>OZ018318.1:57417596-57909596 GCA_963969495.1 Ceratothoa steindachneri
TTATCTTGTGAGTATTTTCGAAATTCTTTATATTTGTAATTTTCCTGGCTGTGCGTTGTGCAATGTCCCTTAGGTTTTTTCGTTCACTAGCGATGATTTGCGAGACATCATCAGCCAGTTGGATGTACAATGAACTTTCTTCCAAGGGTTGGTGGAGGTCTCTAGTATACACATTGCATAGTGTAGGGCTGAGACATCCTCCTTGCGGGACCCCTGCTTTTGGGGTGAAGGCATCGCAGGTGTAGTTGTTTATTGTTAATTTTGCCTTCCTCTCTTCGAGATAGCTACAAAGGATTCGGGTCAGGTTTGATTCGAGACCAAGCTGGGCTATTTTTGCTTCTAGTCCCGGCACCCATACCTTGTCAAAGGCTTTGGCAACATCGCGAAGTGTAAGGTCGACTCTGTTGCCTCTTGCAAGATCGAGTGCAATCTTTTTGGTAATGAGTGCCAGAGCTGTCTCTGTGCCCAACTGTTTCCTGAATCCGTGTTGCTGGTGATTTTGCATCTCGTTTTCTTCTAGGAAGTTTTGTAGCCTCTCGTTGATCAGTTTCTCTGTTAGCTTTCCAATGAATTCTAGTAATGAGATCGGTCTAAAACTTTCGATGTGGCTTTTTGGTTTTCCTGGTTTAGGAAAGAATATCATCTTCGCAGACTTCAGTGCAGATGGAAAGTGACTAGTGTTTAGGCATGCATTGAATACTTTGAGTAATGATAGTTTGATGTTGGTGGGCGCGTTCAAAATGTGGTTCTTAGTGATGCCACTAATATCTGGGGTTTTTTGCTTAAATAATGTAAGAGCTGAGTTAAGTTCTATCAAGGTGAAGGGTCTTCCCTCCTTCCTTTGTTCACAGGATTCGTCAACCCGTGTGAAAGGTGAAAGTTCAGATTCCCTTTCTATTAACTATTCCTGAATTTGCTGTTCGTGGGCCACATCGTAGTTTAGGTCTTCTTCTGGTATAATAGAGAAGATCCTAGACCAGTGATATCTGAATCGCTTTTTAATGTATTTATCATTATTTATTTTCTGTGCTCCTTTCAGGTACATTTTTTTCATTTGGGGCGGAACCTTTTCGATTTTTATACTGGTTCCAGAACTTTTTGGGGTCCCTGTCTATATCCATTTTTCTAATTAGGTTGTCTCATGTTAAAGTTATATTTCTTCTAATTAGTTCGTTTGCTTAGTTTCTGAGTTATCTTAAGTGTACAAACCTCTCCCTACTGCTTCCATGTCGAGACGGATTTCGTTGAAGGTATTATAAACTTCTTTCATTTTTTCGTTTCTTTCTTTGGTCCAGCGAGGGGCTGGGATTGTTTTATAACTGGTTTTAGGGGTTTATGATGTGTCTGCTTCTATAATGAGGTTAGTAATATTCTTTAGGTGCAGGTCTATTTCTTCAAGGGTAGTGTTGTACTCCTCAAGGTGTTTTTTTATGCGGTTCAGTTGCTCTTGAATAGTGCTTTTCTTTGGGGAATTTCTATTTGTATGGGCGAGGTAGAAATCTTTGTGACAAATCCTATGTGGTCGGATGGTATTGCGGGGCTGGGAGAGGTATGTATACTGAAGGCAAAGTTCGGATTCGTCAATATGATATCCGGAGTCTTACGTACGTCTTACGTCTTGAAAAAGTTAGAAATAAAAGTATGTAGTAAGAGTAGAGTGGACAGTGTATGTTAGAAAAAAGTGGTGTAAGGGAATAAGTAAGAGTTAGAGTTGTGTGCTGGGTGACCAGCTATCTCCTTTCTTCTTATCACTGATTCCTTTCCTTCGTTCTTCTATCTTCCTAAGTTGGGGTCTCTCGCGCCTCTTTAACACTTCATTTCTTCTCAAGGTTCTATTATTTTTCTGTTGTAGATGTTTTTTTATGTAACTTTAAGAAAATACAATTGCAAACAACTTCGATGTTACGTGTATATGAGAGCTGCTTCCCCAGCGCCAGGTTTCCCGCTCATGAAGTTGCTTTTGTTGTTGTTTCTGTAGTCTAATAGGATTTCTAGGACTCTTCTATCCTCTTCGTCTAATATGTTATTCAGTTTGTCCCACACCTGGCTTGCCCTCTTCTGTAGGGACATGTTAGTAGCTGGGAGGTTGATCTCCTGGTGCAAGTTCCTAATTCTTTTACCTTCGCGTCTTCTTTTGCCGGTGATGATGTATACGACGGAGTTTTTGCACTCTTTGGATTTTCGCAGCGTTTGACTTCAGAAGTCTGTTTAGATGAACAGCTGGATATAGTAAGGTGGCTCTGCATGTAGCATTGTAAATTTTGACTTTATTTTTTATATTCAGTCCCCTGATTTGGAGCATCTTAGTGAGATGCCCTTTAGCCATGTTGATTCTATCCTTAATGTGCTTACCATAACCATTTCTAGTGATTTTTAGGCCGAGCACATTTCCCTCGTACTGATATCTGTATCTCTCTCCCTCCATCCGGACTCTGGATGTCTTCCTTCTACCTATAGGAATGATCGAGAACTTATCAGTGTTCGTTCTGATTTTCCACTTCCGTTTAAAGTCATTAATATTGGCTATTTCCGTAGCTGTTATTCTGGCTATGTGTCGAGCATGTCTGTAAGGGCTATTCGTGATTATGGTGATATCGTCCGCGTACTGGATATACCTCGTTGTTTCGTATACCGTGCTGGGTAGGTCCATCGTATAGATGCTGTACAGGGTGGGACTTATGCAGCCCCCCTGTGGGACCTCCTGAGGGACTTCAAAGATCGGACCGTCGTGCCCCTCTATTGAGATATACGCTGTTTGTTCTTTGATGTAATCGCATGGGCATTTCGTTAGGTTCTGTGGTAGTTCTAACCTTGTAGGGGAATCGACCCTCTCCCTTCTCTCCCAGTTGAGACACGGGACGTTGACCGCAAAACATCCGGGCCAGGTACCTTGGGTCAATCTCGTAACCATAGCCCCTCGCCCCTCGTCCCTATGAAAAGCAGAACGGTTTATACTACAAAATCTCCCCTATGAGTATGTATTCAATTTCACCTTAAGTACGAAATTGGAGACGTGTTCCTCTCAAGTTCGAAGGGCCAGCTGGACCAGAGGTAAGACTTGCTGAGAAAAACCGTTGGAGTAAGAACCCTCCTGCAGCCCGTCCACAAGCCATCCACCTCCCTCCTACCCTTACCCCAATGGGGTGACGAGGTATAAATACCAAACACTTGGGAAAAACGTGGTAGACTCCGTGAGTCAACCAGGCTACGAAGTCCCCTGCAAGAGAGGCCGGGCTACCAAGAGACAGGACTAAGAAGCAGCTCATCCTCGAGCTAGTCCCTGGATATCAAACCGAACTTTAAGTTAACTTGTTCAAGTTCAACTTATTATCGTCGGAGAACCTCTCCCCCCATACTATCCTCGCCCTTGAAGAAGACTCCTCCCCGAATACACTCCTCACCCTTGACGAAATCCAAAACGAAGAAAAGGCTCCTCCTCGAGCCCATTACCCGGTGGTCACACCGAACTCTAAGTTAACTTGGTTTAAGAACCAAGTTCAACTTACTCTCGTCAGAGAGACCCGGCCTATCCCGGTGCATACTAAAGCACCATGATAGTCCTCGTCCTTGAAGAAGACCCCCCCACCCCCGAGTACCGTGTGACCTCCCATCTGCCACACTCGCCAAAGTCCCTTGTGACTGTCAAGTTATTCCGTCCGCCGTCAACCATCTGGCCGAGGCACGCGTTGGCACAGGGAACCTTTAAAGTTTAAAGAAGTCAAGACCCTAGATAATAATAATCAAATCATATATAGCATTCTTAGAGAGGTATAACGTTAGTCAAGGAGTCTTTATTTTTGTAGTACGTAAACAACCCCTACGTACCAACTCCTTCCATCACTCGGTCCTTCCTCTACCACGACAAACCTTATCTTGAATTTGAGGCCTATCCTCCAAACCTTATCAAAGGCTTTACGGACGTCCCTCAACACTAAGTCAGTGTAGTTTTTCTTGTATTCTACCTTTGCTATGGTTTCAACTAGGACTGCCAACGCTGTTTCAGTACTTCTTCCTATTCGAAAACCATGCTGGTGCTGTGGTATTAATTATCTTTCTTTGAGATTATTCATCAGTAACGTTATGGGCCTGAAATTTCCAGAGTGATTTGGCGGCTTACCAGGTTTTTGCAGGAATATAATTTTTCGTTTTTTAATAAATCAGGGAAGTAACCTGCGCTAATTATAGCATTGGATATGAAGACTATTTTTTCTATTAATGAATCCGGTGCATGGACCAGATTATCTCTGGTAATGCCCGACTCTCCAGGTGCACTCTGTTTGGTTTTAATTAAAATGTTTTTTTTAACTCTGGGAGAGTCACTGGTTCCACACCTTGTTCCTCTAGTGTTCCGATAGAGGCACAATGGTTGTGGTCTGTCTCGAGGTGATGGCGTTCGAGTTCATCTATGACCATTTGCTCGTGTTCTCCGTCAAAATCATCATTTTCATTCGATGATATATCAGATAGGCCTTTCCAATGTTCACGTAGTGTAGCTTAAATCTCTTGGGGCTCTTTTATTTCCGTCCCATTTTGCTTTAATTCTAACCTAGATTTAGTACGCCTTTTTCCTCTGACCAAGTTGATCTTGTTCCAGAATTTCGATGGATTTATTTCTGAGTCGATCTCCTCTACAAACCTATTACATCTAGGATTCCTCTCCTCTGCTATAGCGGTGATGAGGTCCTCTTTATTCGCGTTGTAGTCTGACTCTGTCACCTATTTGGGGCCATTCCTTCTCGATGGTTTCTCTTGTTATTTTATAACGGCTCTCGAGCTCCGCAATTTGCGCTGTTCTTAATGGATGCTGAAGTGTTCTTGACGTAGTTTTCGGTACATACTTATCGTCTGCCTTGGCCAGTGCCTCCATTAATTTCTCAAGTGCTTGGTCTATTTCCTCTAACGAGGCTTCGGATAAATCGTTCTGATTGTGCCTCGCTAGTTCTTCCGCATATTCTTCCCAATTAGCCTTTCTGTATTGTTTCCTTGGTGGGCAGTTCACATGTATTGGATCTAGCGATAACTTCATTATGACCATTTCATTTTCACTGGTTGGTGGTGACCCTTTTTCTATTAGGTAATTTTACTGCAGATCTGGGGTTGCCAGTACAATATCTGGTTTGGTAGCTCTGTTAGGGCCTATCCTTTCTACTACCCCTCTCTCTAGTAGAGTATCGAGATTCTTCCCTGCCTTATTGAATTGACCCATGTAGCCCGAGGCTCTACTGCGGGCGTTCAGATCACGCATGAATATGGCTTGATCTTTTCTTCCGAAAATCTCCAGGAAATTATGGAAAGGCAAATAGTCCCTCCTTGGGGGTTGATACCCTGTCGAAATGATCGGGTTTCCTGTATCTGTTTTTATGTTAATTGCCAGGTATGCTTCGTCTAAAGCTTTCAATCTGTTGAATTTGATATCAATTCGCACTGCGATCGCTGCTTCGTCGAAATTGACGTCATTCGTGTTTTGGGCTATTACTGTATAGTTGAATATTCTGATATCATTTGCCTCTGGGTCGATATTAATTTTATTTAATATAATTACTTCGGGAACTTCTTTTAAATAAGCATTAATTAGTGAAGGTCTTATTATTCCAGCTTGCGATATTGTGACTTATAATTTTTAATTTTCTGATTTGATCCATTATTTTGGGTCTTTTTCTTCTGAACTTGATCTTTTTTCGGCTTTTCTGATTTCCTTTTATACAGGCGATTTTGCTTTTCCGCTTCGTTTTTTTCATGAATTCTTTCTTCTTAACTATGTGACATAGATGTTGGGGGATGCTCAGGTTGCCTCCAGTAAGTACTTTGACGACTTCGCAGTCTGAGTATGGGCCCTCAAACTCATACTGTATCTAACCTTTTTTCATTCCTTGAAGCATTTCACTGTTGGTCTTCAGGAAGAGTCTCTCCTCCGAAGCAAAAAAACTTTACTCTAAACTCCTTTTGCTCTTCTTCTTTGTATGCAGGGCTCTCGGTGGTGGTAGCCTCATTAGTGTCCTCTTGTATTTAATCTTGATATGTTGGAGTGGCTTCTTCGTAGCTATTATCTACTAGTATTGGTTCTGTTTCCATAGGATCAACTCTGTTCCTGCTCCTTTTCTCTTTTTGCCTTTGCTCTCTTGGTTCTGCTGGGACGGATGTTGACTCCTCTGACTGATTTGTAGGTTTTGGTTTGGAGCTTTCTTTATCTGTTGATGCTGGTTTGTAGCTTAGGTTAAGGATATCCGCAGAAGGGGGGTTCTCGGGGAACCACATCTGTTACATTCCGTTATTCTTTAACATAACATTTAGCTCTTTTGAATAGGATCCCGGGTTAACCACATTTAGCACATGAGCGTGCAAAATACATGCCAGTATATTCAGTGATTCTCCCTGTCTTAGTTCACTAATATTCTTGGTGGGTTGGATTTGCTCTACGGTAACTTTTGCAACCTTTGCGAATGTTATATTTTGCTTCTCTTCTTCCCGTCTGGCTTTTTCCTTCTTCTTGCTATTTATTATTTCTCTTTTGGGGGGGGGGGGGCAAGCCATAGCTAATGTACGGTTGTCCCCGTTGCAGTTTATGCATTTCTTGTTTAAGGTGTCCCAATCACGCCATGTGTGCGTTTTACTGCTACACTCGGAGTACCATTTAATTTCTTTCATTGGACAGTCTCTTGTGGCATGCTTCTCTAAAGCAAAGCAGTTAAAGCAGGTTTGGATATCCGGAGTGGTTGCCATTCTTCTTGCAATATCTGCTCCAACTGTTTCAGATTTAAACGTTAGTTTGTTCTTAAAAAATTCTTTAACTGACCTAAAAAAAAAAAAATATATATATATATATATATATATATATATATATATATATATATATATATATATATATATATATATATATATATATATATATATATATATATTTCATGAGCGCGAAAGAATGAGGAAATAAATAGAGCATATCGCGGTATGCTGGATTTATTTCATCATTCTTTCGTGCTCATGAAAGATATACACTGTATATTCGCCGCGTGTTTACCTCAATTTATCCTTTGTCCTTTGAATTCCAAATTAATTTCTCTCTCTTTCACAGTCCCGATTGTCCTTGCGAAGCGTGCTTTAAAAGCTTGTCTATTCGTAAGATTTTTTGGTCTTACGCTTAGACGAGTGGTCTAAGCCTCAGTTTAATTGAGAACAAAGTGGTTGCTCGCTGCCTCAGTCTGCTTGGTTCGAATCCCACCCCAGTACCGAATTTTTCGAATTAGGGAATAACTTTTTCCGAAGAAAAAATTATCTTGTTTTTCTCTTTCTTGCGGTATGCTGGATTTATGACCAGGGAAAGGTGTGCAACTCTCCCAACGAGCACCTCCAGCTAGATGTCCTCTTCGTACAAGACCTATATTGGTTCCTCCGCCCCAGTGCTAGGGGGAGATTTTCTGAGTTCTTTTTCATCCCCGCGATCTTTCTCACATCTTCATTCTCCATGCTGTCTAGTCATTCCACTTTTCATCCCTTTGTCGTGTCCTCATTAATAAAGGAAGATTACCTCATTGGATTACACGAGTTAAGGGATATGCGTTCTGCCTATTGTCTCTTTTTCGATTTGCGGTTCACCGATGCCAAATTACGGTTATTTTTCATATTAATGCCTAAATTACCCCTTCTATTTTCTAAATCACAATTATTGTTAATTTCTAAATAAGATTAACTTTAATAATAATTTCTAAATTACTATTATTTTTAATTTCCGGATTACAATTATTTCTAATATTTAATTTCTAAATTATTGTGTGACATCTAAAATGGCATCTCATAATTAGATTACCCTTGCTGCTTGGCTGTAACCACTTTAAAAGGTCGCAAAACACCTAAAGCTAATCTCGAATGGTCTTGTTTACTTCTGGAGCTGATTTTCTATATCTTGTAATTAACTGTCACTTCATATTTCGATGCAGAGATGGATATGATCGATATCCCAAATTGATTTTACACTAGAAAGTTTATCCCTTTGCCGCGACTCATCGGTCCCATAAACTTGGCTCACCATTTGTAGCCTATCTGGACTGAATCAACTTCTGTGAGGAATATCTTAATTAGAATTGTTTTGAGCAATTTGGGTCTTTTTGAGTTGGATCCTTCTTTTCCATTGTTCATAGGTCAAAGTAGAAAGAATCCTGAATCCCTTCCCCACCAGCCCCTATCTGGCGCATAAGAAAAGAAGGCGGCTGCAAAGGCTAATCAATAGCCTATACGACGGTCCTTGTCTGTTATCCGACACTGTTAGGGGTTTGTGGCCTACTTGCCAATTTGATAAGGATTATATATTGGCTTTCACAACGAGAGTAACCGCCACTCTGCGTTAGATCAATATTTTACGAGAGGCCTCCTGTGTCAAGTTTGAATGATTCCATTTACACCAGTGATTCCCAACGTGGGGCCAACGAAATCTTTGGTGCGACGTGGGCGTGGGATCCAAGAATATTTATTGGGCAATGAGCATCCTTTGAGGGCGGAGGGGGGTAAATGGCAACCTTCAGGTATATCAAGTGAGATAAAAATGAGTTCATTGGATGATTTAGCTCAGTGGTTCCAACTTGGTTATCTGAGCGACACCATATTTTGTTTTAGTTGCATCGTCTGAGCAGCTAAATAGGCCAATATGAATTTTTTTTATTTACTTGTTTAATCTTTTGTGATCAATAAATATGTTAGATTTTTTTGTACTCAATAATTAAGATCGCAATATTAAAAATAATTAGAATTTTTTATTTTGTGACCTCCGGTGGGGCATACGTTTTTCTGGAAGTTATAGTGGGGCTTGGGTGGAAATGAACAAGAGGAAAGGAGAAGGGGGGAAATTTATATTAGAGATAATCTTCAGTGTAGTGAAAACACTGCAATTAAATCAGACACTAACAAAGTCATTATGACTCAGGAATTTTTTAATATGGTGCAGGATAATTTTCAGGTTGTAAACCAACCCACTAGAGGTGATAATATATTAGATTTAGTTCTATCCAGAAGGGAAGAAGGTATTAGCGATACAGAGATTGGGAGAAATTTGGGAAATAGAGTTTCATTGCGAAATTCGATTTAAGTTAAAATGGAACGTGATTCTCAGTAGAATAAATGAGATTAAAATCCCAGATTTTAGAAAAACAAATTATAGTGGTTTGAGGAGGTACTCGGAGACTGTTGCTTAGGGACTAGCGAGTGAAGTACGGTTAGGAAATGTGATGTCAATGAGAGCATTCGAGGGAAAGATAATAACCCTCCGGTAGAGAGGAATAGTGTAGATCCGGAATATGAGACAATGATTAAGCAGTTAATTGCTGGAAAGAATATGAACATTTCATATAGGGAGATTGGAACCAAGACTGTCGAACCTAAATGGACGTCAGATAAAATAGCCATTCATCGCTAAATTAGATTTAAGTGGAATAAATAAGGATAAAATCCCTGACTTTAGAAAAGTGAGGGTCAATTAAGGCAGATATACAATGAGCTAACTCGAGATATTAAGAAGTTAATTAGGGTTGTAAAGAGAAATTATGAGATTAAAGTGGCAAATAAGGCAAAAATGATGATCCCATAGGTTTCTTTCAAATTATACAGACTAAAACTAGAGATAAAATAGTCCTACTTCAAACTAAAGATGGAGAGTTAGTGAGTAATATTAATCCAATGACTAAGATGCTAAATAAGTATTTTCTTTCATTATTTACACTTGAGGATATTCTAATTGTACCTGAGGGGACCTTGATCCTTAGTAGTAATGAGGAGTAGAAATTAGAGGATATTTTAATTACAAAGGAGATATTCTCAAAAGAAATAAATTAAATTTAGTAAAGCACTGGGCCCAGATGCTATTTTCGTAGGATTTTGAAGGAATGTAAATATGTGTTAAGTGCGATCCTAGCATGTCTATTTAGAAAATCGGCATGGAAGAAAGCTAATGTAATATCTATATTTAAGAAGGGTAATAAAATAATATGTTTAATGGCCGGCCAGTTAGTCTGACATCAGTGGTGAGAAAAATGATGGGATCTATAATAGTGAAATCTTTTGGGGATCACTTAGATAAACATAAATTGATTAAGGAATCACAACACACCTTTACCAGGGGCAAATCGTGTTTGGCTAATTTTCTCTCTTTTTTATAGAAAAGTGTATAATGCTGCCGATAGAGATGAGAGTTACGATATTGTTTACTTGGATTTTAGTAAGGCTTTCGACAGGGTGCCACACTTACGACCTTTGAATAGAAGTTAAAGCGAATGGGATCGATATAAGTATTTTTAAGTGGATTCAGTCGTGGTTCAGTGACAGACAGCAAAGAGTTAGTATATATGGGTTTAAATCTGAGTCGAGGAGTGTTGCCAGTGGGGGTCCTCAGGGGTCAGTGTTGGGGCCGTTATTGCTCTTGATTTATATTAATGATCTTGACTTTGGTATAAGTAGCGACCTGAGCAAGTTTGCCGATGATACTAAATTAGGTAGGATTGTAAGGTCTGACTCTGAAATTAAGGTATTGCAAAATGAATTAACTATAATATCCCAATGGGAAGAGAAATGGCAAATGGAATTGGGCATAAGAAAATGTAGTGCAGTTACTATAGGTAGGTGTAATCCACTAACTAATTATAAAATGAATGAGAGAGTTTTAAGAAGGTCAGAATGAGAAAGAGACTTGGTGTCTTGGTAAGTTTAGACCTCCGGCCTAGAAAGCAGTGCAAAGTGCGAGGATTAGAGCTAATAGGGTGTTTATTGGGAGGAGTTTAAGTAATAGGAGTGCTGATGTCATTCTGAAACTGTACCTGGCATAAATTAGGCCTCATCTTGAAAATGCGGTGCAATTTAGGTTACTATATTATAGGATTATATCCATCCTATAATATAGTAACCAAAATTGCACCGCATTTTCAAGATGAGGCCTAACTTATGCCAGGTATAGTTTCAGAATGACATAAGCACTCCTATTACTTAAACTCCTCCCAAGGACGACTAAGATTATTCATGGGTTAAGCAGCTTACTTATAGCGAGAGGCTTAGAAGACTAAATCTTCATACATTAGAAAGGAGAAGAGATCGAGGGGACGTGATTGAAGTTTTCAAGTGGGTTAAAGGTTATAATAGAGGAGGCATAGTTAAGGTTTTATTTTCAGTGAACAGGGCACGCAGCAATGGGTTTAAGCTGCACAAGTTTAGGTTTAGGAAAGAGATTGGTAGAAATTGGTTTACAAATAGAGTGGTAGATGAATGGAATAGGCTCACTAGTCCTGTGATAGAAGCAGTCCTCCCTGCGGAGTTTTCAAAATAGATTTGGTTAAGATTTATGGATAAGGATGCTAGGTGGAACTGAACTGGGGTGATAGACGATTGGCTTAAATTTCTGAGAATGCAGAAATAATGCGCACAACCCTATTTATACGGGGCGGAGGCTCTACATAATGGGATTCTTATACACTTTAAAGCTAAGAATGACATAAGATTTAGATCATTATAGCATTAACTGATTTTCTCCCACTGTCCGCCATGCATGGACGGCGGAGGCCCTCTGACGATTTGCCACCGGCCTGGCGAGGTCTTGAGTAGCAATTGTCTGATTTTTAGAAATGACTCCTTGTCCTTCGCCGGTGTGGCGACATAAGTAACGAACCAATTTAGCATAAAATGGGAATTAAGGGAACTATTGCTTTTTTATACTGTATATCTACTACATGTAATTTTTACCTTCCAAAAAATGCTAGTAGTAAACTACACTGCATCCGACGCCATTTCACTTTCGTCACGTCAATTTTCTCATTAAAAAACTTCTCACATTTTTCAGTAAACAAACCGAGAAATTCAATTTCCAACTTGGGTCATAAATTAGAAGCAAGAAACATGAGATTTTTTCGTAATTTTACATTTTTTTATCAATGCGTTTGATTCTAGATCATTTCTTTAAGGCTGCGTTGATTCGAAAAAGTGTCTCATCTTTAATTAAATTGGACGCTCATGGCACCCAAAATAAGTTTTCGTAATATTCTCTACAAATATATCCGAGTCAGATCTATTATTATTTGTAATTTGTTTGTAGGTAAGTACCCCATCGTCAGTGGCCCGATAGAGTGGATATGTTATGATGTAAAGGCGATGTGATAGCGGTGTTGTGATTCGCTACTTGCATGGTGTGGTGATGCATGTGTTGTTACTATCCCCGCGATGGCATCAGTGTATCTGCCTAATAGGCAGTCAACTCATGACGCCACTAAAAGTTTTGCATTGGTGCTCGCTGGGATCGAACCCCTGCCTTGACGTCAGAAATCCAACGTCGTATCCATTTGGCTAACGAAAGCTCCTCTGTAATTCTTCTTCTTCTTCTTCTTGTTTTTAATTGTTATAATTGTTATTTTATTTTATTATTGTTAGTGTTATATTATTATTATTATTCGATTATTTTTAATTATTATTATTGTTATATGTGGGGGTTGTAGACGGCCACAGCGTCATCAGGCGCGCGCCAACCCAGCCAATTGACGCCGTGGTCTAAATCGCTTTATTGCCTCTTCAATGCAGGCCCTTCGTCCGGCGCCAGGGACGGACGGTCCCCCGCAATCGATTAACAATGAAACTGATCGACAATGTACGACCTCATTTTACTCGGATGGAGTGGGGCCGTGTGTGTGAGGTGGGGGAAGCAATAGTACCACAATGGAAAGCGAATAAGTTGAATATGATGGAGAAGCCAGCGAAAGTGGGTTTATATTTACCCCCCTCCCTTTCCCTCTGACGTGTTAAGGTGGCTCTCCATTGGTCCACGAAAGGGTCCCAACGCTCGTTGGGTAGTAGCCAGGCACAGTTCTAGTTTTTTCCCATCCTTCATTCCTGGTGCCCTGGTTGTCGTCATTTGTTCACAGATGACGGTACATCAACGGTACATTTTCGCATCACTTCTTTTCTCTCGTTTGCTCCCTGGTAATGAGACAAACTTTGCTGCTTTTGTCCACATTTCTTATGGCCTAAGTTTGCTGCTGCATTGTGTTCTACCCTCGTCTGCGGATATCCATGCCGGTTTTTTTCTCAAAGACGTTCATCTGATATAATGCTGCCGATATTTCAGCTGCAGTCAGCAGCGCTTCCGCTAGAAGCCGCTATCTCACCTGATGACCATACCACTGCAAAATCTCATTTACTCATCAGACACCTGTCCTCTACCGTC
Source organism: Ceratothoa steindachneri (assembly GCA_963969495.1). Lineage (NCBI taxonomy): Eukaryota > Metazoa > Arthropoda > Malacostraca > Isopoda > Cymothoidae > Ceratothoa > Ceratothoa steindachneri. The sequence continues at coordinate 57,430,777 of OZ018318.1, forward strand.
ATCCAGTGACTTTATACTTCACTTTTGTTCTCTCACTTGCACTGACTTTATCACTGACGATACTAACGTACACGCGGCATCTAATTCCTCTATCTCAACACTATTGATTGTTAACTCAATTGCAACTAATCCTATTCATTCGCATTCCATGTGATAAACTGTGGTCTTTTGACTTCCTGCTTCGTTGCTTAGTCAATATTTTTGTTCGGTCAAATGTTATCTTAAGTGACTCGCGAATTCATCTGTTATGCTATTTACAGTTTAGGTAGATTAAGATTAAGTGAAAACAACGGGGATATTTTTTCTTTTGCATTAAAAAAATTGCTGTGCTCGCGGGATCGCCCTACAATAGCCAATAATTCTAGTCCTCGGGAGCGGGGGAGGGCTCTGATCCAAGTTTTCGTTTTAAACTTATAATGACTCCTCCCAAACGTTATTTGTTGTAACAAAGCTTTATTATTTCTCCTCCCCTCATGTTTATGGCGGCATAGCTTGCATGAAAGCAATAACACACCGAGCGGAAAATGGTGTAACCCTGAATGCATTTTCACTGCATTGAAAAAGAGAAAGTCTGGAAGGTAGAAATGTTAAGTAAGCCTATTGAATTTATCCTAATTGGTGGTTATGTTGAACGAGACGCGGGTTGACGCTTTTGAATTTGGTGGTGTGTTGGATAAGCGATTAATAGGCCTATGAAAGTCATTTGAAATGGTAAATATGTTGAATCAGAGGAGAGAGCCTATTGAATTTATTCAAATTAGCGGTTATGTTGAATGCAATATGAGTTGGCCTAATAGATTTAATTGGTGTTGGAGGTTGTGTTGATTCGGAGATGAATAAAGCCTATTGATGCCATGTGAATTGACGGATATATTGAATCAGAGATGAAAAATCTATTGACATGGTGGCTATATTGAATATTATATTAATTAGCCTATTTAATTCATTTAAATATTGAATAAGGTTGGTTTTATTCGCGTTTCTTTTGTTTTTTGGGCGGCAACAAAAGTTGGCCAATATTAGCATTTTTTCTATAGTTTTGAAACTGAAAATTGTTGTGATTTTTGGCGTCAAGGGAGTGCTAGTAATAATAATAATAATCATCATAGAGAAGAACCACAACAATTCCACAACCAATAACAAAAGTAACAATGCAAACAACAACAACGTCGCTTCGATGTGTCAACGACCGCGACCACAAGATGAGGAGCCCTGCGCTTACACCCGACGAGGCGCCAACGGGGGCGAGGGGACAGAGGCCAGCGGGGGAGGCGGGGTGAGTGTGGGTGGGTGGGTGGGGGCACCTGAGAGGGGTGAATGTTAAGAGTAAAAGTGCAGACGAATTTATTTTCAAGAAGGGCATGAAGTGCCCCCCCCCCACCTTGGGCCCCTTTTATCGGTGGACCCCAAATCGAGATTTTAGATTTTAATCCCCACTCCGTTCCCCTCTACGCCGGTTGAGAAGGGAAGGGGTGGGGAAGGGTGAGGGGCTTTCCTCTGGAGGGGTGAATTGACCATTTTGTGAGAGGAGGACGAATTTAAACTTGCTAAATCAATTTAAAATTATTTTCGATTCTCTCTCTCTCTCTCTCTCTCTCTCTCTCTCTTATCTCTCTCTCTCTTCTTTCTTTCTCACTCTTCTCTTTCTCTCTTCTATCTTTCTCACTCTTCTCTTTCTATCTCTTCTATCTTTCTCACTCTCTTCTCTTTCTCTCTTCTATCTTTCTCACTCTCTTCTCTTTCTCTCTTCTATCTTTCTCACTCTCTTCTCTTTCTCTCTCTTCTATCTTTTATATTTCTCACTCTTTGAAACACACACACACACACACACACACACCCTCTCTCTTTCTCTCGCTCTCGCTCTCTCTCTCTCTCTCTCTCTCTCTCTCTCTCTCGTGGCATTGCCCCCTAGGGCCGGTCATCATCACCACCTTTTTTGAGCCAAGTCACGCGCGATAAATGCCAGTGCCGCCCCCCTCCCCTCCCCACTCACTCCTCTCCTCTAGTCTCGATGCCCCCAGAGGGCAAAGACGGCACTTAGACCCCACACCTGTGGGTCTTTTGGGACTGCAAAGGAGAATTACATATTTCTTTCAGAAAATTCTGCAATTCTGCGCTTTTAAGAACAATATCATTCGAGAGGTGGTAGAAATGAGTTTCAGCCCTTTGAGGTGTTACTCCGGATCCTTCAAACTCGGTTTGCCAATCCCAAATACCTCGTAATTGAAGGTCCTTAATCTCTACAAGGTGCTCGTAGTGTAAACCCTTCCATTTGGTTCCTTTAACCATGAGTACTTTGCAAATGGGACCCAGACCCATGACCTAACTCGTCTGGGTTTATTAACGTACTGGGTCCTCGGTTTCGGCACTTTTTGGGGACCCTAAAGGCACTTATTGAGTGCCTCAACCACCCTTAAGGAAAATCAAAATCATTTGAAATTAATTCTATGCTTGTGGGAGAGCAGTGTTGGACAAAATCCCCATAACCCATAATCCCTAACACCAAAATACTCTAAAGTAAGGTTGGTGAATTTTAGTGTTTAGGGATTTTGACCTTGGGAAATACAATTCGAAAGTACATAACTCAGTAATGGCGGTATTTGGACTGTGTAAATCATATTACCACGACTGGGTTCGTCTTGAGACGAGGATACATGATTGAAACGAGAAAATCTCCATTAAACGTTAAAATTAGAGAACGAAGAGGCAATACAAAAAGAGTATTCCTTTCAGCTCGGCCACATAAGTGAAGATCCAGCTGAGAGGAATGGTACTTTGTAAACCTTACTTGATCATAGGATCAAAGTATCTGTCTTTTTCTTATTGGAAAGGCCACTCTGCTTTGGTAAACAAAAGTCCCCAATTCACACCTTTCAATCCATGTGCTGCCCTGGTGGAACAGAGTCCAAGAGGTTTTGTAAAAGGTGATACTTGCGTAGTTGGGATCATTCATAACCAACTTTACATATTTTTCTTCCATTCTTTATCTTGATTGACTTTTTTTCTATTGTTTTCATTTTTGTGTCGGTGGGATGTTTATATCCGCATGCATGTATAAGACCGATTAATTGTCTAGTGGGCCGAAAGATACTTGAAGGAATAACAGGTACATGATACTACAACCATCCAAATATCATTTTTGTTATTAGATATAGCAACTCCTTCATCTTGTATATGATTCTCAGTGCGAACAGGTTGTCTTTAGCTGATGCAATACTGATTTTAAAAGTTAGAAAGTTTAAAGTATTATAATTAATGCTATATAAGCAATGCATGACTCACAAAGTGTTTCTTCTCGCCCTGGCTTTTGTAGACGACTATTTAAACTTAAATAGTGTCATCAAAATAATTACCAATGACCATTATTTAAACTTGAATAGTGTCATCAAGATAATTACCAATGACCATTATTTAAACTTGAATAGTGTCATCAAGACCAATTTCCACTATTTAAACTTGAATAGTGTCATCAAGATAATTACCAATGACCACATCATAAAAAATGTTTTTTTATGTTAAATTGTCTATAATTAGTTCAGAAGAGTTGTTTTTACTGGTTATGTTGAAAAGCATAGGACAAAAAGTATATTTAATAAGAGACAGAGCAACTGAAAAGACAGTCTCCCATCGGCAGATTAAAAAGCTCATGATATTGAAGTTTACGACAAAGTGGTGAAGTAATGTAATAATCTAGTTTGGAGAAGGACTGTAGGGATTCATACATATTTAAAAGTATCTTAGGTGTAATAAATTTTAGAGGAAGCTAATACAGCTCTCAAGTATGTTGCTTGTATGGGATCAGTCAATCAAATGTGTTGTGAAAAATGGTAGCATACAAATAAACTACGTACCACTTGGCGGGGGCTCTGACAGTAACGTATTGCTGTAATCAGTATAAGTCCTTATGAAAGCAGGTTTGCTCATCGTAATCCCTATTTGTCGAACTGGAAGTGAATATATCATATATTTGAAAGGCCAAAGACTTTACAATGCGAAGAACATCATTTCAAAAGGGGAGGGAGTCAATGGTGACACAAAGAATTTTAAGGGTAACATCATGAATTTTTTTTTCTACTAACATTGAGTTACATAAAAAGATGTCCCAATAAAAAGGTCTTTGGCTTAGAATGTTTTTTTCAGGTTAGTTTCTGCGCATCCGGACAGTCTTGCCATAATTGAGGTTAATAGCCCGATAAAAATTAAGGGGAGGTTTAGAGATAATTTTATAATTAGGGGGTTGAACCAGTAGTAAGGGAGCTATTGTCGATCGCTAGTCGGAGATAGGTGAGATTCTACGAAGATTCACAATGTCTATAATGAAGATTAATTGTAGGAGAGACTTACGAGTCGCAACATAACAATGTAAAAAGAAAACAGACAGGCGGAAGTTTGCCTAAAGAAAGAATTTATATACAAAACAATAGATGTACACCAAATTTTGAAAGTAACAGGTCATAATGTTCTATTTGGTGAGGTACTGAAACCTGAAATGAGTTTAAAAAGAATTTAGGCAGAACTTGATGGACTAACAAAATATAAAATCAAGAGAGTAGCCAAAAGATCAAGCAACTCCAGAAAACGAGACAATTATATCCTCCACCGTGCGTCAGTCAGTCGATAGTGAAAAAAAGACGAGAAAAACATGGATAATATCACTAGATATTTTGAAAAATAACAAAAATACCCCCAAAAGAAAGAATATATGGGTCTTGTGAATTATTTCATTTGATAACCTATCCGTGGGGGTGTAGTCTGTCCTATTTTAAAATAAATTGACGGAATGGTTGTACCACAAAAGATGGACAGAATCGAGCGAGCAAAACTAGTAGTTTTGTCTTCTCCAGTCCAAGACATCATACTACACAAGGGGTTGCTCCGTGGAGACTGTTAAACTGTGTACCTGGAGGAGCGACACGCATTCTCGGCCCACAGTGCACCCTGGAGTCAAACTGGATTGAAACTACCTAGGTTTCTTTTTCCTCTGGACATGTTTTTACCCATTTTTACCTTACTTTCCTTACAAGCCCCCTTTCACTTATTTTCGTAGCCGGCGACCAATTTGGCATGCTCGTCACCAACCAGCTTTCGTCCACTCATTCCTGGTCGGGGCCGTGAAGGAGGGGGGGAACCTCCTCACTCTTGGCTCCGATGGCGGATAATGGTTTTCAACCTAACTTTCTTCATACCCCTTCTTTCCATTGTAATGCCCTAATATTACTCTTCGTTGTTAGCTTCCACAAGGGTATGTCGGGTAGAGCATGGGTAACCATGCTGCAGCTAGCATCTGGAGGATTATGTTCTCTCGTGCCCCCAACGCTTTCACTTTACCCTCCAGGCCTCTATGTTTGCAGGAAGATCTGCTTTGTCCCCCACACATTTTCACTTCCCCCAACTTCACCACTTTACAAATCTTTCCTTACAAACTTTTGCTGGAGATGCCCTCGTTGGTATTTCGTTTTAAGTTCGAGAAAACAACAATTTAACCTCATGCATCCTCATTTAAGCGTGAGAGGTTTGCCCCCTTCAGTTCATTTGGCTCGCTTTGGTGTTGGGGCAAGTGACAAATCGTTTTAGTTCTTTGTAGGCCACTGAGTCACGGAAGAGCAAGTAACATTTTTTTGTTAGTTGTTTGTAGGCCACGGAAAAACACGTAACAAATTGTTTTTAGTTCTTTGTAAGCTACGGAAGCGCAGGTAACAAATGGTTTCTAGTTCTTTGTAGGCCACGGAAGCGCAAATAGCAAATGGTTTTTACTTCTTCGTAGGCCACGGAAGGGCAAGTAACAAATGATTTCTAGTTCTTTGTAGGCCACGGCAGGGCAATTAACAAATAAGGTGAAGATCTAATTTAAGGAAGACTGTGAGCGGCCGTTGCCATTTCTAGGACTCTAGGACTACATTTAAGATTCTCCCGATGAAAGTTGTGCAAAGCGCACACCTCCAAATGCCTCACCCCCTTTGAAGTGTAAGGGTTAAAGTCCCCTTTCAGCACTTTCACAAATGAAATTATCAGAATCTTCTACATGAGAAATCGTCTCTTTGTGAGAAATCTAATTCAGTTCAATATTCATGTTGATTCCAATTACATTTTATATCATTATACAATTTTATTTCAATAATAACAATTTAATATTACTTCAATCTTAAATGTAACACTCGTCTACAATTCTCATTATTGGAACACGTTCTTTTACATGAATTTTCTCATAACATCTGCCTAAGGAGAAAATTGAGTCTTGTTTGACTTTTGCCTGAACATTGCCACCGAATGTTATAAAGGCACAATTCTGAAATGCCTTTGACTCATTCTGGCCTTTCCCTATTTGAGCGAAAGAAGCTAAGCCACATTAGGTGCGGTTAGTCACCGGATGGAGTTCAAAGAGCGACTTTTGCTGGGTCGGTGCTACCTGGCGGCCCTTTAAACTGGAGGTCCTGCCTTAATGCACTTGGTAGTTGAAGGTCATTAAACGGATAAATAAAAAAAAAAACATTTGCTAAAGAAAGCGCCCCCCCCCCCTGGAAACTGGTGTTGCTGCGCAAAGGTCAGGCTTGGGATGAAAGGGTAAAATATATTGGCCTTGTTTAGTTGAATACGATGTATAAATTGTAAAATAAAAAAGGAAAAGTAGATAAATATAAGGCAATAAAACCCTAAGCAGGTGTAGACTCGTTGAGTATTTGAGTATTAACCTAAATGTAGAAAAATGTATAGTTCTTCTACACAGCGGATCCAGAACTTCTTTACGTCTTGTCATAGTAGGAATAAAAGTTGAAAGGGGTAGTTGAGAATACAGAGAAAAACAAGGGTGAGTGAGGAAAAGAAAGAGGGTGAAGGTTAAAAAAAATCACAACAAAAATCACAACACTTTTCAGTTTCAAAACTATAGAAAAAATGCTAATATTGGCCAACTTTTGTTGCCGCCCAAAAAACATTATAAAATGAAAACAAAAGAAACGCGAATAAAACCAACCTTATTCAATATTTAAATGAATTAAATAGGCTAATTAATATAATATTCAATATAGCCGCCATTTCAATAGATTTTTCATCTCTGATTCAATATATCCGTCAATTCACATGGCATCAATAGGCTTTATTCATCTCCGAATCAACACAACCTCCAACACCAATTAAATCTATTAGGCCAACTCATCTTGCATTCAACATAACCGCTAATTTAAATAAATTCAATAGGCTCTCTCGTCCATCTCGCTACTGGGGTCCAAAATCTCTAATTCTATTTTGCACATTGAGATCTATATTGCGACAAGACTCTAAAAAACCTGATCGTGATTGATTGCTAAACAGAATTTCACATTTACCAACCAATGAATTAAAACAAATTAACATAGATACTGCTACAATTTATTCATAGGAATTTAATTAATAACTCGAAGGATTATAATTGCAGCTTCCTATAGTATATCTCTGGTTCGTGCTCATTTACATAGACGCAGTACAGTTCAAGTATCTCTCAACCTATTTTACGAATAATCTAATAATACTTACAAGAGTTCATTGCTACGCCACTATATTAATAACCCCTCCCCCCTCATCGTGTCACATTTCACGAAGATATAATGGAGGAAGTGAACTTACTCTTGTTGTGTGGGTGTATATAACGCTTCTGAATATAATTGTTCAGGTTGGTTTCCGATTGTCTGTATCGAGGCTTAAAAACCCCTAGCCATATTATTCGGAAAAGAAATCAATGCTTCTAATTATTGATAAAGCCTCTATGTTCTCTGTTAGGGTTGCAATTGCTTTCATTTATAGCAATGGTCCAAAGAAGATAATATTTGCCTTTACCTAAATTGACCTTTCGCTATTAGCATTGATGAGGCATTGAACGCGAACAAGAAAATGCCGCGTACTCTTATTTGCTTGAGAACATTCCCGGTTCATCAAAAGCTACTGTGACCTCTCTAGGTGAAGCACCTACGGAGATATTCTAGACGACCAAAGCTCCACCACTACCTCATACAAACATCCAAAGGATGCAGTCAATATATTAAAAAAAAAAACAATGCAACCAAAAAATGTGGTCATTTCATAAATGGAATTAAAATAATCTATATAAAATAAAGCAGAACAAGCTAACTTGCTTCTCCTGCTACAAGGTCGAAGAACACCCTACTAGTCCCTGCCCAGACAAGGAGAACGCTAAGATCTGCTCAGAGTGCGCACAAACGGGCTACGAGTGGATGTACTGCGTTAACGACACGAAGATGTACATTAACTGCGCTGGTCCCCACCAGTGCCCAATCAGGAAGGAACACACAAGAAAGAAGAGAGTAGCGGCTGACAGGCCGAACATCTCTTACGCAACAGCCACCAAGATCCCACCACAAACTAACACAACGCCGGCACAACCCCAAATAGTCGTACAGCTCACCGATGCTACCCCCCTTCCCCTAAAATGCTAGCATGCATTTTCCACGCGCATGTGATGAACCTAGTCTGCCCTGGTTCATTCAATACCGAGATGAACAAGATTCTGGCTGCAAATTGCCTGGAATCTATCACGTTCCCGGACAACCCACAGTCAAACAAAGTTCTCTCACCAACATGCAACAAGGGAGCACAAGTAGAACCAGTCAAGCTAACAAAAGAAACAAAAACCTACGAAGATGTACCTACAACGACCGGACATGAACCTGCAGCTGACCAAACACCTCTGCCTGCCTCGCTCAGACAGAAAAAGAACAAAAAGAGAAACAAAGAAGAACCCAGAAAACAAGAAGAGGAAGCAGAACGACTACCACAGCAGGAAGAAGACGAGCTTGACGGAAGGGATATTAAACTCACCATCGCCCTCAACGTAAACACCACTCAACAAGAGAGATATCCATCGACGAGGTGACTTCAGGAGTCAAACGAGGCCACATCAAGTGGTGCTATGACTCACCCGATGACGAAGAGTCGGTTAAGACAGCCTTACTGAAATGCAAAGTAAGGCTGTGAGACGACAACTTCAAGCTCTCCGAGCCATCCTTCTTCAGAAAAATACGATCGGGCGGACCAAACAACCCGCAATGGGACAAAATAGTATGTCAGTAACAAGTAGAAAATAATAAAAAGATCCCGCAGTGGACAATATTAATAACAAATACGGAAAAAAATAAACAAAATAACAAATGGAGATGGCCCGTTCACCGGGCACCCACACACATACATATCTGACTACCACTTCCTTCCTTTTCTCACTATTACCCTCCACCCTCTCTTCCAAACTCCTCCCCCTCTTATTCTATCTTTCTCTTTCAAGTTTCAAGTTTTCAAGCCGCCCTTGTCATAGCATATCTAAACTATCTGCCTTGGATATAAACTCGCCCAACATAGTGACTCCTGTCTACAAATAGGCTAAATATTTTAAAACCAAACAACTACAACCAGCTTGAATCCACAGAAAAACAACAAAAAAAGAACAGCTTCTAAGATTGAAAAATATTTTTTTTAGATCGAAAAGTATGATTAGGGGCTGGAGAGAGATCCTAGTATGCATACAAAATCCCCCAAAGGCTACGTATAATGGAGGCCAACCTGCTCCAAGAACTAACCAGTCCACAATTGGGAATGTACGAATCTGTCCCGAGCAAAAGGGATAAGCGGTAGCGAGAGCTACATCGAGCTCTCGAAAGAGCTGCTTTGCCCCCTAAATCCAAAAGGATTAGGGTATGGTTGGCGCCTTACGGCGGCATAAACACTGTCGAGATCGACCTCAGATCAAATGATAGCCGTTGGTGACTGAGTTAGACACTCGGCTCCTGCATAAAAGCATATAATACATTGTGTACATCGTAAGGCGTGCGGCATCTCCCCAGCATCAAAAATGACCCAGTCTACAGAGAATGTGCAGAAGGCACCGGTCCCCAAAACGAGCCCAGTTTGGTGGATCGAGTCCACCTTCCGCAGTTCACGTTCGCCTGCTTCGTCTAGATAGAGTGTAGCGAGAACATCTTTCAGCAGCATCAAGGTAATACTTTTGATGCCCAAGGCAAAGATAGTGACACTAAAGACAATTTCCATGCAGGACTCCTTATTCCTTGCCGTATTTGACCGGAGATCTCTCTCCAACCCGTAAGCAGCATCGACGATCTCGCAAAAAAAGAAAAAAAGACACAAAAATTGTAAGGCGTCCCCTCGCCTTCATGATGTGGACGGTCTCAATGATACCGTATTGCCACATGGTATCGTAGGCCTTGTTCAAATCAAATAATACCAGCCGAAGAAGAGGATCTTAAGTGGGTTGGGAGTTGCAAAAACCGCACTGTGCATGGGACAGGTGAACCTCCGCCTTCAGGAAGTAAGGTAATCTAATATTTACCAATTTTTTTATCAACTGCACACGCAGGTTAAAGAAACTGGAAGAAACCCAACTGAGATAGAATCTCTCCTCTGCGAGCGAAAAGCGACCACGGTAGCTATTCGCCAGGTAGACGGGTGGATGCCCTCAGTCCAGATCCTGTTGATCAAGTCTAACAGAAGGGGGGAAGTACGCCATGCTGTGACGGGAAAAATCGGGGAGCCTCCACGCCCGGTACCTAAGTGCGTCATTATTTGCTGGTCTAGGAGTTGGGTTAAAATCCAAGTGTCTGCTGCCAATAGTTCTCTTTAGGCGAGTCTCAAGATACCCGCTGTTGCTCCCTTCGCGATTGGTTTCTCTCGCTTCGGCGGCCCCTGAGAAAGCAAAAGGGGGCCGCAGAAATCCAAGGCAGAGTCGCCGAGGAGCAACTATGTGGAAAAGGGTCAGGATAGACGTTCCCCTAAACCAAGACAGGAGAGGGAGAAATGCCCTCTCCGCTAGAAGTTTGAAGGAACTCCTGAGAAAATACAAGGGGGCACCTACTTAGTATAGGTGGAGCTGCCCGAGGGTGGTTCCAGAAGTAGTAAAGGAGCCTTTTATCAAGGGTAGTGAGAGGGAAGACCCCCCAACACTTAAGTTGGGCGATGTTTTGTAATGAACCAACAAACACGAAAATTCAAAAGTTTATGGCCAATATAAAAAGAAAAGGTAGTTCATGGGTTATATCTTGCGTTCCCGCCTATCCCGTCTAAGATTTTCGGATCTTTCACAAGTTCCATCTCTGGGCTCATTAAAGACTGAAAGTTCGCGCCTGTGCCCAGTGGAAGGTCGCTCCTCAATGCCTTAGCCTCACCTCCCAAATGAGCAGCCAGAGAGACAGTTGCGATAGACTGGATCCCTTGCTTAATCGTTAACAAGACGTCCAAGATCTGAAGATGTCATGTGACAGACCCAGAGATGGGACCCGAGACTGTTAGTTGAACTGACAGTTAACCAGGGATTACTCGCCCCCCCCTCCTCCACAAACACTACAGCATTATGTATTCTAGAACGGACGTAGGGAAGGAATTATTGGGGTCAAACCAATCTTCTCAATAATCGCGCCCCAACGCCCAAGATCCCTTCAAGTCCTGGTGTCTTGCAACCTGCGGGCGTTAAAGGGCGTTGTTTATGCGGGTTACAAAGTCTCTCTTCCCACACAGCATGAGATAGACAATTGGCGTCTTAGACCTAGATAAAGGAAATAAAGAAGGGATACTCTCAGTAAAGGGGGTGCAATAGAGGGACAAGGGGACTATCTCATATTTCCCAGGCCCTTCAAAGATTGAAGGTAACTCAGTGAACCAAACCTTCCCTATTTTCACTCGATCAATACCAGGTGCAGCAGTCTACATAAGGTACTACTCCCCCTGCATGGCTTACTGGGCAAACTATTCCAAAGATTTCCCTCTGTCTATAAACGTTTTTACAAATATCCAACCTAGATTGTTTCGTCATCGAGGTCCTATCGTGACTTCTCGTCCTTCTCTCACCAAACAACAAAAAATTCGAGCAAGCTTAAATAAATGAATCGCCGCTAACCAACGCCTAACAGAAAACATTTTCAACTCCTTCAATCTATCCTCATGAGTCATATCCTCGTCTACTGAGCCTTAGGATAAGTACAATCGCTAATTACTTTTAAATATCGTTGTATTTTTTTTAGGGCGTAGGTCAATAGGTGTTATATAAAGTCCACTTTATGTTAGGCTTTTTTAAAATGTTAATGGAAACCAACCTATGTTCATTAGTATCAACTCAACCAATTGTAATTCATAGCAACACAACCAATTAACTTCAAGACCATTATGAGTAACCATGTGCACCGATGTTCTCTTATAAAAAATGTCGTTAATCTTGGTATTTCCTTTAACGAAAAGTCTAAGAAAGATTCCAACCTCTTTCTCGAAAGGAATCTTCCTAAGATATCATATTTCCAACCACGTGGGTCATTTTATTTTAGCTCTATTCAATCTCCCCCTTTCCCCTATACAAAGGTTCGATCCCCTCGCAATGAATATGGTGTCCATGTGTGTTGCTCAATATGTTTTGTTTATTTATAAAAGCGAAAATCAATGAGAGACGCAAGAAAGTTATGGTAAATGGAATTGTAGAGTGGAAAGAGTAAGCAAAGTGAGAATGCGTGGGAGATACATAGTTGCGTAAACTACTTGACCTGCAAGGAGGGATCAGGTAGGCACTCAACACTTAAAAACACAGTAGAGCGAGGGGAAGATTCTCTTATTAATTTATGAACAAGAGTTCCTTGTATTTGTTCTAAACACTCCTTTTTTTGGTGAAGGAAAAAGGAAATGACCATATTGAAAAGGAAAATTTCATCCTTATTGATGTTAACCTTGTTATTGAAGGCGTCATTGTCAGTTTCCACTGTCTAGAAGTTTCTCATTAAAGGCGAAATCCTGGGGGCGGGGGACCTAGGCATGCTTGGCCAGCACGCTTTAAGGCAGCTTTAAGGAATTGGAATCTAAATTTCGCCATAAAGCTTAGGATTTCGTTCTAATGAGATACATTTTTATTACGGCGAGTTACATGAATGCGTCATAAAAACAAACGTATCTTTAATTTTATTATTCTTCATTATGTATTTGTCAAATGAAACATCGAAAATAATAATATTTTATTCAACATCAAAAATGGCACGCGGTATGCATTTACTTGAGTTAAGTTGGTTAGGGGCCGACAAGATACTCTGCACGGGTTTCCTTCCCCAACTAATTCCCCAGGCGAACTATCGTATTTACTTATCCATTACTTTATTGCAGACTAATAAATGACATTAATAATATTAAAATATAATTATTTTGTTTATTAGGTTACATAATGAATGCGGTTGCTATCCGATCAGCCACATTATAGACTACTTTGGGCAAAGGTTGGCGACCTTAAACTTTCGGTGAATATAATATACATCAAAGGTGTTATAAATTAAAACAGGGGAGAAAAAAAAACTCATTAATAAGATAATTTAGTGTCTAATTATCGTAGCATCTTTTTTTTTTTAGATTGCCGACGAAGTGGAATCGGTGTTCTGAAACAGCAAATGCGAATCATTTCCTTTGTTAGCTCATTATAGGGTCTCGGGTCCTGGGCCCAATATGCGACGAGATATGAACACCACCATATTCATAAGTCTTAAATTACCAAAATAAATATGTTTTTTCTTACTTCCGAAAGTTGTTTAATTAGGGTGGGGAAATTGTACGCCATTCTTACTTCCCTTGTAACATCCTCCAATCGGACCGCTTTTCGTCGCGGAGAGGGATTGGGTTGAGAGTTACTCCCCCCCCCCTCCAATCCCCAGTTTCTTGCGCAATACGATGTTCCTACACATTTTCACTTATCCTCTTCACTTTATATGCGAAGTTTTTAAAACCAAAACCGCCACGTTGGTTTTCGCTTTAAATTCTGGTAATTCTCCAAATTAACAACTATTTGCTTTATAGTCCTATCTGCATTGTCTGCTGCTATTTTATGTGGCGCGGAAAACACTCTTTTCCAAGTTATTAGTCCCTGAAATATGTATTTTTCAAGTTAGAAACGTGCCACCAGAACTTAAAGGTAGACTTGCGCAATCAGTTTTCGAATCACAACCGTCATAAAGATCTTCGCTATAATAAAATAAGGGATCCCGCACAACCCTAACATGGGCTGGGGTGGGGGAGCATCCCTCTGATACCACGCTTCGAAAATGTAGCTCCCCCTTCCCCAACGCGTCCATAGAATGTCACATCGCCCAACCCCTCCAAGGGCCTAAGAAAATCAGGAATAAATGGATAAATGGGGCACGATGACCACTCGTATCAAGACAGACGAAAGAGGGAAGGGGAAAATCCACAGGTGGAAGCTACTTTTCTTACAACTTCCCCCTCAGACCTCTTAAAACTTGGACTGAGCTCAGAATATTGGTCAATTGCATACAGGCCCCAAGACCATTTTCAACATTATTTGATGATACTCGAAAAACAAAGGTAATGACCTTTTTGCTGTAGGTTTTACAGTTTTCATATATAGATAATGAGTCATGACAATGTATAGACGAAGTTTATTGGTGGTAATTGGTGAAATAAGAAAAAAAGTTAACTGTATCTAATTTATCAATTTCTGCTACATTGCTGCTGAATGAAAAAAAAACCCAATACAGATCTTGAATGAACACTAAATATCAGTACAATGATTCTGACTTCCAACACGGACCCGTGTCATTTTGTCAAAGTTCTGGTCACGAGAAACAAATTCACTGTCCTCTCTACGTACCCTTGTATTGAATCTTCGTGGCAATTCTGTAATTTTACTTTGCCCAAATGAACACAAGATTAATACTGAAATTTTCTAAAACCAATGTTAACGTTCCACAAAATGTATCTATTTCTTGAAACCATTCAGTTTTAGTTTCTTATCAGTGGTCTTGTTGCGAGCTACATCTGAATCAATTTTGCGTTTAGAATACACTTCACTGTTTCTTTCTTTGCTGAAGTTAGATGTGAAGACATTGAACAGACTGGCCGCCATTTTGGGTGCAATATTTTCAAGAAGCTGTGACCACTAGCACAGCTCAATGTAGCTAGCTGGACATCTTCCCCAAGTGCAACAACGACCTTCTGGAAGTCCTCCTTAGGGTTGTTTCACCAAACATGAATAGCTGCATCCACCAGCTCTTGGGTGACTATGACATCGTCAAGGTGTCGCTGCTGCCTCGCTTCCTCCATCTCGGAGGCCACTGCTCTCAAGCTGTAACCAGACAGCCAAACCAGGCTTCGTGCTCTTACCACTGCCTCCTCCTCCATGGAATGATGGACAATAATAATAAAATTATTATTAATATTATTATTATTGAAGAGAAAAAATATATAACACATTCTGCTACTTATCAATTCTTACTACAATAGCGTAAAATGGTGATATTATCGATATTAATACTACTATGACTATGTAGTAGCTACTACTACTACTATTAGCAACAATAGTAGTTCACCGAACCTGCCCACCCACACACACATTGTTGTAGTGGGGAGTCAAAAATAAAAGTCTCGTCCTTAAAAATTTCAAAACAATTTTGCCAGAAAAATACAAGGAACAAGGCAGAGACCGCTTAAAACTTCTTTAACATTAGAGCAAAAAGGATGCAGTTTTAGTTACAAATATACAAAAATAATGTAAACTTACCATAGCTTACGGAGACAGGCGAGCGTGACTTGTGGCTGCACTCACTGATGAACTCAAACTGGCGTTCCCTACGGCCGGCGGCGCGTTTGAATTCAGTGGGGCCGTTATGCACCGGCGAATTTAAAACATAGCGCCGTGGCCAGTCCAGTGTTAAAGAAGTATATGACCCACCTTTTCACGGTCGGAGTAAAGCGATTCCCCTGATTTAATGTTTGGTACGCTGATACAAGCCTCCTCCCTAGCTCTGTTACTAGGCAGCTCTAAGCAGAACACACACTCCAGACCTACACACCAGTCGTTAACGATTCTTGAATTTGTGTAGCTTTCAGCCGGTTTGACTTTACCCATTTCTTGGTACTTCACTGCGACCTTTTGAATGTTAGAGCGGGTCCTCATACGATTACCTTTTGAGATGAAGCTTTTTTGAGCAAACAATGTCGAGTTTGAAGGGTTTGAGAAGTGGCGGGCCAGATTAGAAGGACCAATTCTTTTTCGAGTTGCGTTATTCTTCATTCTCCCTTTTAGAATAAATAAACTACCCAAGATGTGACCTTAAGTCCCGGCACTCGCAAATTCTGACAAAACCTTTAATTTCTTAAAAGGTCAGCTATTTTTTCCCGCGCGGGGCATCATATTTTTTTCAGGATTTGGGGCACCGAGCTAGCAGAAGAGGGTCCCCTCATGCCCATTTTCTTGATATAGCTAAATATGTTGTGGTTTTCTTGAAGAACTGAACCGAACTCGGCCGCCAAAAAGGACTGTTCTTCACATGTCGTACCACAGATGCTGGTTGAAATCGACCCAGAACAAATAGTTTATTTTCCCAATTCGATCTTTCACATCGACTTGATGGTAGAATGCCATCCATAGTTGCGATCTGGATTCCATAATCCCTCAGAGCACGTTTTCAACCTGGATTTGATTCGCCTAAAAATTTAGCTCTTATTTTTACAGGCCCATATAATAGAATGGCCTTTTTTTCCCGAATGTCTGTTCTGAGAGCCAATGGAAGTTTTGCTTGCGCGAGTGTGTTAGTGTAGCTTCCCCATGATGGTAATCAATGAAGTAGCCAATGGTTCGCACACGGGAGGAATTTGAGATAAAACTTTGATAGGAAACGAAACAAGTCCGAACTCACTCAACGATCCAAGGTCTTCAATAAAAGTAGGAAGCGGAGACTTTAGAATGATTTTGGTTGGGGCTTTAAAACTCTCAACAGATTCAACTACCGACCCTAACGATACCCCCTTCCTACTTGATCTCGAGGTTTGATGTTTGATTGTTAATGGACAGTAGGCAGAATTTTGTGTCTTTGCTTCGCAAAAACTTCACTGGTGAGATACGGGAAAGCGCCGTGCGGTACAAAAGTCTCCCAAAGAGTGGCGTGGTCCAAAGAATTCGTAAGGATTTCGAACATTCGTTAGAAGTGAAATTGAGATATGAAACTTGAAATTTAGGAGTTCCTTCAGGCCATTTGTTGTGCTGATGAGCTGTCTCGAAGCCTCCTTTTTGTGGGATGGGGACTGCAGCATATTGGTTAGCATAGTTGCCTGAAAGCGAAGAGCGCTCGATAGCATAGGTTCGAACAACACTCATTTTTTACTCTTTAACGGGTAAAAGTGTTTAGATTATTTTACTCCATTTGCTATCTCTCTCTTTCTTCTTTCGTGACCTATGATTTCAAGGTATACAAAGACGAAATTGCTTGTTCTTTCCTGATTCCTATGGGTTACTGAGCATCTACTGTGTCATTTGTAATCTCCCGTTCGCTCCCTCCCCCGCAACGGATTATATATATATATATATATATATATATATATATATATATATATATATATATATATATATATATATATATATATATATATATATATATATATATATATATATATATATATATATATATATATAATAAAGAATTAATGAAGACAGAAAGGGAAGAGAAATAGCAAAGAAGTAAGATTGGGTTACGGTGTAGGACAAAAAATTGGTTCAGATTATGTGATTGACAATGGGAAGGAAGATAAGTCCTATTGAGATAAGGATTGTACTCTTTAATATATAGCAACAAATCCTTAATGTGCTAAAAAAGAAACGAAGTATCTTAAATTTTTAGGCGCATTAATGGTTGGTAATTTCGGGAAAAAAAATATATATTTCACCAACAACAGATATCCTTCTTCGTTTTATGTAAATCAATATCGATTTTTCTAGACTACATTTAATTCCCGAAATTACCATCCATTAATGCGCACAAGCTTCGTTACATGGCGCTTCTTTCTACAACATTTATTGAAAATCTTCCCCCTCCCTCCCTACCCCAGAGAGGTATCCGGACAGTTTTTTAGGGTTTGGGCGAAAGACAGTGCAAGTCTCTGAGCACTGTGATACTGGCGAGACTATATATTTCCCCCGTACATAATAACTTACTTTTCAGAAACCATATATATATATATATATATATATATATATATATATATGCTTAAAAGGACAGAAGCAGCTAAGAGCTTAGTTAATATGATGTTAATATAACTTTATATACAGAGGAATGTAAGAGAGATAATATTGTGCTGCTCCAATTGACAAAAAATCTTCGAACAATGAAGGTTTATTAATCCTTTGTTGCTCATATACAGGATTGTGCATCCTTTCGTCCGATAAATACAATTAATCTTCAGGATGGGCGTGTTGATGTGCTCCCTTCTGGCCTTGTAACTATGGCTATAGCGCCAATGACCCTTAGTGAGTTGATGGGGCACGAAGTCAAGGTGATCGGGCAGTCGGCGCAACGGAATCCTCCTTAGTGAGAAAGGAGGGCCTGGTAGTTTGGTACACGGTGCAATCTGACGTTGAAAGATGATTCTTGCAAGGGGTTCGATCGAGGTAGAAGGGCGTGTGACCCTAAGTAGTCACAGCAACTCGACGTAATGCTTCGTGTGGCCTTGAGTGGCGACAGACCTGGAATGTTTGCTTGCCCGTCTTTGATGAAGATCCGGTACGACGCCGTGGCGGAAAGCAAAAGGAGCTGTATGACTTTTAGCTTTATTCAAAATACAAGATTTTCTCAGACTGTCCCCTGATATAAAGTTTACAAGGGTTTTATATAAGGTTTATATGAGAGGATGTAGGGTTCATCTCCAAAGGGGTTTACCAATAGGATACTACTTAGGAGTAGCTATTGACTAATTTAATGTAAGTCCCCCAATCCTATATTACGCTGGAGGGGTTTTCCGAGTTATTTGTAAGTGGGTCTACCAATACTAACTTAAGAAGGGCAGGTCACTTTCCAACACTGCCTGTTTATTTGCTACTTTTACGACCAGTGGGCGGGCATACACCTTTCATAACCTATCTTAAAAGTCGGTGGCACCGCTAACGTACGACGTCAAGCAGAAAAGGATTTCGATCGTATAACAGATTACTAAGCAATTTATTTTAGCAGTGTTTTGGTTTTGCTGCTTACATTGCACGATTTAGGATCGAAAAATCAATTACTTAATTTAGTCAACATATGAGAGAATTTGATATAAAGAACAGCCGAGCTTTGAAAGCAAAATCCAAACTTTGTGAACTGCTAAACTTTTAATTCGCATCTATTATCTATCGTTCTATCTAATTATGTGCAAATGTATGTTTCCTAAGTATGAAAGTGAGAGGCAGGCTTTCCGTTAATCTAACTATGCTATAGTTACTTTGTTGTTAAGGCACTTAACAGGCGTATTTACAGTGAGTAGAATGCGCATAGCGTTATATATTAAACTAGCCGATTCATTCAGTATTTCTTTGAGTGAACGCTGATTTGATCGCTACAGTTCATCAGTTAAGCATAATATATATATATATATATATATATATATATATATATATATATATATATATATATATATATATATATATATATATATATATATATATATATATATATATATATATTGGAAGGAGGCCATTTTTTATGCAGGATTAATTGAAGTCAACAGCAACGGCTGCATTATTTACTTTTGGATGCAGCTTTCTTATAGCCTTGACTATAGTCTCAACAGATGGCTCTAGGCGAGGAAAATTGCTCGGAAGAGGGATAACTTTATTTGCCTAGACGTCTTTCGACCTAACATTAGGTCATCTTTGGCGTAGAATGGTGTAATAATCTCTCTATATGAAAAGATAGTAGAAGGTAAAAAGAAAGTTGGTGAAAAATGGGGTAGGGTTGCCCTTGTTTTAGGGGCATCGCAGGCGTTTTTGTTTTCGTTTGTTGTCTTTTATGTTGCAGTTGGTTTGTTTTATTTGTCGGGTGTCTCTGTGATTGTGTCACTTTAGTGTTCTTCTTATTGTTTGTCTTTATCGTGTTGTGTACTTATTTTTGTCGCGATTTCGAGCATTCGAGCCTTTTTTAGTGCTCGATGTTGTTATGCACTTCGCGTTTGTGTACTGTTTACGTAGTTCTTCTTGTATTCTTGTATGTCTGGTGCTTGTATGATGGTTTTATTTTGTGTTTATGTGTATATGTGTTCTATGTGTTCCTCGGTGCAGTGTTTTGTGCTTGGGAAGCGTCGATTTCGGGCGACCTTCCCCCGCAATCTGGCCGGGATGTTGATCCTGCCGCCAGTTCTTCTTATTTCTGGGATTATATCATTGGCCATTGTTGACCAGACCTTTTTGGCCAGTTTTTGGGTGGCGATATTAATGGGCTCCAGTCTTTGTCTTTGGTGCAGTACCCTCTGCCGAATCCGCTCCCTTCTCCTCGTCTTGTTGATGCAGAGGGTTGCTGAATTCTGCACTCGCTGGAGTCTCTTCATAGTGGTCTTGTTGGCCATTTGAGTCACTACTGCAGGGTAGATGAGCTTAGCTCGGATGAACATCAGGTATAACTTCCTGATGTTCGCCGAGCTAAGATCACGGAACCTATATAGCTTGGGGATCTCTCTCCTTGCCATAGCCTGCCTCTCCTTGTAGTGACTCGAGTATCCGCGGTCGGAGATCTTTAGGCCCAGGATGGTGCCTTCGGCGGAGTAGCCGTATCTCCTCCCATCTATTATGATGGGCCACGTAGACTCTCGGCTCAACGGGAGAATCTTAAACTTCTCCCGGTTTGTCCGGATCTTCCATTTCTGTTCATACTGGTTGATGTTACAGATCTCTGCAATTGTGTTGATTGCCTGATCCCTTGCTCTCCTGACCCTGCTCGGGACGATCTGAGTGACGTCATCTGCATATTGCAGATACATCGTGTCCCGGTGTATAGAAGCAGGGAGGTCGATGGTAAAGACCAGGTAAAGCAGGGGACTCAGGCAGCTCCCCTGGGGAACGCCCGCTGTGAGTTCGAATTCAGGTCCTTTGTGATCTTCAATCATGATGCATGCCCTTCTGTCCATGATGAAGTCACAAAGGATCCGTTCCAGGACCGGGTTTAGCTGGAGACCGAGTATTTTGTACTGTAGTCCGCTCAGCCAAACCTTGTCGAAGGCCTTCTGCACGTCCCTCATCACGATGTCCACATATTGACCCATTGCTCGGCAGTGAGCGATCTTTTCGGTTAGGAGCGCCAGGGCCGTTTCCGTGCCCCTTTTAGGTCTAAACCCATGCTGTTGGGGGTTATGCGCTCCTAACTCATCGAGTTGACTTTGTAGCCTATTAGCTAAAATCTTCTCGAAGATCTTGCCGGAGAATTCTAGGAGAGAGATAGGACGATAGTTGGCCACTTGGTCTGGGGGCTTGTTCCCCTTCGGAATAAAGATGATTTTTGCCACCTTATATCCGTCGGGGAAGTAGCCTGTATTCAGGGATGCATTCATGGTGTTCACCATGCCCTGAATAATTTGCCTTGGGGCATTCACTAGGTTATTCTTAGTGAGCCCAGACCATCCTGGAGCCCTCTGTTTGAAGGACTTTATGGTATTAATAGTCTCTTCAACAGTGATCGGGCGTCCGTGGTTAACCATCTCTCTCTCTCTAGAAACTTGAGGTTGTGGGTGGGTCCTATGTAACATCGGTCTGAGTTCGTCGAGCAGTCGGTCTTCGAAGTCCTGGTCGAAGTCGTCGTTTTCCTCAGGTGAGATTGCAAAGACCTGTTTCCAATGGTTTCTGAATTTTTCTTCCAGAATGTCCGGATCTTCTATGATAATATCGCCATCCTTGATCTTTATTCCTGGCCTGGGAGGCAATCCCCTAAGTCTTCGGACGCTGTTCCAAAAACTTACAGGATTAGTCTCCCGGTCTAGTTTGCCTATGATATTGTCCCAGATTTCTCTCTGCTTTTCGAGGATAGTGTTTTTCATTTCCTCGCTTAGTTGTCTCATTCGGGCTGCCCTTTCCCTGTTCGGGCCTGTCCTGCCGACTTCCTCATAAATGTCCCTGTGTTCCCTGGCGATATCCCTCATTTCATCCGTCCACCTAGGTTGCGGGAGCATTTTGTACGAGATTCTGGGCACGCATCTCTTGTCGGCTCGAGTGAGGAGATCAGTGATCTTGTCGATCTCCTCATCAATTTCCTCGAGATTAGCGTCGCCCAGGTCAGCTGGTTGGTAGGTGCTGAGCATTTCTCGGTATAACTCCCAGTTAGCTTTCGCGTAACTTTTCCTAAGTGTGACGGGCTTGAGCATTGGCGCAAGCGAAATGGTGGTGATGATCGGGATATGATCGCTTGGGACCACAGGTCCTGGGGCATTGGCTATATTGAAGGGAAATTCTGGACTTGCTAACACGATGTCCGGTTTTGACACCGAATTATGTGTTAGGAAAGTTGGAAAGTCGGGTCCAACTCTCTGGAGCTTATTCCTTTCAAGAAGCAGCTCCAGGTTTCGTCCTCTTGGATCGACCCGCCTGTAGCCGGATGCTCGGCAACAGGCGTTTAGATCCCCGCCCAACAATGCTAACCTTTTGTGCCCGAAGAGGGTATAAAAGTTGTTAATCGGCAGGTATTGTCTCCTGGGCGGCTGATAGGCTGCCGCCACTGTAAGACCCCCAACCAGGGTAGGGATTTCGATAGCCACGAATGATTCGTCTAAGTCCGGAAGTGTTTTGAATTTTAAATTCTTCTTGATCGCGATGGCGCAGCCATCGTATCTTGTTTGTGTATGATTTTTCTGTATGATTGTGTAGTTATGAATTTTTATTGTGTCAGTGTTTGTGTTTATTCCGTGTTCTGAGATGAGAATGATGTCTGGGTCTTCTTTCCGGAAGATATTCCCGTAGAGAAGAGATTTTCCCTTCCATCCATTCACATTCAGTGTAAGTATTTTTAGCGCGTTGTTTCTGTTCTCCATGTTTTTCTTGTGTTTGTGTGTTGGAGTTTGTTGTGTTTAAGTGTAGTGTGTTTTTCCGTTTCTAACTTTTTTGAATTCTGCATCACTTAGGGTGATGCAGGATTCTTTGTGTAATTTTACGGCGCCTTCCAGTATTGCTTCTTCTCGTCTTTTTCTCTGTCCGTCGTTGAGTAGGTCCATTTGTAGATTTTTTGGTGGATACCCTGAAATATCTCCTTGGGGGAGAGTCTTTGAGGGTATTGGTTGACCTCACTTGTTATGATCTTAAGATCAATCTCCTCTCCGTTGTACCTGTAGGTACGCTTCAAGGTCTTTGACCTACTTCGCGAGCTAACAGGGCTTTTAGTTGCCCTGTCTTCGACCTCTTCAACTTCAGACTCCGAAGACGATTGACTGGTTAGGCTTCCTTCTGCTTCTTTCAGCCTTCTGGCTGCTCTTTTCTCCCTCTTTTCTCGGCGCTTCTGTGCCTCCAGCCTAGGGTCAGCCCTGGTGGGATTGGCTTTTGCCGCTGGGGCTTTTGCCTCCTTTGCCAGACGTTCAACTTCTTTTTCTTGGGGAAATGGAGTCGCCGGTGCCTCGGTGTTCTCTTTTTGTTGAAACTGCAGCTGCAGCACGTCACCCGATGGGGGGTCGTCCGGAAACCACATCTCAGCCATGCCGTTTTTCTTCAGCATGAGATTGAGGGTTTTCGCAAACGTCCCTGGGTTAGTGAGATTATTCACGTGCGCGAATAGTATGCACGTGAGTATCTTTGTCGAATTTTCATTCTCAAGTTTGAGATATGTTTTCGACAACTGCTTGCCTGAGGTTGTAAGTGGGGGGGCTCTTGATGCAGCAGCTTGAGCATAGGAGGTGGAGCTCCTTATATTTGCCTCATTCTTTTTCATCTTAATGATCTCTTTCTTCTTTGGGCATGACATAGCCATTGCCCCGTGGTTAAGTCCACAGTTAGGGCATTTCTCCGTGGTGGCCCTGCACTCACGCCAGCCGTGGCCTTTCCCGCTACATTTGGAGCATGTGGCTACCTGCTCTCTGCAATCCTTTGTTGCATGCTGCTCCATCTTGTAGCATTTGAAGCAAATCAGGATTGGGGTAAATTCTTCCCTCTCAATTTGGTCTGCTGAGACTCTTGCATTGAAGAGGAGAAGCCCCCTTTCCTTGGCAGTTTGCGCCATCTTGGTGTCACTGAAGATCACCTTAAACACGTGTTGGTACTCGGTGTTGTCCCGCCTATTGCGGAACTTTAACACCTCCACCACGTTGGCCCACGGCTGATTACGGTTGATCTCCTCTCTGATTTCCTCCTTTGTGTGCTGCCCGATCCATGGATCGAGCTGCCTGCACACCACACTTCTGTGTGCCTGTATTTGAGGGGGGGTGCTAGGCTGGAGGCCTATTTCCTTAAGCACCTTTTGACCCTCCTCCGTTGTCAGGGTTTCCACATCTGCCTCCTTCTCGCAGACTGCAGAATAGCCGACCGGGGTATCTATCAGCCTCGGGATACCCACGCTCAGCTTCCCAAAGACCGTGGCAAACACCGTACCTCGGTCCGGTTTGGGGTGCCCACCTATGACCCTTAACGGGACTCTTGTGGCTGGGTGGGCCGCCATTTTAGTATTTCTGCAGCCCCTCTGTCCCGGGGGGGATGCAGATCTTCTTTGATTAAGTGTTTGTTTCTGTGATGTGTGTATGTGTGTTTATGTTCGTATGCGTATTAGGTGTGTGGTTTATTACGTTTTTTAACCTTTGATGGAGAGAGGCCCCCCCCCACGCTCGCCGGCCGCCTGGATGAAAGTGAGAATTGCCTTTTTAGATGAAGGATGATGATGGATGGAATGAGTCCGGGTGGGATCCTCTCAGGGGTGTGATTGTATGGCGGACTTATTGACAACGCCGCCCCCCTGAGGGTTTTGAATCGCGACCGCTCCCCAACATACCATAGAGACGGTTGTATGTCCCTCTATGGTCCTGGAAGGGGCCTTCGCCGTAATTAGCACCGAAGGTTGCAGTCCGTCCCTTGTCCGGAATGTTTCTGACATTGTCCTCTACTGTGGGCTAATCCTCAAACCAGCTTCTTCCAATGCCCCCAATTATGGTCAAGCAACTGCCTGACATAGTTGGGACGAAACGTGAATGGCAATCTCACTTCACATCTGACGGTGGTTCACGCAGGAGGGTTGGCCGAGGACTTAAGCAGTCATCTGCTTAAGTTGGGCCGCTGTAGAGAAAGATAATGAATGTTAATAGGGAGTGAATGATGATGGGAGGTGGGGTGGCACCAGGGTATCGTTCTCTTTCTTAATATTTGGCCCTAAAAATAGGAGCCAAATTTTTGAAGGCGTAGGCAAATATTGCACCAAAATTTTCCTCCTTTACCAAGCAAGGAGATGAGTGCCGCGAAGAGTTTCTGCCCAAGATTTCCGATCAGTCGTAGAATGGTGAACGTGATATTACAGGAAAATAGATTGAATATGTTTCAAAATTACCGTAAGAAAACGGACCAATCAACTAACATGAAAATACATGGATATGTTTAAAAATATGTTCGAGACCAAAAAATTGATGTTGGGTATAAACAAAAGGCGGAAAAGGTTTTGGTATATTCTGGTTCCATTTGGAGGCGATGCAGTTCTGGCGGCCAGTCGTTGGGAGGATAGTCTCTGGCTGGAGTTGTGTATTGATTGAATGTCTGCGTTGGGAGATCATAACTGCCTCGGCCATTCGGAGTCTTCGGCGGTCAGGATCACGGAAGATGATGGAGGTGTTTTGTGTGAGCGTTTCTCTTGTAATTGACGTATGATGAGTTGCGGCATGTCGCTTGATAGCTCCGTCCTGGAGGTTCATCGTCAACCTGCGCGACAAGGTTGTAGAAGTCATCCCTATGTATTTAAAGTTGCGGCGAACGCAGTCACCGACATTGCACGAGTATTCATACAAAAACCTAAATTTCTACTCTTGATGTATGTAGGAGGACGACCTTGGAGGACCACCTTGCCCCCCCCCTCCTTTCTTCAAGCAGAGACCGCGCGGTCTCAAGCAAAATCCTAAGGAAGGACAATAACGAAGATTCTCACGTGGAAGCCGGTAAGACACCCCACCTGCGTTTTCCCAAATCAGCCGATTCCTCCTCCCCCATGACCCGCGGATAAATTAATCCACCGCCAGACAGGAGCCTCCAGTCAACGCCAGACGAGCATCTTTTCAAACCCTTATCTGAAACAGAGCTAATCCGTTCGGCTCCAGGATTTTTCTTGAGGGAGCAGCCGTGCCCAGAGGCCTTTTAGCGACTTAGCCGGCCTAGTATATATATATATTCAGCGTCCCCGTTACTCGAGGGGAAAAACAGCTCACGTCCCCCGATCGTCTCGAGTCGAACCCCAAAAGTTTGAAGGTCTCGTCGGCTAGATTACCACCGTGAACTTGTGACCATCCTCTATAGGCAAGTTCGTAAAGCGGTTTCCTTGAAGAGTTCGTGCGACATACTCTTCTCATCCCGTTCACGAAAGTACGTCGCCCCATTCGAGTGCACTCCCCACAAGCCTAAGGGTATCTCACTACTCCGCCCATGAGTAATTCAACTTGCTCCAACCTCACCTCTCTCTTCCTTGAGGTATTCGACTCCCATTGCAAGATCTTCTCATCCCGTGCAATCCGAGTCTTGGTTCCGTCACCACCTCCCCCTTTTTCGAGAAGCTAGTCCGCAAGGTAAAGCTCCTTCTGCCCATTTTTAAATCCCCCTTGGAGGTTATTTCCCGCTGTCCATAATTTGTTAATTATCGAGTCTCATTTTCATTTCCCTATTGCATTAGTCCATGTCCGATCTGTGCATTGCAATTGCATAATACTTAAATCTTGACCCGTGTATATATTTTGTGATTACCTTTTTTTGTAATTAAATCATTTATTTTGGGGTAGTCTCTTTAAATAACCTTGAATGAATCCTGGCATTATACAAACCCTTTAAGGCCAACCTAACGCACTCGTTTACGCCCCCTTTTGTTTGAGCCTCCCATTGAACTGGAGCGAGGCTTACTTCCCAATCTTCATTCACGCAACGCCTCTCAGCTTTCGGTCTCCTATTTATGCGTGTTCAGATCCACGGACTAGGTTGTACACCCATAATTCCTCGACAATGTATACTTCTGTCACGAAGTGTTCTTGAGAAGAACGAACGAGAACATCGAGGAATGGGAGTGCAGACTGCTCTTCGTTCTCGTGATTGAAGTTGAGTGATGACTTATCTTTGAAAGTCTGGATAAATGTAGGTAGATCTACGGGTTAATGCATATCCCTGAAAATATCGTCAATATATCGGACGTAAATGGATGGTTTGAGGGTGGTCTTATTTTCGAAAATGACATTTTTTACGGATCCCATGTAGAAATTGGCAAATAGAACGCCAAGTAGGGAACCCATAGCTACACTGTCGATCTTGACGTACATACACCCGTCGGTTTCATAAAATGGAGCCTCCTTGGTGCACGCCCGTAGTAGTTGCAGTAGCGTTGGTTCTTGGATGGGGAGAGGTGTGATGTATTCGGTGTGATAAATTTTTCTGCAGATAAGGTTTATAGTTTCGTCCACTGGCAGGTTGGTAAACAGAGATTCGATATCCATTGATGCCATGTGGCCAGCTGCTTTGGAAACCTCCAGGATGTTGAGGAAATCCTCAGTTGAGCGTAAGCTGTAGGAAAATGGTACGTAGGGAGTGATGGTAGAGTTGAGGAATTTTGCTAGCTTGTAACTCACAGTAGGTGTCAGATTTATGATTGGGCGGAGGAGGTTCCCTGGCTTATGGGTTTAAACGTTTCCATAAGCGTATCCAAGCTTGTAGTCACCGTCGATGAGTGGTATCTTTAGGTCTAAGAGGATATTATGCTGCCGGATAAGCTTGTTTAGTTTTAATTTGAGGTCGTTTGTAGTGTTTCTTATTATTTTCTGGAATTTTGTTCTGTCACCGAGGATTGTAGCTATCTTAGAGAGGTATTCCCCCTTGTCTAGGATCACGTAGATGGAAGATTCTTCTGCCCGACGGATGGTGAGGCAGGTTTTTCTTTCAGTTCTTTGGCTGCATTGCGAAATGCTGGAGTTAGGATAACGGTTCTAGTGTGCCCTCAGCGCTTGTTGGCTTCTGCAGCCAGTTCAGTACGGAGATTACAATTAACGGTGATCTTGCAGGCCTGTTCTAACTGGAGAATACTATCGAGAAGTAGTTCAATATCCACCCTCTTTGATAGGGGGTGGAGTTTGGTCGTGTAATGGCAATTGAGGCCCAAATTGAGGAATTTTTCTTGATCTGGTGTGATAGTGGTGCGGCTAAGGTTAATGAAGTGTTTTTTTATGTTTGGTGTTATGATAGGGACACCATACAACCTTGCTAGTTTCCGTGCAATGCGGCGTCTACACTGAGAAAGATGACGATCAGAATAGTCGCGTAGAGTTTCCCTTACTGTAGCAACTGCATCTTGGGCTAAGGTGAAATTCTTTAAACGTTCTAAAAGGTGTTGTAGATCGATACGCAGACGTGATAATACTCCTTTTCTTCTCAAGCTCTGCTTGCAAATAAGCCGCTCTTTCTTGAGGTACGAAGATCAGTCCGCACTCCCATTCCTTGGTTTTCTCGTTCGATCTTCTCAAGAGCGCTTCGTGAGAGAAGTATACATCAAGAGTACAAATTTAGGTTTTTGCATGAGTGGTTGCTCAGAGTGTCCTGATAGATATAAGAGATCGGTGATTAGCGCCCTCGTGATCAGAGCATTCTCGTACTCCTGCAATGTGGTAACGATTGATACTGAGCTTAAGCAAGTGAACCAGCTCCTTGTGAACAATGGCTATTCACAAACCGAATTCGACTCAATCGTTAAGCGGAAGATAAACTCTACCCTCCTCCCGACGGACAGACCAGAAAACCTCACATGAATAGGCATATACTACCATGCAACAATGAACACAGGATACAAGGAATACGAGAAGATTCTCAAAGCCATTATACAACGCAACGTTTCCCCAGCCCACCCCGAGCATAAAATAAATTTGGTCATATATTACAAGACCAGAAAATCATGATCACTCGACTTGAAGAACAGTCTTCTCTCAGTCTTCTCTCTGCGACGAACTCCCTACAAGAGGCCAACCTATTGTATGAATACTCGTGCAATGTCGGTGACTGCGTTCGCCGCAACTCTAAATACATAGGGATGACTTCTACAACCTTGTTGCGCAGGTTGACGATGAACCTCCAGGACGGGGCTATCAAGCGACATGCCGCAACTCATCATACGTCAATTACAAGAGAAACGCTCACACAAAACACCTCCATCATCTTCCGTGATCCTGACCGCCGAAGACTCCGAATGGCCGAGGCAGTTATGATCTCCCAACGCAGACATTCAATCAATACACAACTCCAGCCAGAGACTATCCTCCCAACGACTGGCCGCCAGAACTGCATCGCCTCCAAATGGAACCAGAATATACCAAACCTTTTCCGCCTTTTGTTTATACCCAACATCAATTTTTTGGTCTCGAACATATTTTTAAACATATCCATGTATTTTCATGTTTTGGACATTGGATATATTATATAAGTGCGCAATATAGTAGTAGGGGTGTGTAGTAAGAGAAAAAAATAGTGGGTAAAATTGGGGAAAATAATAAGAAAGTGAAATGAAAATAGAATGATAGTACAGATTCCTGGTGAAAGGGTATCTCTTCCTTTCTTTGCGGGTTTTTTTTTGTATTGACTATATATAATATAAATATATATACAAAAGGCATTCAACCTTTTTAGCAGAGTTTTTTTTTGTCCCTAATACCAGTGAAGTATTTTTAATCTGGGTTTTTAGGTCCTGATTTTGCGTTGTTTATTTTGTTGTTGTTGTTTGTTTTGGGGGGGAAGGGCTTAGTCTTTTAGCGAGCTTGTCGCGCTTTGGGAAATTAAAATTTTACTAATTCAAAGGGAAAAAGAAAAAAGAAAAAAAGAAAATGGATTTTAAAATGTTGGCTTTGTTTGCGTTTGTTTCGTGATTGAAGTTTTACGTGAATGTTGGGTTTATGTCGTTGTTGCTGATCAGTCTGGTACTTTTAAATGATTTTGCGTGTCTTGCGTCATAAAAGTTCATGTGCTCGAACACAAACTCGGGAGGGAGGTGCTGGTGTACGCTGTCCCAGATCTTTATTGCTCTATTGTGAAGCTCCACGTTTATGGGGTTCAACCCCAGTTCACCATGGAGCTCACTCTGCCTTCTCCTATCTCTCCTTCGGGTTCTCGTTATAATTAAGACAGCCTTATTCTGAACCCTTTGCAGTTTAAGGATCTGGGTCTTGGGACTCGTGTTTATAGGGACCGGGGGGTATAGGAGTTTAGATCGGATGCACGCATTGTGGATTTTGAGTTTATTGGAGGAACTTAAGTCCATGAATCATTAGAATTCACCCAAGCCCCTGCGTGCATTCGCCGCGATCCTTTTCATATGACTCCCATACTCACCAGTCGCAGCCCGGAGTCCCAGAACCGTGTGGTATGGGGTGCGTACACCCCCCACACAGATGTCTGCGAGGGTCCGTCGGAATAGTGGAATTATCTGGAACTTTGGGGCATTGGTAGATATCTTCCATTTTCTCTCAAAAGAGTTGATGTTTTCGATTTCTACCGCCGTACTCTGTGCCGTATAATTCACATTCCGATAAGGTGTCCTGCAGATCATCGTTATATCGTCCGCAAGTTGGACGTATAACGAGCCTTCTGTCAGAGGTTGGAGAAGGTCGATTGTATATATATATATTATAAAGTAAGGGACTTATACACCCGCCTTTTGGCGTCCCCGCCTCGAGTTCGAACTCAGGGCCATTGAAGCATTTTACGTGCATATACGCTCTCCTCTCCATTACGTGATGACAGAGTATCCTTTCAAGTATGGGGTCGAGGCCCAGTCGTAAAATTTTGTATTGCAGGCCTCTTCTCCATACTTTGTCAAAGGCCTTTTTGACGTCTCGGAGTAACAGATTTGCGTGGCGTCATTCTGCTTTTACTTTTGCTAACTTTTCGGTTATCACAGCTAGAGCCGTGACCGTTCCTCGCTTCCGTTGTTGGTGATTGAGCAATGCGTTATTTTTTGAGGAAGGAGTCAACCCTGTTGGCCACTATCTTCTCAAAGACTTTCCCTGACAATTTTAAGAGATATAGGCCTGGAGTTAGCTGGACTATCCGTTGGCTCACTGGCTTTAGGAATGAATATCTTTTTTGCTACCTTCCAGTGATCAGGGAAGTAGCCCACGTTTAGGCAAGCATGTATGATATTTATAAGACCCATTAGGATGTTAGGTGGGGCTCTTAAGAAATTTTCCCGTATCAGTCCTGTACGCCCAGGTGCTCGTGGACGAGCACCTCGATTTTATCAGCCTCAGTAATTTCCGTGTTGTCTCGTATGATTTTTATTGACGTCCGTGCCTGTCCTCCTTTTAGTCTTTTTACAGTCTGCCAGAATGTACGCGAGTCGTTTTCTAATCACGTCTGCCTATTAAATTGTCCCAAAGTACATTCTACTGTTCCCTAATGAGTGTCATTAGTTCGTCGCGCATTCGTGTTCGTCTGTATGTAGTGATGTTGGGGCCAGTGAGGTTCAATTCATTGATCCGCGTTCTCCGTATTCCCTTGCAAGAAATCTCATTCTAGGGGTCCAAGAAGGGGCCGGGAGGGTTTTATACTTAAATAGGGAATGGCTTCTTTATAGGCTTTTATTAATTGATTGATAATTTTATCCAACTTCTCGTTGATTTCTTCTAAATTTGCATCAATCAAGTGGTCGGGAATGTAATTTTTGAGTTGTTGTTTATACGTATCCCATTTGGCGCGAGCGTAGCTCTTGCGTTCGGGGATGGGGACCTGAATAGGGGCGGTGGAGATTTTAATAATGATAGCATAGTGGTCACTGGGGAAAGGAGGGCCCGGTTCAATGAAGTAATTTTCGGGGAACAAAGTGCTGGTGAACACTATGCCTGGTTTTGTGGCTGATGTGTGTGGAGAAGTTTGATTCAAATCTGGTCATAATTTGTCTGTCAATAAGTGTCTCAAGATTCCTGCCTGCTGGGTTGGTCGACGTAGAGTTTGAGGCAGCACCCCTCGCATTGAGGTCGCCGGCAAAAAGAACGGTTCTGCCGTAACCAAAAAGTTGCAGGAAACTATGAAGGGATAAATACCTTCTCCTTGGGGTCTGGTACCCTGTTGCCAGGACCAAGGGCCCCACTGCCGTATGTACCTCCAAAGCTAAGTAAGATTCATCGAGCCCACTTATTTTTCTGTTGTCAATACCTTTTTTCACAGCAATTGCACAAACATCAAATCGTTCTCCGCTGTGATTTCTGGTTATGACTGCGTATGGAAAAAAATTTATTGGGTTCTTTCTGTCTGTATCTATCCCGTGTTCTGAGATCAATACAAAGTCTGGATCACTTTGTCGTATTATGTTACCGTAAAGTAGTCTTTTTTCGGTCCAACCGTTTGAATTAAAATATAGTATTTTTAGTTGGTCCATTGTCTTGTTCACGTTAGATTCCTGTGTATTTGTTGTTTAGCCCTTGTGGAGTGTTTGGTGGCATAATCGTTTTTCCTGTATTCGCCGTCTGTGAGTGTAGTGGAGGTTTCGATTCGAGAGCCATTTTAATAAAGCCTTGGGGTAAAGACTCCTCGGCTTCTTTTTCCGTGCAGTCGTCCGAAAAAAATCCCCATTTGTACTTTCCGGATATTACTCCTTCAGTTACATCAAGGGAAGTCATCTCCTTTAAGAAAGAGGACCGTTCAGCGGCATAGACCTTCAAGTTTATTTTTCTTGAGTGGTATACGTGCCTAGATTCCCTATTACAAGAAGAAGACGACCTTGGACGCCTTTGAGGCTGCGAGCTTTTCCGGGAGCGGGGCGAATGCGCTACTCCCTCGGGTCTCGCAGTCTCAATCAACGAAATTTCCATTTCTGCTTGTGCTTGTGTGTGAGTTTTTGTTTGTTTTGTTTTTCAGTTCGTGGGTTTGCATCTCGCGCTACCTGTACCTGAATCCTGGGGTCCCTGGAAGGAGCTGGGATTGAGACTAATTTTTTAACCTCCTCGGACTGTGGGTTCTCTCGAAACCACATTACCCACATGCTATTATTCGTCAGCATTCTATTTAGCTCTTTCGCAAAGGTCCCCGGGGAGGAGAGATTCGCGATGTAAGCATAATAGATGCAACACATAATTTTGGTCGAGTTTTCATTCTCGACGTGCAGGTATGTCTTATTTTTCGGAGATTCCGCAATGGCAGCTTTTGCAACCTTGGCATAGGTGCTATTTACCTTAGCTTCTTCAGTCTGTCTTTTCTCCTTTGATTTTTCTTAAGCATCTCTTTTTTGACTAGGTAAACCGTGGATAGGGTCTTATGCGCTCCTGCACAGTTCAGACACTTCAAGGAGGTGCTATTGCAACCCCTCCATGAATGTGTATCTGAGGAACAAATGGAGCATAAAAGAGCGTTACCCCTGGGGCAGGTGGCCGAGGTGTGATCCTTGTACTTATAGTACTTGAAGCACATCTAACTCAACTCTTCGCGTTCGATCTGCTCAGGGCAGACTCGGACGTTAAAGATGAGCATACCTCCCTCCGCAGCCTTGTTCGCCATTGCTGTGTCGCAAAAGATAATCTTGAAGACATGAGTATAGTCTTTAAATATAATTACCTCAGCAACTTTAGCCCAAATGTGGTTTTTCTCCACCTCCGCGTGAATTTCTTCTTTCTTAGCTGATTGGTGATGATGGTGATGGTGTACTCAATTTTAAAGATGGTTGTATAGTGGTCAATAATAGTGGGTGAAAATTAAAAGAGGTAGGAATATTTTGCCCTAGTAGGAAGGGCAACACTTTTCTTTATTTTTTTTATTTTCCTTTTTGTGTTTGTCTTTGATAAGTTGAGTTTTCCCCACGTTTGTGTTACTTTATGTGCTCTTAGCGTGTTCTTATTGTTTGTGTTTAAATTTCGATGTACTTATTTTTGGCCAACTATTTTAGCTTTCAAGCCTTTATTAGCTTTTGGCTCAGCAATTTACCTCGTGTTAGTTGTTTTTTTAGTGTCTTGTTGCTTATTTTCTTCTTGTTTGTTTCGAGTCGTACTGTGTTAGATTTTAGTGTTCATTGTTTCTATTGTGTATATTGGTGCTGTGTTGTCAAGTGAGCATAGCTTAGTGCTCGGGAAGTCGCTACGACGGGAGACTTTTTCCCGTAGCCTTGCAGGTATGCTTAGTCTGCATTTCCTGTCTTTCCGGAATGACAACATTAGTCAGAGTGGACCAGACCTTTCTTCCCACATCGTTCGGCAACTGAACCGGACGTGGTGTTAAGGAGCAAAAACTTCCCCTTCAATATTAGCAATGAGCCCGGACCAGTGGTACTGAGCAACCACATCCCGATTATAACTACAATCTCGCTTGGCCCCCTACTCAAGCCCGTCTCTCTTAAGAAAAGTTATGCTAAAGCTAGCTGGGAGCTATATAGAGAGGTACTCAGTGCATCCCAACCAGCTAGCCTGGGAGACGCTAATCTCGAAGAGATTGATGAGGAGATAAATAAGATCACCAATCTCCTCATACAAGCTGACGAGAGATGCTTCCCCAGAATCTCCTATAAACTGCTCCCACAACCTAAGTGGATGAATGAGATGAGGGAAATACCTCGGGAACATAGAGAAATCTATGAAGAGATCGGCAGGACAGGCACCAATAGGGAAAAGACATCCAGAATGAGACAACTAGGAAAGGAACTAAAGAACATACTAATTGAAAAGCAAAGAGTAATCTGGAATGAAATCATTGGGAGGCTGGACAGGGAGGGCAATCCTGTAAAATTTTGGAACCACATCCGAAGACTTAGGGGACTTCTTGACAGGTCCAGAAATCAAATCAAGGATGGAGACGAGATCATTGAGGACCCAAAGTCTCTCGAGAGAAAATTTAGAACGCACTGGAAAGAGATTTTCGCTACATCTCTTGAGAACGATGTCTTTGACCAGGACTTCGAATACCAATTGCTTGATGACCTCGGCGCAGCGATACATACATAGAACCCACCCACACCCGCAAGTATCTCAAGAAAGAGAGATAGTTAGCCATGGACGCCCGATAACTCTCGAAAAGACCTTGAACACCATAAGGTTCTTCAAGCAGAGGGCACCAGGCTGGTCTGGAATTACGAAAAACAACCTCGTAAATGCCCCAAGGCAAATTTTCATGGTTTGACGAACACAATGAACGCTGCCCTGAACATAGGCTACTTCCCTGACGGGTACAAGATGAACAAAATCATCTTTATTCTAAAGGGAAACAAGCCCCCATACCAGGTGGCTAACTATTGCCCTATATCTCTGCTTGAGATGCAGGGAAAGATCTTTGAAAATATTATAGCAGACAGGCTACAAGCTCAACTGAGCGAGTTAGGAGCGCACAACCCCCAACAACACGGGTTCCGTAGAAAAAGGGGCACCGATACGGCCCGGCGCTCCTAACAGAGAAAGTAGCATATTCTCAAGCGAACGGGTGCTATGTAGACATTGTGCTGAGGGACAGGCAGAAGGCCTTCGATAAAGTCTGGCTGGAAGAACTTCAATACAAGATCCTGATCCTCTAGCTAGACCCAATCCTGGAAAGGATCCTCCGTGCCTGTCATGGGCAGAAGGGCATGTCTCATGATTAAGGGCTACAGAGGACCTGAATTTGAACTAAAGGCGGACATCCGCCAAGGAAGCTGCCTGAACCCACTGCTTTACCTGGTCTTCACCATCGACCTCCCAACTCCTGTGCACAGGGACACGATGTATCTGCAATTCGCAGATGACCACGCAAATCGTCCCATGCTTGGATAGGAAAGCAGGGGCACAGGCAGCTCGCACGAGAGCGAAAATCAATAACATCAACCGGTACGAGAGACGATAAAAGATCAGGACCAACAGGGACAAGTTCAAAATCGTCCCGCTGAGCCGCAAGTTGACATGGCCCATCATCATAGAAGGGAGGAGATACGGCTACTCCACCGAAGGCACAATCCTGGGCCTAAAGATCTCCGACCACGGATACTCGAGACATCACACGGAGAGGCGGAACCTGGCAAGGAGAGAAATCTCCAAGCTATACAGGTTTAGAGATCTTAGCTCGGCCAACATCAGGAAAATATATCTGATGTATGTCTCGGCTAGGCTCACCTACCCCGCAGTGGTAACTCAAGCGGCCAGCAAATCCTCAATGAGAAGACTTGAACGTGTCCAGAACACTGCATCTCTACTTATTAATAAAGTCAGAAGGCGTGATCATCTTCGGCAAAGAGATCTACACAGGAGGAAACGATTGGAACCCATCAATGTCGCCACCCAGAAACTGGGAAGAAAGTTCTGGTCCACCCTAGCAAATGGTGTCATTCCGGAGCTACAGGGAACAGGGGGCAGGTTTAAGTAACTGCAAAACTACGGGCAAAAGTCTCACGCCGACGTCAGTTCCCGAACACTCAAACTATACTCACAAGAAGACATTTCGCCAATATATACATAGATGAAGCACAATAATCAAATACAACAATCAAATGAGTACAAACACCATTACACTAAACTATAAACACAAGGTAAATTATTAGACAAAATAGCTAATAAAGGCTTGAATGCTCAAAATTTATACCCAAAATAAGTACACCAAATCATTAACACGAGCAAAAAGAAGAACGCTAAAGCACATGAAGATACAAAAACATAGGAGAAAACATTTAATCAAATAATAAAACCAAAAGCAAACGTAAAAATAAATAAAGGAAAGCGATGCCCTCCCTACTAGGGCAAAATATCCCTACCTCTCTTAAATTTTCCTCCCTCTTTCATCTACCACTATCCAAACCTTCTTCTGATAATGAGTACATCATCATCACCAGCCTGCCCGAAATATTATCTACTGTTAGGTCGAAAGACGTCTAGGCAAATAAAGTTATGTCTCTTTCGAGCAATTTTCCTCACCCAGAGCCATCTGTTGAGACTATAGTCAAAGCTATAATAAAGCTGCAGCCAAAAGTAAACAATGCAGCCGTTGCTGTTGACTTCAATGAATCCTGCATATATATATATATATATATATATATATATATATATATATATATATATATATATATATATATATATACATATATATATATATATATATATATATATATATATATATATATATATATATATATATATATATATATATTAATTCATTCATTAATTAATATATATATATATATATATATATATATATATATATATATATATATATATATATATATATATATATAATTAATTCATTAATTAATTAAACGATAATGAGTGAAGGTAGCGAGCGAATCAGCTTGGTTCCCCAGACTGCTTTAAACTGTTCGTATCTATGGCAGTATAGAGTTTCTGTATAAATATCTAATGACCAAATTCAAAATTTTATCTGACGTTTTATTGTGGAAAATATACTTTGGAGTTGTAAACAGGATTCGACTGTAATTTGCAATTAATTGTCAATTTCTGAAGTTGTAAACAGGATTCGACTGTAATTAGCAATTGATTGTCAATTTATAGAGTTGTAAACAGTATTCGACTGCAATTTGCAATTAATTGTCAACTTCGTCATTAAATATACGAGTAGTACTAAATGCGAAGTAAATAAAAATCACCCATTTATATTCTTCGTCAAAACTGCTTTTCTGAAGTTATTTTTAAATTTTAGAAGTCTAACAAGGAGCTCTCGCTCGCCTAGTCGAACGGCATTGTATTTCTGACGTCGAGGTAGGGATTCGATCCTAGCGAGCGTGGACACCAAACTGGCCGCCCATTGGGCGGATACGCCGATACAACTGTGGGGGTAAATAGCTCCACACGCATAGCCAATTGCAACACCGCTGTCATTTCACTTCCCACCTTCATAGTACAAATTATTCTCTGTGGAACCCTGACGATGGAGTACCAGTGTCCCCATAGGGAGGCACTCATATCTACATATCCGCTCACGGGGAGCGAGTACCCTCCGGGGAGGTCACGAAAGGTCACGCCATTGCTGATCGATGTTAAAAAAAAACACAATGCGTCCCAGACACCTTCCGAAGGTACCTTCAGGCACACCAACGACTGTCAATCTGATCTTTATGTACAGTTCATTATACGGTTGGGGCATCTCATCCACGATGCGAAGGAGGTTCAACTTTCGTATACTACTCCCCATATAGTTGTATGGGGGTCGCACAAGAGGGACATCTTTGGTGTTATTTTGTTGCGTTATTCATCTTTTCGGGGACATTACGACCGAGATTGTGCCATTTTGTTCCGTTATCTTTTGGGGCATTCTAGTTTGAATATTGGGAATGGCAGCTTAAGTCCTTTAAGGAAGTAAGTATGTTTCTCAATTACTTCCGTTACGTCCATTGTTCTATAGAAGTCCTAGAACCATAAAAAAAAGCCACTTTATGGGGAGGTTTGTCGAAGCCTGTTTTTATCAAAGGTCTCTTCGATTGGCAGAGCCTCTTCTCGGATGGTGACTTGGCAGAATCAAATTAGGCCTCATCAAAAGACTGATTCGTTTTACTCATCCGTTCAACGTCTGTTTAATGTTAGTTGTAGTTAAGGGGCGGCTTCCTCGCTAGTTGTTAGACCACAATTACTAAAGAGATGAAGTTAATTATTATTCTTGAGGTAATTTCGATTTTTTCTGTCATTTATTTGAGGTTTTTATACGATGATCGTTCTCAAGAGATCTTCGAGTGCCAGAAAGTCCTGACTCACTTTGGAAGCGGAAAGAAAGCAACTAAATTCTATGGAGCAAAATAAAGTCTTCTTCCAGCGATCAGCCAGCCTCCGAATCTGTCCCAGATAGCGGTCAAGTGGCTTGGAATAAAAAAAACCGGTAAACAAACTTCCGCTTCCTAACTGAGTCAGGACTTTCTGGCCAAACATATATTACTAATATTTTTTGTCAGAACCCTGAGCTCAATCAGGTGATAATTCAATTGATCTTCGCTTTTTCCCTCAACTCGGCCCATTTTTCTGTTGACAATGAAAGAGGTATTCCGAGGTTCCCAGACATTTGTCATTATGACACAGTTACCCCTTAATATTGACGCGAAATCCGTCTCTTTGAGGCCTGGAATTTCGTTGGAAATTCTTCTTCTTCTTCTTCTTCTTCTTCTTCTTCTTCTTCTTCTTCTTCTTCTTCTTCTCTCTCTTTCTTCTTCTTCTTCTCTCTCTTTCTTCTTCTTCTTCTTCTTCTTCTTCTTCTTCTTCTTCTTCTTCTTCTCTCTTTCTTCTTCTTCACTCTTTCTTCTTCTCTCTTTCTTCTTCTTCTTCACTCTTTCTTATTCTTCTTTTCTCTTTCTTCTTCTTCTTCTTCACTCTTTCTTATTCTTATTCTTCTTCTTCTACTCTCTTTCTTTTTATTCTTCTTGTCTCTTTCTTTTTCTTCTTCTTCTTCACTCTTTCTTCTTCTTCTTCTCTCTTTCTTCTTCTTCTTCCTTTCTTCTAACTTTCTTCTTCTCTCTTTTATCAACGAAAGGCTCGCGTGGAAGTCATCGGAGCCAGGAAAACGCCAAGTGGCGAATTATTGACGAAGGAAGAAGAGCCGAGGCTCCAATAACAACGGTCTGTAGCAACGAGGAGGAATATGGGAGACGATCAAAAGAAGGATCTTACGTGATAAATAGGGAAGTGGAAAAGTAAGAAGAGATGAGGGTGTAACAGATACCGGGAATGCAACGTCCCCTCTTGCCGGTCTCTCTTTAAGCATGAGTGAGTGATGGTGTGAAGAAGACAAATGGCAAGTTATTAAAAAAGCGAAAAACAACGAGGGTATTATTACAAGATGGTATTTTAATTAAAATAAATTACATGATGTGGATGTGAAAATGTGGGAGGGTTTTCTAAATCAACTAGTCGAAAGAGGCCCTTTGTGAAGTAAGGGAGTGGCCGCACGACTCTCCCAAGTCAAGGTGGAGTGGAGGCGTTGGGGCTCAGTGGAGGTTCGTGTATAGGCACAACGGAACTGCCCCCCCCCCCTATTTCCACTTGATATTATCGATAACATTCAATATAATGAGTTCTTTTTTCTTTAATTCTTTCTTCATACTTGTACATTATATAATCCTTAAGCTTAATGTCAGTAGCGATCGCCTAGTTTATGAAAACAATACAATTTTGTTTTTGTTCTGTTAAGAATTTGATCAAGTTCATCTATAAATTTTCGTTTTATAACTTCATTTCCTTTTACACAATATTAAAACAATGCTATAAAAAAATATGATGTAGCTCCCTCACTAATTTTAGTTACGAGCCACAACTGGAACTTGGGGGTAATGGTAGTGGCGGAGTTGAATGTAATATTTGTAGCGTGGCGATTGCGAAACTTGCTGCTTATAAGCTCTGCATGAACCGAGTCTGTTTTTTAAGGCTGATAGATGGCCGAGCCGCTTAAGCATCCCGTCCGTTGATCTCAGCGACGTGGAGTCAATGTTCGAATATCGCCACACCTTCAATGCTTTTGTCTTTTTTGCAACCAGCTTTTTCCTTCCTAAACCTTAGTATTTTATGTTCCGAAGTGAAGTAGTGTACCAGGAAGATACGTGGGTATTTCAGAAATAGTTAAGCGCGATGCTAGAAGTGTAGTATTGGTGTAGCAGGTATGCTGAATTAAAATGCAGGATGAATGTGGAGAAGTGTGCTGATTTGAAATGTAAGGTGGATGTGAAGAATTATGATAAGTTGAAAGGCAGGATGGATGTGGAAATTTATGTTAAATTGAAATACGGGATGGATGTGAAGAAGTAGGTTAAGGTGAAATACAAGATGGATGTGGAGAATTTTGTTTTTGTTTTTAATAGGAGGGGGGGGTTGACCCATGATCGACGTAAATGCTCTCCACTCAGCGAGGCTGGCTGGAATTAGGGAAATGAAAGGAAGATGGAAGCAGGAGTGAGAGCGTGAAGAACAAGATGGGTGGGAGTAAGGAAGAAGAAAAAAGGGTTATTTGCGGAGAATCGGGAGCCTTCAACCAGGATCATACGTATCTGCTCAGATTGGGGGTGTATTATTAGGGAGGGAAAGAAGCGGCGACAGGGGAAAGAGTCAAGGGGTACTGGATGAGTACGTGGGGGCACAGTGAGTTTGGTACGACAGGGATTGAAGGTGGGTTGCAGGGGTTACAGAAGGTAACCGTGGGTTAGCCTGGCATGACCCATACGAAGTCGGGCCAGCACCAACTCTTTATGACGGGAGCGTGGAAGTATGAGACCCAAGATGTAAAGAAGTATACTGAGGTGAAATACAGGTGTGATATGAATAGGTAGGCTGATTTGAAATGTAGGATGGAGTGGAGAAGTATGCTGAGTTTGAAATACAGGATATATGTGAAGAAGTTTGCTGTGTTGAAATACAGGGGATGGAAGTAAATAGGTTTACTGAGTTGAAGTGCTGGATGCATGCAAAGGACTATGCTGAGTTTGAATGCAGGATGGATGTTAAGGAGTATGCAGAGTTGAAATTCAGGATGCATGTGGAGAAGTATGAAATTCCACAGGAATATTTGTTGATTTTTTAAAGGATGCCAAGAATATGATGAGTCAAAGATTAATGTCATTGTCGTCTAAATCCGTCTTTTGTTGTGTTCTTCTTGTTTACACTAAAGTCGATCGATTATAACTCTCCTGTTTCATTTACTTTCCTTCTCATACGTTACTGTTTTATTTAAAATCTTTGGGAGGTTTCAGTATTATTATATTAGTATAATATATTAGTTTGTCAAGAAATTAATGTAGTTTATACACGAGAAAATAATGCTTCTTAGAATGCATAAATGGTTACAAATTTGCTACGTAGAGTGTAGCGAGAACATCTTCCGGCGCACCAAGGTGATAACGTTGGTGCTCAGGGCAAAGAGAATGACACTGAGGACATTTCCCTATGGGACTCCCTTTTCATGCCGTATTGGCCCGAAGAATAGTCTCCAACCGGTTTGCAAAATCGACTTTGTCGCAGAAACTCGGACACCAAAAATGGGATGGCGTCTCTTCGCCTACACGAAGTGGAGGGTTTCCATTATACCGTATTGCCATGTGGTATCGTAAGCTTTCTCCAGATCAATGAACACCGCTGAAAAATGATATCTACGAAGGAAGGTCTCGCAGATAGCATTTTCCAGCCGGAGCAGAGCATCCGACGTAGAGTGAAACTTTCGTAGCCGTACTTTGCAGGAGACTCGCCAGCTTGTGAAAAGCAAGTACGGTAGTCATTAGACAGAAATCTGGGAGGATACACTCCGCCCAGGTTATGTTAACTGCTTCTATAACTGAATGGGACCGATCAGACCTTGTGACTTGCAAACAAAGACTATGGGAGAGACTATTTCTAAAATTGGAATTGACCAACTTCTGCACGACAAAAGAGGGACTGTCAAAACCATGTCTTGGTTTAAACGAACGTCTCTTTAAACTTTTCATTTTACTCATTTCTTCTCAAAGAACTTTTTACATGGGAAATAATTTAATATAGATTCGCAAAGGGCTCTCTAGCTATACTCGAACGTTCTTCTGGTTGGCAAGTTATTTAGGAGGGGGGGGTAGTTGACTTTTTGTTTTTTAGATGAGTGGGTGAATTTCATTTTTAAGAATAATGCAATAATAACTACTCATATAGTGAATTGTAAACAATGTTGAAGAAACACGAACTAAAGTTCTTCTTAAGGTTAACCTTGATCTCGGAAAGTTGCGGTTTAACCATTTGGTAAGATATAAACAAACGCCAAAAAAACCGGCTATTTTTTCAACTTGCAATTTCGTAAGAGGAAACGAATTTCGCAAATTGCTTTACCTCTCGCTTGGGCGATACAAATGTTTATAAACAGAGAAAAACCGATTACAAACTACGTCTACATTCATACAAACGAATTTTCTTTTTAGCCAAACTTGGCCATCATAAATCTAAGGCCGCAGAATATATATATATATATATATATATATATATATATATATA
This sequence comes from Ceratothoa steindachneri, assembly GCA_963969495.1. NCBI lineage: Eukaryota > Metazoa > Arthropoda > Malacostraca > Isopoda > Cymothoidae > Ceratothoa > Ceratothoa steindachneri. Next base: position 57,473,596 of record OZ018318.1, read on the forward strand.
TATATATATATATAAAGGGAGTTAGGACGAATCTGAATGTCTCCCCCTTTCAGGAACATGTTGATATATCGGGGAACGGTCAACGGCGTTGAGTAGCCTACAGAGTAAAGTTTTAGTTGAGAAAAAGTTAGCTGCGATGGAGGACTGGAAACCATCTGAATATTAGAAAAGCGTTAGCTGCATCATGATGTTTCGCGCCCGGGATCAAAAGGCCGATATCATGACTAGTGCTCGAGGCTCTGTTAATAATGTAAAGACTGCAAGGCGTGATGTGGACAGCTGCAATGGAAACTAAGAAGCCGTAGCCAGCAGAAAGGAACACAATAGGCGTTCCGCCTGCGTCCGCCTGCCGGAATTCATCCCGTAAGGGCAAAACAAGGTGATGGAAGACCAGAACAAGAGAATCCAGTCTTTGACGAGAGAGATGGGTGTTGGAGTCACCACTATGAAGGTGGACCTGAACGAGAACCTTCGCTAGAACTCGTACAAGAGGCGCGAGGGGAATATTCTGACAACGAAAGCCAAGGAGAACCGCCTTAAGAAGGCAAAGAAGCTCCTTAGCAAGCTAAAGCTTCCTGTTGAGCCTAGGACGATCTGGTTCTTCTCATATGAAAAGAACTTCTACAAGGACCAGTTTAACAACACACATAACATGTGGCTTGCCTACAATCCATGCGATGTTCCACGCATCTTGAAGACCAAGTCCCCCCAAACTGTGATGGTCTGTTGGTGTCTCCAATGAGGGTGACCACATGCGGCTACACATCTTTGAACAGGGTCTTAGGCTCCATTCAAACGGCTATGTGGAGCTGCTGGAGACTGCGATCAAACCCTGGATGGATCGGATTGCTGCTGGAAGGCCATACCTCCGGAAAGAGTCAGAAGTGACTGTCGGAGAATTTCTACGAATTCACCAGCCCCACTTTCTGTCCTTCAACATCCCCCAATTTGAATTCAATAGATTAGTATGTGTCGGGCGCGGATGAGAAATACACCAACCGAAAAGTTCGCACACCATACTGGTTAGTTACCGACTACAAAGAGGGCAAGGGCATTTTCATCCAAGCCACCTGGTATCTGGAGGGGGAGAGAGAGGACTCATCCCTGAAGGCTATCTAAAAATTTATGGTAAGGGAGTCCTCATGCGTCACCCAGGCAAAGATGCTCTCCAACCTCCGATGTCCATCTGATGGCATGTTTGAAACCATTAAGTCTCGCAAGACCTTTGACTTCAATAAGGGGTGCATATACGGCGCCCACCTCAGGTTAGAATGCGCCAAGGAGCAAAAGAAGGGCAGAAACTGCGGTAACCCCCACTTAGCCCTAGCCATGGGTTGCCCACAGAAGAAATAAATAATAAAAATAAAAAGAAAAGGAAGGCGGGAGAAAGAAGGACGGCAAAACCTACGTACTCTGGAATTACTAAAATAACTGAGCAACCGAAGATCATGGAAACCTAACAACCAATGATTAAAAAGCACTACTGCTTCGAAGTGGTGGTGATGTTGATTCATGTTTACGTTACTAACGTCACTACACCTGGAAGCTTTGCAGCGGAATATAACAGACTGCCGAGGGAAAACGGGACCAACCGGGACCTATGGTTCCCAGCGAACCTCCCATTAACCGACGCAATTGTTGCCATCTACAACTAAGAAGAAGGAAGAGTCAAAGATCCGGAGGATGAGACCCAGCAAGACACCGAAGAAACAGTCGAAAGTGAAGAGGAGAGAGAAGCCCCTACCCCGCGCAAACAAGAAGAAACAAAACAGGACCAGTAAAAAACTACCCAAACAAAACGAAAATCCATCATTTACCCGACCAAAATCAGAATAAAAAGAACTCCACACTTGAAGAAACCGCCCAAACAAGAATAGAAGTCCCCCCTCCTCAAATCTCAAGCAAACAACAAACTCTCGCTAGACCAGGAACTCGAGGAGATCCTAGACCTCATCACCTCCAAGAAAGAACAAATTAGAAAAAAAATATCATAATGGAAAGCATCAAACTAAAAATCTACACCACACGCCAGACCCGATTTCCCCAAAACTGGTGCTTGGATACAATCCTTGACAGAATCGACAGCGGCATGTTCTAGTGGAGTTACTTCTCGGACCACGACGAAAACACTATACAGGATGCTATCTTCCAAGTAAACCTCTAAATCACCGAAGCCCACGGATATATCCAGAAAACTCCCAGCTTTCGAGAGACAGCAAATGGAAAGAAGAGATAGGGAAATAAGAATAAGAATCCGAGGAAACGAAAAATTATAAATTAGACGCCAAAAAAAGGACTGAAAAGAACTGAAATCTCAAAGAAGACAACGGACATAGATTACTTTGATCCCCAAGCAAACTTGCGACTCTCCAACTTCTTTCCTTTTCTCCCTAACACTTTACTACTGTCACTTCCAACGGGCTCTACATACAAACGTGGGGCAGGTGATACACACCGTGGTATTAGCACCATGTTTATATTTAGGGTCAAGACCAACTAGGTCAACTATCTAATCTCCTCCTAATTTCACTCTATACTATCTCTCCTTCCGCTTCTTCATCTCCCTAATAAAACAAACCTATATTCAACCAAACACGGATTTAAATCACATAATATATTTGCAAAGTTGCGTGCAAGCGTGCGTGAGTAAGTCCGTGAGCGAACAAGCGACTAAGTGTGTATATGTATGTGTGTGTGGGTGTGAACCAATTTTTCTGTTTTGCAGCGGAAATGCAGGTCAATTCCAGACTATTATAGAAACCGGAAAGAACACGTGTATTAATGATGTTAATTTACTGCTAAAGCAATGTAACATTTATAAAAGCGTAATGATTAGTTTTTTTAATAAATTATGGTTGTTAAATATTAAACATCAATGATGAATTTGACTTATTAGAGTATTACTAAAATTAAATAGAGTCTATTCACTTTACTTAGGGCCTACTTAGTATTATTGCCATACTTATAGTTTTCTATAGTAGACGATAGAAAACTAAGGCTATAAGGACAACTTTGGCATTTTTTCATAAACTTCTCAATATTTGTCCATGATCTCGTTAAGAGAATAACAAATACAATTTGATAAATTCTTATTTTTCCCCAAGGGATCTTTTCCCCTGGAAATTACACATGCTCCCCAGGTTAAGAACCACAAATCTACACCGTATGTAGCCGTCGTAAAGTTGACCTGAATCGCAATTCCATCTGGTAATTTATTATGTTGCTCAACTTCGCTGTAATCAGAAGCGGTGGTGTTTGGAGCCTTTTGACAAGTTTGTTTGGAGCCACACGAAACAGCGTCGAAAAGAGGGAAGATGTCAATGGAAAACTGAGATGATCCGGGGAATCTGCGTAACACACTTTGGGTAAAGAGTTAAGGCACTGGAAATTCTGTTCTGGCATATTACAAACGTGACTAGTATTTTATTTTAACAGACACTTCACTGCAACGGAAATTGCACAACATTCATCACATATAATGAGGATTTCAACATTTATTTCCCGACAATGCATTCTTTTTTGAGTGGCTTAACCTCCACTTTCACTCTTTGTCGAGTCAAAACAGGTCTGGAAAAGAACCAAAACAGCACATAGAGGAGGCGGGGGAAATGAAAAAGCAAGTGGAGAAATGAAGAACAAAGAGGAGAAATTAACAAACAAGTGGAGGAATGAAGAAGCAAGTGAGTAAATTAACAAACAAGTAGGGAAATGAAGAAGCGAGTGGGGAGATGAAGAAGGAAGTGGGAAAATTAAAAAGCAAGTGGGAAAACGAAGGAGGAAGTGGGGAAATTAACAAACAACTGTAGAAATGAAGAAAGCAAGGGGTGAAATGAGGGAAATGGAGAAGCAGGTGGGTGAATTTAACAAACACGTAGGGAAATGCAGAACCAAGTGGGAAAATGAAGAAACGAATGGATAAATGAAGAAAGCAAATAGGTAAGTGAAGAAGCAAATGGGGGAAAATTATCAAGCAATTGGGAAAATTAACGAACAAATGAAGAAGCAATTGGGAGAATGAGGCATCGTGGGCGAATTTGTTTGAACGGCTGTCATAAGCTAACACGTGGTTCGGATCCCTCCTTATCCTGTAGGTCCGCACTGGGATTGGCGTCATACGGCTCTAATCGACGGCCAAAAGCAGATTTAGAATAAAGGTGGTGAAATTAAGGTAAGCGAAACTGTGTCCAGGGTACATATTACCCAAAAGAGGAGACTTCTTGGGGCACTATGGCTCACGTACGAGATTCTTCTCCCAAACCTGCCCTCCGTTTCGTATCGGGAAATGTATTCTTATATCCAAAAAATAGTCTGTGTGGGTGGGTGAAGGTGAGATTAAATTAATACAGTTCATTTGAGAGTCATATTTTGACTCACTTTCTGCTAGTCATCTCGAGTCAGTGACTCACTACATGACATAGGGATGAACTGTATTCAAGAGTTGCCATACGAAGCATGACCGAATTTGCGATCTCATTTCCGTCTCTATGACCAATTACCATTTGAATGAAGAACTTAATGAGACGAAGAACGACTTCCGGCGATGCAGGAAACTCACCAGATACTCCTACTTACCCATCTGCTACCCCCCAGATCTCATACACGTACCTCCTTCTACAGTATTTCATACATACACCATCCGCAGTATCTCATACACATACATACTTACTCCCACAGTATCTCATACACACACCGTCCACATACTCTCATACATATACTTCCACAGTATCTCATACACACACCGTCCACATACTCCCATACATATACTTTCTTCCACATTACCTCAGACACAGCTACCGTAAACATACCCAGAGATAAACTGCATTAACCTTTTTAAGCGAAACATATAATATTGTGTGCATTTGTTTGTTTACACCGTAAATCAACCATTTTTTATTTGTTTTTATTTAAATCTGCTTTTTCAACCCTTTTTAATTTAAAGGTAATGTTTTACAATTGAATAAGCTCACGTTTCTTTGGGGATAAATTGTCAATATTAATGAAAAAAAGTGAAAAAGATGAAAGTAGGTTAATTGTCGGCGTTAGCGGAGAGAGGATGAGTTGCAGAAATTGTATGATTTATGAAATTAGTACAAATAACAACAATGATTCCTTAGAAAGAACGGTCGGAAACGGAGTTCTGATGGAACAAAGCACAGTACTCGTCGTTATTAAGGCTGGAACAAAGCACATTACTGGTCAATAAGGCTGTAACAAAGCATAGTGCTCGTTATTAAGGCTGAAACAAAGACAGTACTCGTGAGTAAGGTTGTAACAAAGCACAGTACTCGTGAGGAAGGCTGTAACAAACCACAGTACTCGCGAGGAAGGTTGTAACAAAGATCAGTACTCGTGAGTAAGGATGGAACCAAGCTCAGTACTCGTGAGTAAGGCTGGAACAAAGCTCAGTACTCGTAAGTAAGGCTGTAACAAAGCTCACTTATCGTGAATAAGGCTGAAATTAAGCTTAGTACGTGAGTAAGGTTGTAACAAAGCTCAGTTCTCGTGAGTAAGGATGGAACAAAGCTCAGGACTCGTGAGTAAGGTTGTAACAAAGCTCAGTTCTCGTGAGTAAGGATGGAACCAAGCTCAGTCCTCGTGAGTAAGGATGGAACCAAGCTCAGTACTCGTGAGTAAGGCTGGAATAAAACGGACGACTGCTGAAGAAAATTACATTCCCAAAGATAAATTAATAAATTCTTCTCATATAAATAATAACATTGAGAAAATCAACGCTAAATGTACGAAGTACTGTAGTTATTTTTGCCAAAGGTTTGTTTTCTTCTCGTAATTTTTGCAATTAATTCAGTTAGAAAAAGTTGTGGCTTTCACTTTGCTCGGTTGCCATAACAAGTATCTAAATTAATTAATTAATTAAAGTTAAATTTATTAAAATTTATTGGAACTAAAGGAAGAAGCATTGACATTCTTTCTGGCCTGATGATCTGCAAGTTCCCGCAACTTCGATGTTGAGGGGGGTTCTGGACAAAACGTTTGGGAAACGGTTCTATTTCAGATAAATCGTAGGGAAAGTCTTGCCATGCACATAGGTAGTTTTAAACGTAGTAACTTGCCTCTTTGTTTTTAAAGCCACTCGGCCTCTTGTAATTTTCATATAATGCCAAGTTTTGTTTTCAAGATTGCCTATTCAACAATCTTTTCTTATGAAGATTTTTTGTTTAACTTCTATAAATACTGCTAATACCCGAATGCGGCTTTTGAAGCTGCTGTAAGGCGAGTACGAAAGCGTTACAAAAAGAACTAGATTCATTATAATTATCTACCATCATTTTAAAAGGTTGGGTTAGAATCTGTGCCGAGTGTGATCTGCGAGAACTTAGAAACGGGAGAGAGACTTCATATATTTGCCCATCATGGCCCCGAGGCTGGAAGGTGCTTCCTCCTTCTTGCCTTTGCTTTGTTGTATTTTTTCTTTTGTTTGCTTCTGTTTGTCTTGTTGTTGTTTTAGTAGTTTTTACTTATTTTTATTTTAATGTGGTTTAGTATTAGGCTCGGAATTAAATACAGCAACTTATGCGCTTGTAGGAAGTTGCGAGATGGATGGTATAGAAATAAAATGTGCGAAGATCACCCAGACTGGGACATTCAACAAGAATGTACCGAACAGTCTGGGTGACAAACAAGTCGTCACAATAAGGCGCAGGCGAGCGCTCCATCAAATGGCGGTGCGACTCGCGAATGTATCCAATTCGGGGACAACAGATAGCAACCTGAAGCCGTCGCGGCATTGTGGGGTAGGTCCATGACCCGCAGTGCCGGCTTGTGTGTAGGCACTGCGGAACTGCAGCCCTCCCTATTTCCACTCGATATTATCGATAACATTCAATATAATGGTCCTTTTTTCTTTAATTATTTCTTTATACTTGTACATTATATAATCCTTAAGCTTAATGTCAGTAGCCATCCCCTAGTTTATGAAAAAATACAAAAATTCTTGTATAGAACTGTGTGCTTCACAGTTCCAGTGACGCGGTGTTTGTCTGTTATGCGCATGCTCACATGTCCGAGATAGTAAGCTGCGCGCTAGGGAGAGAGAGCACTATGGTTCACGCAGTGTCGTTCCTGGTGTGCTGGTGGAAGGTAGTGTTTATTTTTTATTTCGCGTGTGTTGTGCTTAAAAACGTGTTTATATTCTTGAGTGTGATAAAGTGTAGAATTCAATTCATATTTTTTTCGGTTCTTATATTTTAATCTTTTATTTTATTTTAATTAATCTTTTCGTGCAAATTAAGTCAGGAAGAATGGATTTCCTTTTTAAATGAATGGATCAAGCATGAACTATAACAATTAAGGCTATTAGTAAGTAAAAAACATCTTTGATTTTGTTCTGTTTAGGATTTTATCAAGTTTAACTATAAATTTTCTTTTTATATGTTTATTTCCTTTTACACAATATTAAAACAATAAGGTTAGAAAAAAATTCGGATGCACCACCCCCACTTATTTTAGCTACGAGCTGCCACTGTCCATGGGAACAGTCTCGGCGCAATGCCACTTAATTTTAAGTTCCCCTCGATCGTCTTTCATATTCTTTGCCAAACCACCCGGAGGACAGCCCGTATTCCTGCGATGTAATCGGTGTGAGGTAGAGAAACGCTGGTCTGGTCGCCAAGTTCTTTCGGACTATTTGGTGCCCTCATCGGTGCCCTTTGAGGAATGAGGAGGGGACATTAAAGCACTCAGATGCAAAAAATGCTAACCTCCTCAACGACTACTACTCAGTGTTTACTGAAGAGTGTGGTCCCATCCCTCAGCCGACGGATTCCTACTCGGGGGGAAAGCTGGAGGATTTGGACTTCACCGAAGGAGAAATATAAAAGAAGATCAGTGACCTAATGACGAATAAGTCACCTGGCCCGGATAGGTTTCTACCTAAAGTGTTGAAAGAAGTGCGCGATCAAGTGTCACGACACCTGAGCGCAATCTTCAACATGTGAAACCGGACTGAATGCGTTCCTAGAGACTGGCGTGAAGCGGAGGTGACTCCTATCTTCAAGAAAGGAGATCGTAGCCAACCGTCGAATTACCGACCTATCAGTCTGACCTCGATAGTCGGTAAACTCATGGAAAGCATGATGGTGGACAAAATGACGTCGCATTTAGAGTCAAAGCTGCTACTGAGGAGTTCCCAGCACGGCTTCCGAAGGCAACGGTCATGCCTGACGAACCTTGTGGAATTCTTCCACTTCGTCTTCAGTGAGCTCGATCGGGACAAGGCGGTGGATGTGGTTTACTTAGACTTTCAGAAGGCGTTTGAATAAGGTACCACACCGCCGCCTTCTCCGGAAAGTGCGAGCGCTGGGCATAGACGGAAAAGTAGCAGGCTGGATAGAGAACTGGCTAAGTGGCAGACGGCAACGAGTGGTGGTGAATGGATAGGCTTCTGAGTGGGTGCCCGTTACTAGCAGAGTGCCTCAAGGTTCTGTCCTAGGACCACTACTATTCATCATCTACCTCAACGACATGGGCGGTGACACGGTAGCCAAGATTTCTAAATTTGCCGACGATACCAGGCTTGGTATGAACGTTACAAAGGATGGAAATACTGCCCGCCTGCAAGATGATCTTCGAGAGATTGGGGAGTGGTCTGATACGTAGCAAATGCCTTTCAACGTAAACAAATGCAAAGTGATGCATATCGGCCACCGAAACCCCCAATCTCAGTATATCCTTAAGGGCACTGCTCTTGAATCCACCGACACTGAGAAGGACTTGGGTGTAACAATCACTAGTGACCTCAAGTTCTCGAAACAGTGTATTGAGGTGGAGAAGAAAGCCCAAAAGATGTTAGGGTATATAAAGCGACAGTTTGGATATCGGAACAAGGAGATAGTATTGTGTCTGTACAACTCCCTCGTCCGACCGCACCTGGAGTATGCCGTACAATTTTGGAATCTTTCATTTCGAAAGGACATCGCGAGATTGGAACGCGTGCAAGCCAGGGAAACCAAACTGATTCCTTCTATCAGACATAAAAGTTATGAAGATAGATTAAAGGAATTAGATATGTTCTCGCTGGAGACCCGGAGACTACGTGGTCAGCTTATCGAAGTGTTTAAAATACTTCGAGGCTTCGACAGACTGGATTACAGTGATATTTTCCAGCTCAGCGAGGGGAGAACAAGAAATCACGGCTTTAAACTTAAACTGAAGCGATACCACCGTGAGTTGTGTGGGAAATTCTTTACTTACAGTATCTGCGGTATTTGGAACGCACTTCCGACGGAAGTTGTCTACAGTGAATCTGTTGACCAGTTCAAGTCAAGACTAGATAAAGTCTTGCGAAATCGCCGTTAAGATCCTCGCGAGTGATCTTCGAGGTTGCCAACGGACACCTTCGAAGATTGCACCAAAAGTACCCTCCTTGTATGGACCTTAAGGTCTTCTAGGGTACTTATTTTCCTTCTAGCTCCTTGTAGCTCATTCCTCGCAATTTCTATATGTCCAGGAAGCCAGCAGAAGATAATCTCGACATCCGCCTGGGTCGCCAAAACTGTGGCGTTACGGATATCGAGAATCAGGGGATGCGGAGATTCCAATGCCCCGAGAGCACTCAAGGCTCTTTGTGAGTCGCTATAATTCACAATACGGTCTCCAAGCTGGGCAAGTAGCGTTATCTCACGTACTAAGCAGTGTATTGCAACCAGCTCGGCCGTGAAGACAGACGCAGTGCCTAGAAGAGCCCCACTGACTTCAAACAGAGGGGTTACGGCGTACTTGAAGCTTTGGGAGCAGAGGCGTGGCGACAAATAGTCAAAGGGTGTCCCGTTCGGGTGGCGTCCTGGGCAGAACCAGAGGCGCTACCGGCCCGAGAGCTATACGGAGCTCTCCAACGAGTTTCCTAGCCATAAACCCAAAGATCTTAGGGTATGACTGGCGTCTCTCGCCGGCATAGGCCTTATCAAGATCAGCTTTGAATGCAGTGAGAGCTGATGGCGAATGAGAGGCAACGGGCTCACGCTTACTGGCTAATAATGCACTTTGCATGGCGCAGAGCGAGTGGCATCTCCTCAGCATCGACAAGTATGCTCTTAATGGAGGACGTGCGGAAGGCGCCGGTCGCCAGGGAAAGGCCTGTGTGATGGATCGAGTCCACCTTCAGCAATACACGCTCGGCTGCGGATGCATAAAACTCGTATCTGTATCGAGCTTCGAAAGAACAAAGGATCAATAAAAAAGTAAGGCAGTAGCCATATCACCGCCCCAAGCGCCGAACGTCACGGAACAAAGAATATCCATGGCGCGGGTACAATAGACTCTAAGGCTTCTAATATAAGCCTCCCAGGTGAGGCGTCGGTAAAATACAAGACCAAGGAAACGGTGCGAGATCACCACTTTCAGGTGAACTCCATTTAAAAAAATGTCTGGGTCAGGGTGGAGCCGTGGATGGCGGCAGAAGTGCACCACCTTAATCTTGGCCAAGGAAATCTGAAGCCTGTGCGCTTCGGCATAGCGAGAGATGCGGTTCAATACCTGTTGGGGTCGACGTTCCAGAGTTGGCATCTGGGCCTCGCTAAAAGAGATCGAAAGGTCGTCCACGTAGAGCGTAGCGAGAACACCTTCCGGTAGCACCGAGGTGATGCCCTTGATGTTCAGGGCAAAGAGTGTGACACTGAGGACACTTCCCGGCGGGACACCCTCTTCCTGCTCCATTGGGCCGGAGAGGACTCCAACCACCCGTACGCAGAATCGACGATCTCGCAAAAAATCAGATATAAAGATTGTGAGGCGTCCTCTTGCACTCATCGTGCGGAGAGTCTCCGTGATACCGTATCGCCATGCAGTATCATAGGCCTTCTCCAGATCGAAAAACACTATGGCCTAGTGCTGTCTACGAAGGAAGGCCTCGCAAACGCCCGCCTCACTCAATGTAAGGCTGTCGTTGAAGGGTTCTCCGTCGCTGGAAAAAAGTCCAGTCGGCGGCCTTTCGCGACATCACGACTTGCATTGAATGCTGGTGGAGCAGCAACTCTGCTGAAGAATCCGGAGAAAGCTGGCGCGAAGGACTCCTCCACGGACGCGGGGTCCAAGATTGCGATCGCATTATCCTGGAGAACGGGAGGGGGGTCCTGCGAGAACTTGCCCCGAATCCTTTTGACTCGCTTGCACACCTCTGCTAGAAGGCTCTTCCCTTTGAGTAAAGACACGTATGCGTGTTTCAAAATATACCGGAATCTAGCCCTAGCTAGACGAAATTTATCAATAGTGAAATCGTTCGGGCAGAGCTTATAGCGCATGTAGGCAGGGTCCGAGATTGCCATCGCATTATCCTGGAGAACGGGAGGGTGGTCCTGAAAGACCTTCTGTTTGAGGGCCGCCTCACACTCGGCTGACCACCACGGAAGCGGTTAGCGTGCAAAATGGTCAGATGTTCTAGTGCAACAAAGGGAATAAACAAATACAAATAAACGAACATACATCACAAACACACACCCACGAAAAACAAACAAAATAAATCTGGTCAGAACTCAACATAAAAACAACGGCAAGAATAAGTGAAATAACCTCAAAGATGAGACGCCCCTCCACGCCATCAATTAAAAGTCAAATAGAAGGAACGAGAATGAAAGTGAAAGAGATTGCTCGGATCTCCCGATGACTAAAGTTAAGCAACTCAGGGACTCTAAGCGTGAAAAGGAACGAATGCAAGATAGATAAATGCAGAACGGTGGTTCGGAATCTACAATAATCAGTAGGTCCCCCTTTCCCCCAGGGTTTGAGTATTCCTTCTTCACCTACTGCTACTGAGGTTGCTCACTCTGCTTCCTCACTAAACTTTATCTCTTTTAATTTTCATTTTTTATCTTCTACTATAAACGTTCTTTTAAAGCTTGCTTCGGACTTCCCAATAAGCACTTCCCCATCAGTTCACTTGAGCTGAGGGCGTGAAGTGTGGGAGGTTTCTCCAGGAGTAAGTCGGCCGAAGACCTCGTCCCTTTCTGTCCTTCCCCAATCGTGGGGGGAGGAGGGTATTTGGACCGTATTTCCCCCGTAATAAAAAATAAATAAATAAGTCCAAAAAGCCATGCTTGGTTTTAATTGGTTTAGAACCTTGCATTTGTAATGAATGTTGGTGTATTATCATTCAGAAATGTCTGAGGAACCTTGCTTGTATGTTATTGAAAACAAAACTCATTTCTTTGCTAGAGACTGTAGTAACCCAATGGATTACTCGATTTAGGAATCATTGAATCAGTTTATCGAGGGTAGTGCGAACAATTTACTGACCTTGAATTAAAGGACAAAAAATTACAATCATGGCAGGAAAGTGAAAATAATTAAGTGTAAGAAAGCATATCTGGGTAGGAAAATAGAGTTTCCGATTAGTTTGTCAAGAGGGCGGTGGTCCAATCGATCATTTAATTGGGCGAAAGAAATAAAATAGGATATTTGTTTCTCACACGAATTTATATTTTTGGAAATTGAGAGAAAAGCCTAAATGATATCGTTTTCAAATTCTAAACAAAGTGGGACAAGACTTTATTGTGCTCAAATATTTTGAGAGATCTATGAGTTACTGAGATTATGATTAGATGAACGATTTTGAACCTTTTTTTTAGCAACTCGATAGGTATATTTTCTTTGCTCATTACGAAAATACACTAAAAGGTGCATAAGTGGGCTTTATTTTTCTATTACCCCAGAAAATATGTCATAAACATGTATAAATGAACTTTATTTCCCTATTTCACTGAACATATGTCATAAAGATGTAAAAATGAGCTTTATTTTCCTTGCAGCTAAAGGATGTATAAGTGAGCTTTATTTTTCAATTACGCCAGAAAATATGTCATAAACATGTATAAATGAACTCTATTTCACCATTTCACCGAAAATATGTCATAAACATGTATAAATGAACTCTATTTCGCCATTTCACCGAAAATATGTCATAAAGATGTATAAATGAGCTTTATTTTCCTCGCGGCTAAAAAGTGCATAAGTGAGCTTTACTTTTCAATTACCACAGAAACATCTCAAAACGTATAAATGAGCTTTATTTTCTGATTATCCTTAGAAAATGCCCCCCCAAATGTTAAATGAGCTTTATTTTTCTATTACACCGAAAATGTCATAAAGATGTATAAATGAGCTTTATCTTCGTATTTGCCCGAAAATGCGTCATAAAGATGTTAAACACATTTTATTTTCCTCACTCCCAAAATACATAAAAAAGTATAAATGAACTTTCTTTGTACATTCCGAAAATCTAAAAGGTTGTATATGTAAATGAGTTTTAATCTTGCTGGTTTACTCCGAAAATATGGTAAAACCTCCGTACTCTATTTAACAGGGACGTGTTGACATTTGGGCCGAATAATGAAAAGAACAACTTGGTCGAAAGTGAAGAAGTGCAAACTATTTCACTTGTCGTCGTCAGACTGTCAATTTTTATCCTTCGCCAATCAAGAACTGACGACTGTAGCTGGACTTCTGTCTGTTTTCTCGAGACATGAAACGATGAAGATCGAAGGTAAACACGTCTTAAGAACCTATTTGAACCTATTTGTGCTCAAAGAATATATACCCGACAGGGAAAAAGAAGAGCTGATTCCAAGCGTTTTCGTCTATGACTCCTGGAATCATTTCTTTTTCCTGACGGTAATTTAAATCCTTAGCTTCGCAAAAGGTTACTAGATATATATACTATGAAATTCGGTTTTGCTTTTGAATTTGGACATTTATTTTTAATATTACCCCACGTTCAGCTATTTTGAGAAAAAAAGGGAAACGTACGATTGCACCTTCAGCCAAAAGTTTGGGGGAAAAACTCCCCAAGAAAGCGGTGACTTTAGTTGAGGTGGAAATTTATGGAAGATAGAGGAGGAGGGGGAGTCAATCACTATGGGTGTACCAGCAGGTAGCTCTCGGCTATATATTAGAGGTACCGAAAATTAATGTCACATTTTCAAGCCGGTAGTTTAAAGTGATGCTACAAATAGGGTACGAAGCTTAAGGGTCAAAGTGTATGTTCTGGTCCACCCGTCACTTAAAAAGTAAAGGAACGAGAATGAAAGTGAAAAAAAGGCAGAGATTGCTCGGATTTCCCGATGACTAAAGTTAAGCAACTCAGGGACTCTAAGCGGGAAAAGGAACGAATGCAAGATAGATAAATGCAGAACGGTGGTTGGAATCCACAATAATCAGTAGGTCCCCCTTTCCCCCAGGGTTTGGGTATTCCTTCTTCACCTACTGCTACCGAAGTTGCTCGGTAGCAGTAGGTGAGGGCAACAGTCAAATCAACTGTTGCCCTCATTGGTTTAAGTTAAATTTTTAGTTGTCGAGTGTATCAGATAACCCAAAGAGAACAAGGACTTTCATGAGTTGCATATCTGACATTGCATGCATTAGGAATATTGTAATTCATTCCTATCTAACGTATATTTATCATTATTTATCCCCTATTCATACCTATCTAACTCGTATTTATCACTATTTAACCTCTATTCATTCCTATCTAACGCATATTTATCGCTATTTAACCTCTTTTCATTCCTATCTAACGGTTATTTATCACTATATGACCTCTTTTCATTCCTATCTAACGGTTATTTTTAGTTTTGGCCTCTTCCTGTTGTAGAAAACGGAAACTTTTATTTATTTCCGTGGGGGTCTATGCTAAAACATTTTTCCATCTCTTCAAAGCATGTTCAAAATGCTGGGGGGAGGCCCGCTTCCCCTAGGGACCCAGCTGGCTAGCCAGCAGTTTAATTACTAATTTAAAAAAACAACAAAACTATCACACCACAGTCTGTTGTGCTTGAACTGACGCCAGTGTCCAGGAGTAACTATGGAAAAGCCATTAAATACACCTTTATGGATCATGAATTGCGTGTGCTACATCCCGATTTTTGTACGAGGGATTAAAAAGCTACCTGGATTTGTCAACGGTACTTGCACTTGATAGGTCGTCAGGAAAGGGAGAAATAAAAACAGTTTCGTGAAAGTAGTTTTTATTTCTGGTTTCCTCCCTGGCAGAAAGAGTTGCCATCAAAGATAGAGAGGTTAGGATAGGCAGTAAAATAATGACTCACATCAGACCTGAAAGATTTCTCTGGTTGTACACGGGCATCAGTTTTTAATAATTTCATTATGTAGCTACCAAAGGCTTAATCTGGTGCGAAAAAATGGCCTTATTCGAGGCTATTTCGTTGCTTTCTTGGATCCGAACGGACGTTAATCCAGACTGCTTTCTCTATTCTGAGTTCGCCTTTACAACCAGTAACTAAAAGTGCAGCACACCCATCCGGTCTGTGTTCCAGGTAATCTAGTTTGAGACTACCTGGACTTTATCCCTTCTAGACATTTCAATTTTAACCTTTTTTCGCCAGTCTTTACAAGCCTCTTCTTTTTATCCATTCTGGCTGAAGTCGTGAGGGGGGGGGGGGGCTACCCCCTTGGCTCTTGGCTTCAGTTGAGATGTTGGTTTTTAACATACCTTTCACTTTGTCTTCCCTCTACACTTTCTGTTTCCTCCTTCCTTATCTTCGTTCCCTCTGCTTTTACACCTTAGTCCCAGTGACTCGCCATACCGCGGAATACTTGGCCACCGGGCCAAATAGAGTGTTTCTTAAAGCTGGCCACTGGGCCGAGTAGAGTATTTCCTAATGCTGGCCACCGGGCTGAATTGTGTTTCTTAATGCTGGCCACCGGGCCGAGTAGAGTGTTTCTTAATGCTGGCCACCGGGCCGAATAGAGTGTTTCTTAATGCTGGCCACCGGGCCAAATAGAGTGTTTCTTAATGCTGGCCACCGGGACGAATAGAGTGTTTTTAATGATGGCCACCGGGCCGAATAGTGTTTTTCTTAATGCTGGTCACCGGGCCGAATAGAGTGTTTCTTAATGCTAGCCACCGGGCCGAATTGTGTTTCTTAATGCTGGCCACCGGGCCGAATAGAGTGTTTCTTAATGCTGGCCACCCAGCTCAACCGGGCACCCTATGCGCCACTCGGGATCGGGGTACCTGGGGTGGGTGATTGGTGTTCACACCCTGTTTAAAAACAAAACAAAAACTGGATTGATTTAACAGGTGGCGATTCTGGAACTGATAATTATAAGACGACGGTGAAGTGTTTTCGCATTCAGAATCTTGTGGTAAAGCGGTTTCTCCTTTACCCCTCTTCCTCTCTGAGAGCCGCCCCCAAGGTACTCCGTATCTAGAAGGTATGACCTTTCCTCTATTTTTCTCAAGCGACCCCTCCTAAACAAAGTAGGTTGAGATCTTGAGGTTCCGAAGGGAGCCTACAAGAATAGTGGATTACCTGAGATGGGCACAGTGGCAAACAGATCTGGGTCCTGCCACAACTTTGAAACCCCAGGCTGTTGAGCTTCATGAGGGCCAAATACCCTGTGTTTCTCCTCTAACATCGGTTTGCCGTCGCCCTGGTACTCCCAACAATACTTAGGGGCGTGACAGCGTATATTTCCCTCCGGGGCCAGCTCTCCCCGGAGGTCCCAAACTTAATCCCTGACACAACGAAAGGAGATATTGTGGTGGAGGTCCTTCCAAGGTGAGTGGTGACCCTAATATTGGGACCAAGGCCGTCTCGCCCAAATGGTAGAGTATTCCACGGAGAAGGGGGGCGCGTGGTTTGGGGGGATGGCGACAACCAAGCCTGGTTCCACTGCAGAGCCGGTACCTCGAATGGGTACTGAGTATCTCAAAGAGAAAGAAAGGAAACGGAAAGAAATAAAGTCTGTCTCCAAGCAGACTACAGCCATACCTGTGAGGACTTCCTCCTTACATAAGGCCACGACAGCTCTTTCAAGATAGAACCGTGGAACAATGTGCATTTGTGGGATTGCCCTGGCTGGGAGGAGCTGCGGAAGCTTGTTTCATACCGCTCTCATTTAGCTGCCTTTTAGGGACCATGTTTAGTGCATCACCCCAGGATGCCCACCCAGGGGGCAATCGTCTCACAAACCCCTTTCATGGGATAAGAGCGTACCATGTGGGTGCGCAATTTATACTCAAAGTGATATCATCGTTCTTCATCTGGCTCTCTAAGTCTCCTTTCATGGAGAAGAAGTTCATTTGCACCTGGATAAGGAGGTATTTATTCTCTTGTCTCTATATTCTTACGCAATCAGGCTTTGATAAGACATAGTTCTGCCCCATTTAATGTATTTGCCGCAGCCTTTTCTCCTTCTTGGTCATCTGAATGGTAGACACTCCCTAAAGGGGACTACACATTCAATCTCAGGGACCAAACATTGCAGAACTGGTCGAAGAGTTGGAGATCACTATTCTTAATGTGGAAAAATTTACATATCACTGTCCTAAAACCACTTCATTTTCCTGCCTTGGTGCACACGCGGAATTAGGTGGGACGTCGTTGACGACTTCCATGGTAACGATAACTTCCACAATCATATATATTTTGACAAGCCGCTGCCACTCGAGAAGCCATATCAGTGGTCCTTAGATTGAGCAGGGTTGACAATATTCAAAGAAATGACTGGTTTCGTTTGACTCAGTCGATGAGTACAGGTCGATTGGTTGGAGACGCCAAACCCCAGCTTTCCCACAACATTTGCTCGCACGTACTCGGGCCTTCCCGTGCGACGAAAGGAAATTTCCCATCCTGTTTCCGCCTGCCTCTGTAGAGAGCGAGAGTAATATGTAGATATAGAGAGAATGAGGGAGAGAGGGAGGAAGAGATTTTCGCCATTGTTTATCAAGAAAGGAAAGACTTCCTCCTACAATTTGGAGAAGAATAAAACAGATTTCTAGAGAAGTCTTTTTAACTTTTGCTCGGATCCATGGTAACCGTTCCTCACTAATCCCTTTATTCTTCATCGGCAAGATATTACGCATTAAATCTTACTTTCTCCATAGCCTGGCAAGTTTTATACTCGAGTTTCCATTAACTTCATCGAACTCAAAGAGTATTTAATTCACTCCGCATGTTTACAAATAACATACGATGAAAAGCCTAGTTATCAATTCACATATATTTAGTTTGTACAGTGCTTAAATTGAAGCGAAAAATTCAGTGGATTAAATGCGATTTAATTCTCATTATTAATTACTCCAAAGTGCATATTTAATTGATGCAGTTAAATTAATTATTTTCTATGATAAAACATCCAATATCTTTTCTTGTCATCGCCAAGAGTAAAGAGTATATATTAAACGTCCTCTAAATTCACCCCGAGCACTCAATGCCATTCTAGTTTCGGAAGTAAATCAAAGTAAGAGCAAATAGGTCCTACTGGCATAACAGTCAATATAAAACTAACTTGTGTCTGATACACCTTTCTCATCTCCCGCTCGTATCCATAGTAGCCGTTCCTAGCTATTATCTTTATTTCTCATCGTCGAGATACTTCTCATCTACTCCTACTTTCTCCATTGCTCGGCAAGTTTTATATTCGCGTTTCATTTAATTTCACTGAACTCAAAGACCATTTAATTCCCTCCGCACATTGACAAATTACAACATACGCTGAAAAGCATAACTATTTAGTTTCATACATTTAGTGTTCTTTTAGTGCCTGAAGTGTAGCTAATAAATTCAGTGCATTAAAAGTAATATAATTCTCAATAAAAATTATCGTCAAATAAATAATCTACATTTTCTGTAATAAAGCACAAAATCTAATCCTTCCTTGCAACCTTCAAGAGTAAAGGATATACATATATTAAACGTCCTCCAAATTCGCTCCGAGCTTCCAATCCATTTGTTGGTTTCGGAGGTGAATTAAAGCATAAGCAAATGATCCTACTGGCATTGGGTTTAGTGCCAGCAGTAACTACAAATTCATTGTTCAGAGCAGGACGAAGGTTGATGAGGCGGGAGTTTTTCTCCGGCTCCTTCATCGGCGCAGGCCTTGCTTATATTCCTAGAACGTCTACGTTACCTAAGAGTGAATTAATTGGTTTCTTTGTTTAGATTGTTGTTGCATTTGTTGTTTGGTTGTAGTTCATTATCAAATTAGTATATTACTATTTTTTATATTCCTAAATACTACTTGTTGTTTTTTCGGTTTCTGTACGCTCGTTGGCGTCCGACAAGCGTACCTGCTTTAGTCGAGACTGCTTTCTCTGATCCATACAGGCGTTAGTTATGGTTGTCTCGCTGATTTGTCTAAACAGTATGGCGTTATTTTAGTTTGTCTTCCTACTTTCTCTAATCCGTACTAGTGGTGTTAGTTGAAGCTATCTTATTGCTTTCTCTAATCCGTACTCGCTTTAGTCGAAGCCGTCTCGTTGCTTTCTCCTATCTGAATTGGAGTTAGCATCGGCTGTCTCGTTGATTTATTTATGACAAAGGCGTCTGAAACCTTGATAACAAAATGCTATATTGCTTCTCTAATCCATGGAATAATCTGAAATGTTTGTAAATAATCATGATAGCCATTTAAAAGGGTTGAATACACACTAATTGGACTTCTGGAATGTTTTTTTTCCATCCCTATATGTAATCTTATATTAATTTCCTACCCTGAGAAAATCCCTTTATATTTTTCAAGGGCTCGTATCAATAACACGTTCGCCATTTCCAAGTTCGGACATTTGAGTCCCTGCGCTCTCTGTACCAATGAGTTCCTGAGCCTCGTTACGCCCTTTCAGTCTTTTATCTTCTCGGTTATGAAATCTCTTAATAATTTTCGTATTTCCTTTTCGAGCGACCTTAGAAAGACCCAATTTCGTCTCTCACCAGAGCAGCTTCTAGAGTACTGGTTCCCCTTAAAGAGGTTGCGAAATGTCTGTTGGTTGGCTGTGTAGAACTCAATTTTGAAATAATAATAATAAAAAAATCACTTCTCTCTACGATACGAAGCGCAAAAAATCTTTCAGCAACTCTAGGCCAAAATCCCGCTACACCTCTGATTGGTCAAATCTGTCTGTTGTCTGCAGCAGAGTTACCAATGAGCAAGTGTTTGATTGGTCGAATCTCTCTGTGATCTACAGCAGAGTTACCAATGAGCAAACATTTGATTGGTCGAACCTATCCGTCGTCTACAGCAGAGTTACCAATGAGCAAGCGTTTGAATGGTCGAATTTGTTCGTCGTCTACAGAAGAGTTACCAATGAGCAAGAGTTTGATTGGTCGAATCTATCCCTCGTCTACAGCAGTTACCAATGAGCAAGCGTATGAATAGGCGAATCTGCCCGTCGTCTACAGCAAAGTTACGAATGAACAAGCATTTGCTCGGTCGAATCTGTCCGTCGTCTACAGCAGAGTTACCAATAAGCAAGTGTTTGATTGGTCGAATCTGTCAGTTGTCTACAGCAGTTACCAATGGGCAAGTGTTTGATTGGTCGAATCTGTCCGTTGTCTACAGCAGTTACCAATTAGCAAGCGTTTGATTGGTCGAATCTGTCCGTTGTCTACAGCAGTTACCAATGAACATGCGTATGCGAAACTTTTCATATAATTTGTTCTCTTTTAGAATTGAGTGTGCAGAGAAAGTGTCTAGCGGGGCATTTTTGCTTCCGTATATTTAGCCATATGTATCGATGTTCTTGACTAAGCGACAATTCAAGGGATAAAAGGGGGTCGCTGTTATAGACGATTGGTAACGATTGTTCTTAACTTCAATTCTTTTTATTCTTTTTTATTATTCATTCAACATTATTATTTTGTAAATTTTTCCTTATGTACTTGCCCTTTTATTCCTCCGGGTCTCCCTGACGTAAAACGGGTACCCCCTCTCCCCCTCCCGGGTCAGATAGGACTCTCTGCTTGCCCGTGGATACCAAATTATAATGCTAGCCTCCACCTTTGCACAACGAGGACCTGCCCTTCGTGTCCTCGTGCTTGCCACTGATTGTCTTTCTTATCTTTATGTGAGCTTCATTCTATCCTACATGGGAGCTTGTTTGTTAAAAAAATAATGTACACTGGCCCTTAATTAGCATTTCATGGTGATAATTCTGCATACCTTCACTCCCTAACTCTACCACTCTTTTACGAACCTCATAAAACCTTTCTTAGTTATGTTCCCGTCAGTTTTCCTCTTTTTACAAGGATCTTTTTTCTATGGGGTTGTCAATCATTGTAATTTTGACCAAATTATAGCGCTGAGATAGACTTAAAAAATAGGAAAATAATTTCGTTTAACCAACGAGAGCATCTTTAATTAGTGAAAGAGGCAATAAACTTCCCGACTCGTAAGAAGGCACTCAAAATTACGATCTTGAAGCCCCCTCCCCTATTAAAAAAACTTTTAGGGGGGACCATTTAAACTAATATAAATTTGTATTTGTACATTTCAGCTATAAATAAGAGCGACCTTCCCAGCATGAAAACAGCAGAATTGAGCATCAGCCGTTCATTGTCATACCGAGGGATTTCTGATAGAGAAAATAACAGCGAATTACACGTAAGATCTAACTATGGTATATAATTAACAACAAATTACACGCAAGATCTAGCTAAGGTTTATAATTAGCAGCGGTTTACACGTAAGATCTAGCTATGGCTTATAATTAACGGTGACTTACTTACACGCAAGATCTAGCTAAGGCTTATAGTTAACGGTGGTTTACACGCAAGAGCTAGTTATTGTTTATAATTAACAGCGAATTGCACGTAAGATCTAACTATGGTTTATAACTAACAGTGAATTTACACGCAAGGTCTAGTTAAGGTTTGTAATTAATTAACAGTGAATTCCAAGTAAGATCTAGCTATGGTTTATAATTAACGGGCAATTGCACGTAAGATCTAGCTGTAGCATATAATTAACAGC
The DNA here is from genome assembly GCA_963969495.1 of Ceratothoa steindachneri. Classification (NCBI taxonomy): domain Eukaryota; kingdom Metazoa; phylum Arthropoda; class Malacostraca; order Isopoda; family Cymothoidae; genus Ceratothoa; species Ceratothoa steindachneri. The sequence continues at coordinate 57,495,316 of OZ018318.1, forward strand.
GAATTACACATAAGATCTAACTATCGTTTATAATTAACAGCGGTTTACACGTAAGATCTAGTTATGGTTTACAATTAACAGCGAATCACACGCAAGGTCTAGCTAAGGTTTATAATTAACAGCGAATTCCACATAAGATCTAGCTGTAGCTTATAATTAACAGCGAATTGCACCTAAGATATAACTATGGTTTATAATTAACAGCGAATTACACGCAAGATCTAGCTAAGGTTTATAATTGTTAACGAAATCATACGTAAGATCTAGCTATGATATATAATCAAACCCTTTCCCGGAACGCCATTTCCCCCCAAATGTACCACAACGAATCGAAGTCTTCATTTACAGCTGGTAACTTACCAAAAATGAAGAGGAGTTTGTTCACAAGCGTAATAAGTACCTATGAAATCTTAGGCTCGATTCAGAATGAGAAATTTGCCTGATTATTGGCAGAGATATCTAGTGAACTTACCAAAGACTTTTTAATCTAAAAGGAGATATCTCAGGATATTCCTGGAAAGGCTTAAATTCACCGGCTCTATGTTCTTAGAGTCAGGTTTAAAAGCCTCTTCCAGTCCTATACCTATGGGTGTATCGGTGTATCTCTAGTTGTTTCCTTTTAACATCTTTGCTGGAGTTTGAAGTCGTTCTCCGGCTTTATATTTGGGATATAAGAAGATAAGAAAAGAAGGAGTCTGCAAAAGGCTAATCAATAGCCTTTACGAGGCAACTCCTGTATATACGCTTACAGTTCCTGTCATTACTCTTCCTCGACTTCATCCTCTTTGCATATGAGGCTTGCGAAATTTGAAAAAAACAAATGAAATAATAAGGAAGATAGTTTACTGACAAATAGGGAACTGATATAATTGGAGAAATTGGAGGATGGGTCTTTCAGCATTGAAAGCTTTCAAGAAAAAATTTGTTCCAAAACCGCTCTTTAGAAGTACAAAATTGAACCAATTTTTAAGGCAAAAAGCTGTATTTCTCTGTTGGTTCTGTTGACTTTTAGGGGTCTCTTCGACATTTAGGTTTGTATTTTACATGTTAATTATTTTAAGCTAGGCTAGATTGTTTTTATTTAGTTATTGCACTATAGTGACCTAAATAGCCTAACCTAGCCTAAACTAATTAACACGTAAAATCACAATAGGCGAAGTGACCTAAATAGCCTAACCTAGCCTAAACTAATTAACACGTAAAATACAAAGGCCTAAAACTCACTATAGGTCAAAGAGACATAACATTGAACTAATCCAGTTTGTTTTCTTCCACAGCCCAAACGAGTTTCGACCCAACTCCATTTCGCTTGCACACTTCCAAACCCTTTTCCTCTTGTGAAAAAGCTTCTGGCTGATGGGGCTTCACCAAACCAACGAAACAGTCAGGGGAAAACGCCTCTTCATATCCTCATAATAGGTAAGAAACTCATGCATTTAATGCTGACGGAGAAAGGCACTGTCACGTAAGAAAAGTGTTTTGTTGTAATAATTTATGACGCGAAAGATTGCACAAGTTTACCCTAGTATAAAACAACACGAACGGCTTCTCCATCAAAAATTTCCCATGTAAATTTTAATAAGCTTGTAGATCCCCAATCCCACCATTACTTTCTTCTTTTGCACATATACCATTTATTTTGTTCGCACATCACCTTTCTTCTTTCACCAAGTGGTTGAGCTTTTCTTCTGAGTCTGCAACCATGTTTGAATCATGGTTTACCACAATATACATATACTCGTACCTTTTCAAACTCTAAGAAATGCTAAGACCTTCATCCTCCTCTCTACCCATTCGTTTACACATTCTGCTACCCTGATAAACACTTTAACAACATTGCACCCTCCTTTTATACACTTATCGCTTTCCACAGAACGTATCTATCAACCTTACTTTACACCTTTTTTTAATTTTAAGAATCTCGTATACATTTTTCTCGACCATTCCTTCTCACACAAACTTTCTACCATCTCCCCTAAATCTCATTTGTTTTTCTCTCTAACCTATTACTCTATTTCTGCACCCACTCTCTTTTTGTGAGCCCAGAATAATTCGGATAACGGGCATGTTTCTCTTACTCTATTTATAAGGGCATATAACTCATCCAGTGAATTTTGTTAATGGAAGCCCCACACACCCAGACGACCTGTCATTGTTCGGGAACGGAAGTAGGTTAAGGAAAGTTGCACGCCCCCACCCTGAACTTTAGTAGGTAATTTAAGCTATGTACCTTACACTCCTTCTCACATTCCCTAACTTCACCGCCAGCCTATCCTCAAAAAAATTCTTTCGGAGTAACTTAAGGAGCATCTTTAAATCGGGAGAACGAGGGACAACACACTGGAGACCATCTAGACATAAGACAGGAATAAGCTTTGGGGAAAAATCCGACAATATGGTGGCATGGTCGTGAACCAAGGTCATCCAATTGCTGATTGGGTGCTAGAACTAGTAATCTACCAGGTACGGTATTGCCAAGTATTTCCGGGGGTTACCTGATGAATCCCAAGAGATTAATGAGAGAATACGAATAACAGAGAGAGTGACAAAGATTAGCAGTTCTCCCGCTACCTACGGAAAGGTTGTTCTGAACGACTGGCTAGATGAATAGAGACGAATGACAGATAGAAAAATTATGCACCGTGGTTCGGATTTCACGCTAATCAGTAGCTCCAAATAATGGAATATTCCATTCTTTGTCCTTTATTTCCCTGTTCGCAGGAAGAAAGTCAACTTAGATCAACTTCTCTCTTACTCATTTCTTTTTTCACCCATGTTTCTTCTTCTATCCTTCCACGGATCCCGCCATTCCTTCTTCCTCTGGCCCACCAAAGACTGTGGGACCTGGGGGGAGTACGGCGCTGGGGAGTCGAGAGGGGTCGCCTGGGTTCCTACCCCTCCTCCCGCCCCGCCATGAGGGGGAGAAACTGCGGACGATATTCTATTCATCTTCCACCCCACAAAATTGCTGAATCCTAATATCTTCCAGGCCGGAAATTCCAGGGTCTTTTTATACCAATTTTACGCACTCAGGGCATTTAATTGATTAATTGCTGGCAGGATACCCCGGCCTTCTTCGGGTTTAATTACGCCTCTCTCGAAGGTACAATAAAGTGGATCGAAAGGGAATCTGCTGTTTCCTTGGTCAGGTTGCTTAGGTACGTTGGTTTTAACATAAAAACATAATTTAACGAATGACAAAAGCCAAAAGGGCTTATCAGAGGCCATCCGAATCAATCAAAGAGCTCTGCAAGAATCACCTATCATCTCCATATACGGCAGCCACAAGATTACATCCAGAATATTGCTTCTAAAGCATCACCAAATCAAGGCTTGTCAACAACTAAAGCATCCAGCTACAATATATATATATATATATATATATATATATATATATATATATATATATATATATATATATATATATATATATATATATATATATCACTATTAAAATATGTACATTTGGCCAAACAAAAAACTGAAAACACCTCATAATCTTCTTAACCTATTTTATTTGATTATTGTGAGCGGTTTGACGAGGAGCAAAGTTACGCCCAGTTGTTTAAGTTCCTTGGCTTGATTACGTCCAGTTGTTTGGGCTCCGTGGCTTGATTATGTCCAGTTGCTTAGGTTCGTTGGCTTGATTTTATAGTGAAATGTTTTCTCTTTTAGGTAGGTTAGGTCAAATTGTTTATGTTTGTTTTATTATACAATTATGGTTTGGGTTATTTTTTATGATTCTTAGGTTAGTTTGTTGGTTTTATGTATGGTGTTCTTGAATATAATTTTGTTTTGTTTATTATTAATTTGACCCGAGAGGTGGATCATTTGGTCGAAAGAAGATCAGGTTTTGGGTATAATTGAAGTCTACCTTGACCCGAGAGGTGGATCCTTTGGCTCAAGAAAGATCGAGTTTGAATGCGACTGAAGTTTCCCCTTGACCCCTTTAAGATCAATGAAGATGAAGATTCACTATTGAAATGTTTGACTGAGAAAGACATAGACTGAAGTGTAAGAAAGAGGATGAGGAAGTAAAAGCCCCAAACAAATTGAGAATAATAATTAATAATCAAAAAAACGAATGACAAATATTTAAATATTGAGCAGCAATCACAAATACTAGACAGGGGCATTTCAAACCAACAAGGGCAGTTTCACCAGAGTTTCTCAAATGAGGTTCGTAGTGAAAGTAATGTTAACTTCTGAGTGGAAGATACATAGACTAAATAGGCAACTTAGGTCACCAGGAAGCAAAGGAGGGGGGCGCAACTAGACTAGCCTATTCTTAGTCTTCAACGAGGGCACGTTCCCTCGCGGGGGCGAGGGGTATTAGGGTAAATTAAAAAAAATGTGTGAAAAATACATAAACCAGGGCAAAACACGATGCCCTGGACCAGGAGGGGATGTTCACGCAACACTCCTACCCTATCCCAATTCCGCAATAAAACCAAGTCCCCCTTATGGGCGCTCAACCCATACCCCTATGCTAAGCCTTTAACCCCCCTCCCCGATCTCATCATTCAGGAGGGATTCGCAGCCCCAGTGTGAAGGACGCGTTGGAGTGTCTTATTTGGCGGGGGGCCTCTGTGTCCTGCCGGGACGACGACGGCAACACGCCCCTACTCTGCGTCAAGTTCCTCTTGCTGGAGAAGCGCTACGACATCGCAGCAGACGTCGCCCGCTCCCTCCTCCAGGCTGGGGCTGACGTCAGCTCCGTGGACAGCAAGGTGAGTGAGCCAGAGGAAACGGACACTATCATAGGTATCATAATCATTATCATTATAGGTATAATTATTATCATCACCATTATCATAATTAGCATCATCACCATTATCATTGTTTTAATTATCATTACCTATGATTATTTTCATTACTATTAACATTAGTAATAATAAGAATTAATAATAATAAGTAGTAGGACTATTATTAATAATAATAATAATACTAGTGGTAGCTTCTTTTAGATTTAATTTCCAGTTCACGCAATTAACGTTTTTTGTTGTTTACAGTGCCCGCGAAAAGTATCCGATCATCCTTAAAATTTGTATGATTTTCACTGATATTCACAGACGCATAATTCACTTGCTATTTGTTCTATCGACATCTGGTAGCTTTCATATAACGCTCTGATATGACAGCTTTCCAATGCAATCTTATGTTAGTATATTGTGGTAGCATTCGTCGCGTGTGGGCGTGCGTCGAATTTGTCCGATTTCATGTTTTTTTGACATTTCGTTATTATTTTGTGATTTTCGACAGAAAGTTAAATAAAATTTATTTTTAATGTGTGCTAAGAAACCACTCGAGAGTGATTGTCGAGGTGCTATTGTTGCTCTTCATAAATGTAGGAAATCTCAGAGACAGATAGCTAATGAATTAAACATAGCCAAATGTACTGTTAATTTATAGGTTTCACGTGCTAAAAAAAATGTTAGCCATCTACACCAGTACCTAAAAAACGATTGACAGACCGAGAAAAACAAATTTGCGAACAGACCCATATGGTTATGAAATGTTTAGTGGTGAATAATCCAACAATAGTTGCGAAAGAACTAAAATTTAATATGAATAATTTATTATCTGATGTTTCTGAACAAACTATCCAGGAGTGGCTACAAAAAGAACTCGGATTACCATCTCGCCATGCTGCAAAGAAACCATTCATTAATGAAAAACTGCGTAACAAACGTGTTGCATTTTGTAAAAAATACATTCATTGGACTGTTGAGGAGTGGAAAAAAGTTTTATTGAGGATGAGCCAACATTTTTAACATTCAGAAGCTGTCCTGAAAAGGTTCGTCGGCCCATTGGTTCAAATAGAATGGACCCTAAATACACCCAAAAGATAATAAAACACCTTCAAAGTGTGATGATTTGGGGTTGTTTCGGTTTCCAAGGGAGAGGAAGCATATATTTCCTTCCTAAGAACACAACTATGAATGGGCAACGGTACTTAGCAATGTTACAGGAGAAACTTCCAGTTGTAATGACAATCCATGAGACTGAAACATTCATGCATAATGGGGCACCTTGTCACAAGGCTAAAATTGTGAGAAAGTGGTTTATTGAGAATAAATTTTAAATATTTTGGATTGACCTGGTAATAGCCCAGATCTCAATCCCATAAAAAAATATATGTCTAATAATAAAAAAAAGGTTGAAGGCCAAGACACTGGGTCCGTCGGAAAATTAAAAAAGGCCATCATAAAGATATGGTGCAAAGAAATATCAGTGGAAGTTTGTCAAAACCTGATCAAATCGATGTCGAAGCGTCTAAACAAGTCATCAAGTCCAAAGGACAGATGACAAAATACTAATATAAGGTTAGTCAATAGTAAACATGTTTTTTTATGTTAAAAATACAAATTTCGAGGGTGATCGGATACTTTTCGCAGGCACTGTACTTATTTGCCATTTAAGGATTTTGAAAAGGTCCCTCCAGTCACTACATATATCTATATTTATTCCTCTTGGTGACGTTTCGTCTACACACATGTTTCGAAGCTTTGGTATGGCTGAACTACGAAATGGGGTCACAGAAATAGCTTATTATGTAGGGAATCTCCAAATTGGCTGTGTCAATGAATACGCTCAAATTTAAGCCGATATTATTAAAATGTTGACAAAAATACTATTAAGACCCTCTGCGGGAAGCGCATTCTAGGTGTTCATGTCTTTGGAGGTAAAAAAAAAATGATTATAGGTTTCGAATCTCGGTGGCACAGTTCAATTTTTTTTATACCCCATCTGCCAGTGTTTTTCATTAGAAACAGGTTTCCATTTTGACATGGCCGAAGCCTTTGGAAAATTTAAAGACGTTGAGTAGGTCCCTTCTCAGTCGACATGTTTATACCGATATGCTCGAATCTTTCAAGCATAATCCCATTTTCACCTAAGGGTGGGGACCGAAATGAGCGCCATATTCTAAATGAAGACGAGCCGGAGATTTTGAGGGAAGCACATTTATGTTCCTCAGTCTACTTTTGGAGATAATCAGAGTAATCTATTGACTTTGCTATCTTTATCAAGTATCTGCAGATAAATCCGAGTACTCGTTGAATTTATCTCTCTCAACTTTCTGGAGATAAATCCGAGTACTCTGTAGAATTTCTTATCTCTATTAAGTTTCTGGAGATAAATCCGAGTACTCTGTTTCGAAACTATTCTTGTTGAACCCCAGTGATTTATATATCAGGAACTGATGGGACAAGAACAGGCAGAATAAGGTCAGACGGAACAAAAGCAGCCTAAACAAGAACAGATGAAAAAAGAAGGAGAATAAGTTTAGACGGAACAAAAGCAGCATGAAAAAGAGTACATTATTGCACAAGAACAGATAGAACAAGAAGAGAAGGAACAAAAGCAGCATGAAAAAGAGTACATTATTGCACAAGAACAGACAGAACAAGTAGAGAAGGAGCAAAAGCAGCCTGGACAAGCGCAGGCAGATTTTTTTTCTACAGCAGATCCCATCGAACCGAAATAATTGGACCATTCCCTCCAGGTACAAAGTTGTAACAAGGAACAGGTACTCATAAGTACGGCTTTTTAACACCCCCACCCACGGTGAGGTGCTTGGAATGTCGGGTCTGACCCTTTTACCGACGGTAGGTACTAACAACGGGTCTCGACCCTCTTACTCATGGTGCGACACTGTCAAAAGGTGTGATTCTCTTAACCACGCTGCCCCTCTTTCCCTATCAAAACAATCAAATTAATCTTAATAAATACCAATTATTCTAATTAAAATGAAGTTAGGAAGGTCATTTGTACCCCCAATCCCTTCTTGCCGACTGCCCCTCAAGGGTGTTCAGCTCCTAGAATCTCCTCCAACTTTCATTTCCCAGAATCGGAGCGAATCACGCTCAACTAATTCTGACCATAGCCCCCACACCGCTTTCCGTTAAGGACAGTCACCCTTCATTCCAAAAGGAGGTCACTTACATAGTTTTAAGTACCTGTGGTCTCTGTACGAACGCGTACCTGAGGGGTGATAATGTCTAGTTTATGGGGTTATGTTTGCTATGGAAGTGGGATCAGGCAAGACCTTAAGATCCCTAAACGCCCTCCCAAGAAAGGAAAAAGGCGAGATCAGAGTGGATGAAGAGGAAAAGAGGGATATAAATATAGTATCATTTATATTTAGTATTGCTTTTTGATATTAAATCTATGTATTAAATTAATTTTTATCAATTCTCTTTTTAAACATATTGACTAAAGCGCTTTCAACGACTTGCGAGGGTAAGGCATTCCGTATCTAGGTAATTTTATATGAGAATAATTTCTGTGCTTATCACATTGTTAAATCTTTTATCAATAAGTGTGGAGCTATTATTTTTAGTGGCCGCTCAAATAACTTAGTTTATATTATTGAAAAGTTTTATTATTTTAAAGACTTCGATGAGACGACGGCGCCAACGAAATTTTCCACTGGCAGCAAGTTAAAATCTCTCAGTCTGACGTTAAAAGATTTATTTTTAAGTTGAGGATTAATTTCTTCGTTGAGCCGCATATTTTAAGTGAGGTCTGAGAAGCACTTCTGTCATTTTAAACTAGTATTTCTGTTGTTGTATTCACCCCCTTTTTTCGTCTGTTTGCTTCATTTCTTCATTTGATTGTTTTATTCAGTCGTTTTATTGCGTGAAAAGTACCCTGCATTGGATCGCGCAACATAGTTAAGCTCCCGCTAGGTCGCAAAGTGTAGCGTGACCAACCATGGTGCAGTGATATCTGAAGGATCGCGTTGCCTCCTAACGCCAGTGCCCTCAGAGTAACTTAATTTGTGGAGGTTAAGCAGATTCTGAAGAGTTGGGCACTGCTTGTTCCGAGAGCTTCAAGTCGTTTCTTTATTACAATACCTTGGCGAAAAGCTTTCCCAAATTCTTACTTCTCTATCGCTTCCTTTTAAAACCCTCATATAAGCTTTCTGTCGGAGATATTCTCCTTGATTTTCACTTCTAAGTATGCAGTGGTTAAGGGCAGGAAGACCCAACATTTTGGTACTACATAGAGTGCAATGATATGAATTTCAGTGTTTACTGTGCACTAACGCTAACGCGTTCCCATTAAGACTCGCATATTGATGATGCATGTGAGCAGTGTTAATTGTTGTCGAAGAAAGTGAAGCAATTGACTTTTATGGGTTTCATCGCCTATTGCGAGATTTATGACTCGGTATTTTACATGTTCATCTTAGGCTAAACTATAAGGTTGGAAACAAAGTTCACGCACAATCTTTTTTTAGTTGTTTATTTATTTATAGATTATACGGGGTGTACGACTAGTTAATGTGTAGTGGTATAGTCTTTCCCAGGCCACTACACAGTAATTAGTCGAACACCCTATATGATATACAAAGTTTCAAATATTACCCATAAAATGACTCGTTCTCGTGAACAGCAACGTACTCTTTTACTGTATGATCACAAGTCCGGCCAAAACGCTGTCCAATCGCAACCTCATATCAACCAAGCATTAGGAGAAGACACGATAAGTCGTCGCACAGCCTATGATTGGCTTAAGAAGTTTCAGCGTGGCCAGTTCGATCTCCAAGATCAGCCATAAAGTGGTCGAACCTCACTTATTGACAATGACTGCTCGTGCGCCATACAACCATTATGCATCAGTTAAGAGGAAATGGGCAAAGTCAGCAAACTCAAATAAGGATTCCACGTATGCTCACCGACTTCAGCCGTCAGAGCGACATAAACGCCTGCAGGACACTACTATCCAAGAATCGTCGTTTTGATTGGCTGAACAAGGTGGTTACTGCAGATGACAAATGGCGTCTACACTCGAACATGGAACGTAAAGGAAGCTGGACAGACAAAGGTGCACCTGCCCAAATTCAGGCAAAGGCAAAAGTTGGGCATCAAAAGAAGTTTATGGTTTCGTGTCTGGTGGGATGTGAAGGAAGAGATTTACTGGGAAATATTGGATCGCAATCAGTCTATCGACGCTCAAATATGCAGTCAGCAACTGCAACAGGTGGAAGATGCAATTACGCATAAACGACCAGAATTGACTGATGTCATGTTTCTTCATAATAAAGTCTGACCAGACGTTACAAATCATACCCGCCTGACTTGGCATCATTTCGCAAATGATGACGAAATGAAAACTGCAGCTGGAGACTTGTTTGATAGCAATCCAGTTGAATTTTATAACCAAGGCATCCATGATCTATCCCGTCGTTGGAAGCAGGTGCTCGAAAATAATTGTGATTACATTGTTAATTGATTTGTTTCGTTGTAAATCATTGTCAATAAAAGTTGTGTGAGAACTTTGTTTCCAAACTAATAATTAACATGTAAAATAAAAAGAGTTAACAATCACAATAAGGTGATTTAAATTGCCGAACTTAGCCTAAACTAATTAATATGTAAAATACAAGCACCTCAATGGCATTCAATGGAAAATGTCGGAAATCAGCCTGGAAAAGAAAATTATAATAAAAAGAAAGAACGGAAAGAGTAAAAAAGGATAGACAATAAAAAAGTGCGAAAAAGAACAACAAACGTAAATGTTGGACCCGAAAGGGCGTTTTCGGAGATTTGGGGAACAAATTCGTCCAAAAACATGGTACTCAACACTACCAATTTTCCCCGTTGTGCCTCCACAGGGAAAGAGAATCTACTCTCTCAATCAATACACTGAAATATTGTGTTAATCTATTTTCCTTCATATGAAAAACTTCTTTCCATTGAAAACCAACGAGGGAAGTAAACAGACGTTACAAAGAATATTTTTTTTAATAGCAAATATTTAAATAATTATAAAAATTTTCCCGGACGACCATTTTTGGTTTTGAGTGGTCAAATATTGACCCGAGTCGGATCTTTCCTGCCATTCTAAAGACACGAACTTGAGAAGGTTAAAACATTACAATCAATATCAGAATTTAGTTAAACGCTTTTGTGGGCATTTTAAAAGAGGAGGGGGGGGGGGGGGTCCCCCTTTCGACAGACTGAACCCTCCAATGTGAAACAATCTATTAGTGAGACCCAGTAATGAAAGTTTAAAATTTGTTTCCTCTTCTTCCTTCACTTTATCATTTCCTTCCTCTTCTTCCTGCTCTTCCTCATCGTCTCCTACCTTTTCTTCATGCTCCTCCTCATCGTCTCCTTCCTATTCTTCCTGCTCTTCCTCATCGTCTCCTACCTTTTCTTCCTGCTCTTCCTCATCATATCCTACCTTTTCTTCATGCTCCTCCTAATCGTCTCCTTCCTATTCTTCCTGCTCTTCCTCATCGTATCCTACCTTTTCTTCATGCTCCTCCTCATCGTCTCATTTCCCTTCTTCCTAATTCTCCTCATCGTTTCCTTCATATTCTTCCTGGTCTTCCTCATCGTCTCCTACCTTTTCTTCATGCTCCTCCTCATCGTCTCATTTCCCTTCTTCCTAATTCTCCTCATCGTTTCCTTCCTCTTCTCTCTGCTGCTCCTCATCGTCTTTTTCCTGATCCTGCTCATCGTCTCTTTCTTCTTCCTGATCTTCCTCATCGTCTCCTTCCTCTTCTCTCTGTTCCTCCTCATCGTCTTTTTCCTCTTCTTCCTGATCTTCCTCATCGTCTCCTTCCTCTACTTCCTGCTCCTCTTCATCGTCTCCTACCTCCTCTTCCTGATCCTCCTCATCGCTTTCTTCCTCTTCTTCCTGATCCTCCTTATCGTCTTCTTCCTGATCCTCCTCATGGTTTCCTTCCTCTTCTCCTCATATCCTCCCTCATTCTCCTCTTCCCTCTCTTCGTAGGAAAAGAATAAGGTGGAATGCAAAGAAGATGAGAAGGAAAAGGGGGGAGGGGGGAAGCAATCCATTGTGTAATGCCCAAATGTGACAAGGGGTTTGTCAACCATGGAGATGGGCAAAATCAATAGCAGGAGAACAAAGGTAAAAAAAAATTAGAAACAGACCTGCAGGTAAACAGAAAGTAGATGTCCAGGCGTACGTGGAAGTGTGTGGTAAGCTCGATAATATAGTATACCACTCACTCCTCATTTGTGTCCCACCGGATTGGGTGCAAGTTTGGGAGAATTACGTGGCCCCACTCTAGGGACCCAACTAGTCTCCTTTTTAAATATCGCTATATACCTCCCAGACACTTTCACACCCTCTAATTTCCCCTTATTCCTAACCTCTCCACAAACTTGAGGAGTTAAATACCCTCGTTAGTTTTTACTTTTTAAAAATAAATTTCCTCGTTTGGCAAAATCAAACGCTGTAATGATTCTTCGTTGGTTTTCGCCTTTTTAAACTGACGAATTCGTTTGTTTGGCAGAACCAGACGCTGCTGTCACACAGCCTCCAGCACCTCGACAGCTCCATCGAACTGACCAAGACGCTGTTCAACCACGGGGCCTCGGTGTGGGGCCCGGCCGACCCCGGTGATGATGACAGTGCCTTCAAGTGGTTGCTAATGGTGAGTGATTCGGTGGCACAAAAGTGGCACCCTAAGTCGCCGATAGTTGTCGAAAGGGTGAACTATTATATATATATATATATATATATATATATATATATATATATATATATATATATATATAGTAGCAGTAGTGGTTCTTGGTGAATTAGTCATTTAAGTGCGAATGTCAAATAGTTTCTGACCCATGCATAATGAGTGAGTGAGGGCAAAGAATATCAGGTGGTTGTTTGATTGGAGATGAGCAATGGGGTATTTTAGATGTAGGAAAGGTCGTGTAGATCTGAGCTTCCCTCTGTAGCATTTTGGTTGTATGCTTGTTTTCTGGATGTTTAAAAGCATATGATGGGTTAATAGGACTATGTTGTAGGATTGTAGAATGCTTTTAGGATATATTGTGTTTATGTCCCTTTGTAGATAGTATGGTGTGTGTAAGAGTAAATAGACCAGTTGAGTGGGTAGGTTAGATGGTATGCGTCAATGGTTCGTATGTTTAATGTCATCCTGGTATTTTAATGTATTCATTGGAGGATGTAATGAGGACAATACTTGTAGTTAAGAGGATCGGTATGAAATGTATGGTTTTGGTGAGAGAGGATAATGAATTAATAGTGAAACCTTATGTGTTGGCATTGGTAATGAATTATAATGGGAGCGGTTGAAGCTGGCTATAAATCCAAAGCACGGACAATTATGTCAAGAAATTAATGTCGATTTTTGTTAAAGACAGCAAACTCCTCAGCAAAGTTCTTCAAAATTTCTTCAGCAAAGCTCTGGCACTCGTTTAACTCATCAGTGGATTCCTTTTCTTGAAGAATTCATTCAGTTTTGATGAAATATATGATTTAATATCTTTTCCCACCTCATTCATTTTCTTACTTTGTTGCCCCCACTTCCCCTCGGTTCTCTGTAATCGAACCAGGCAGCACTCAGGGAGGTCGCCTCGCCATGTGGCCTTCTCCAGAGGTCTCCTGTAGAGGTTCTAAGTTTGGCAAGAACGCGCAATGATAGGATGTGATTGACAATGTTTTCAGGTGGTTGGAGGCTGCAGTGAGGAGGAGGTAATCTTTTTTGTAGTTATGTAGGGATGGGATTTGTCCTGATCGCATGTGAGAAAGTGAAACTCTGGTTGGGCGATCTAGGGTTGCTACGGACTTGATTAATATCGGGTGGGGGGGGGGGAGTGGATGGTAGGGTGTGTGTGAAGGCGGGACGGTTTGGAGTAGGACGTTTGGCGCCTGGTTTTGAATCATTAGTTCAGTAGAATTGAGAGGGAAATTACCTTGTAATTGGGTATAAAGGATAGGGGTGTGTGATTTAATGAATAACTCTATGTCTATCTTGTTTAGGTTGCAGCAGATTGAGAGGATTTTTGTTTCGGCATGGGGGTGGGAATATCCGGGTGGTTTTTGTGCACCCAGTTCGCTTCAGAGGGCTCTATTTTGCACTGTTTGTGTTTTGTGCATGTGCCTATTAGCTATGGTTGTTGCAGTTTATGTTCTCCAAAGTTGGTGTTTTTTAGTGTTTTGAATTGTTGTTGTTAAGCGAAGGTCATGTGTGGGTCAAGAGTGACACCCAGAAGCGTGGGGCTACGGTCGAGTGAGAAAAGTTGTGGGTGATAGTTTGATTGTTTTAGATGAGGGGTAAAGAAGGTGAGTGCTCATTTGCCTGGGGAGGTGGTGGGCATTCTGTTTAGTGCGAGCCAGTTTTGGAGGAGTTTGGGGCATTAGTTTAGGTTTCTGGAAGGTGTTGGTACGGAGGTGGATTGGGATGTGATGGATAAATCAGGGTAGATGTTTAGTCGGACTCTTTAAAAAAAGGGGGGATGTATCATGCATGAAGAGATTGGAGAGAGTGGGGGACAGGATGACACCTTGCGGAACCTCATCGGGGGCCTTTTTTCTCCCTATGGATTGTACTGTGTTGGAGGACTTGGCCACCTCTGCACGAAAGTTCGCTGTCCATTTTCTGTCATTGTTGCGATAGTTGGTGTCCCTTATTTTGGGGGATGAGGAGGTGGCCTGGTACGGTGTCGAAGGCTTTGCTGATGTCTATTGCGACAATGTGTGTTGTAGAGGAGGGTTTTGAGCTAAAGCTTTCTAATATAAGTATGAGTTATAAGGGTGGTTAGTGGTGTGGTTATGTGTTGTTTTCCTTTTAAGCTATGTTGGGAGTGTGTGAGTGGCTGTAATAGGCTTGATTCTGCTTGGGTTTAGATTTTTCCATATGTTTAAGATGGTTTAGAACAAAGATTCTCAACCCCTGGCCATGGATAATTTCTGGTGGGCCACAGAAAATTTGGGGGACTGAGGGGGCCTCAGGTCCAATGAAGGGGACCGCAGAGCTTTATTTTCTTATAAAATTATTATGGTAATTCGAAAATTATCTAATTATCGGCCTTTTGACAATATGGCATATTTGACTATATGTACTTCTCCATAATCTGTTAATCTAGTGACAAGCAACTGTGTAGGGGTTACCAATCATAAAACATTGAGTTTCTTTTTCTTCGATATACAACAACGTTTTAATAATTTATTAGTTATACGTTTGGCAGCGTCGTATCTATGTTCCACACCCACGGCACCAATACTCGTTGCAGTTGCTAACCAGGGTTGCCACAACCGGTACTAAAGTACCAGACTTGGTTCTTTTAGCGGGGTCTAAAACAGCAAAAGTAGCAAATTACTACAAAAAGAACCAAATCAAGCTAATTTTATCATGTATTCATTTGATTAAATTATATATATATATATATATATATATATATATATATATATATATATATATATATATATATATATATATATATATATATATATATATATGGTGGGGCAGAGAGGACGGTTGTTTTTGAAAAATTCACAAAATCATTAATTTTAGCTTCAAACAAATTTTCTTGACATCAATGTGTTTGTATTGAATTAGCATTTGACAAAATCAAGTGTGGAAAACAACATCCATCATGTGATGTCCATTTTCATTGATGCATTTCTAAAGACGTTCTTGGACGTTGGCCTCCACTCTCTCCAGCATTGCTCTGTTGATTTTGGCGACTTCCATGCGAATAGCTTCCTTCAAATCGTCCAATGTACGGGGCTGATGCTCATACACACGTGCTTTGAGGTTTCCCCACAAGAAATAATCACACATGGCCAAATCATGGGACCTGGGGGGGGGGGGCAAGGAGTGTCAGCAAACCCGGAAATGAGGTGGTCACCAAAGAGAGGGCGAAGAACGTCCATTGATGCTCTGGCTGTGTGGGCCGTCGCCCCATCCTGCTGAAACCACACACGTCGGATAGGAATAAGATTTCGTCGTAATTCAGGAACGAAGAAGTGGTTTATCATCTCGATGTAACGCCCTGAGTTCACAGTAACAGCATTTACATTATTGTCTACAAAAAAGTAAGGACCAATGATGGCAGCTTTTCCAACAACACACCAGATTGTCACTTTTGGGCTGTGTAGTGGTCTTTCATACAGTTCTCTCGGATTTTGAAGAGCCAATGACGACAGTTCTGTTGATTCACCATGCAATTGAGCTGAAAATGAGCTTCATCACTCATTAACAAAATGAAGTTGTCATTTGCCTCAAAAATTGTTTCCATCTAACGTGCGAACTTAAGCCGCTGTTCATAGTCCCCTGGTTGCAACTGTTACCCAATGACCAATTTGTAGGGGTGGAAATGCAGGTCTTCATGCAAATACGCCTTACCGATCGATTACCGATGCCTAGTTCAGTGGAATGCCAACGACCAAAGCGATTCGGACTCCGCAGCAAAGCTTGTCTAACACGTTCCACATTTTGCGGGGTCCGTACCGTTTGTGGGGCCCCATACCGGTCTCATACCCATTAGTGTACCTCGTGCACGAAGTGCATTAACCCAGCGTAAGATTGTGTTACGGGTGGGCACAGCCGCATTTCGGTGAATGTTGAAGTGGCGCCGAAATTCACGCTGAACTGCTGTAACAGACTCGTTATTTTTCACGTAACTGTCGTAGGCAAACACTCGATGCTCTATCGTCCACAGCGCCATGGCTTCACCTGAAAAGAAAAAAAAATGCTAAAGATACCACGGGCAGAATGGTACCTGCCAGACATATGTCCCTCTCACTGGGGCTGAGTAATAGACATTTCAAAAACGTCCGTCCTATCTGCCCTGCCTTGTATATATATATATATATATATATATATATATATATATATATATATATATATATATATATATATATATATATATATATATATATATATATATATATATATATATATATATATATATATATATATATATATATATATATATATATATATATATATATATATATATATATATATATATATATATATATATATATATATATATATATATATATATATATATATATATATCCAGTGAGAAAAATAATAATAAACCACAATATTTGAATCTAATTAATGCCATTTTCAACTGAGTAATATAGGCAAGGCAAGCGACTTCAGTATATAAAGGCGAACAAAATACTAAACAAAATTAAAACGGATAAACAAACTGGAAAAACATAAATATTTGGCGTGGATCCGGGGGTAAGTTACTAATCCCCGTGAAAAAATGATTCCGGCGGCTGTTTATAAATAAGATTGGCAACCTTATTCGAGATATATTTGTTGAATTTATATTGCTCTTCAGATAAATTGAAATTATCGACTTTGTTAATGATGATTGATTCTGCAATTCTCGTATCAATATAATTGTTTGAATTATAAATAACACTGGTCAACACACATTTTGCTGACTTATGTTTTGTGGTTGTTTTTAACTAATTTGGACGTGCTGATTTCAAATATGGCATCCATCTTTTGTAACACATCAGGTTTTCATTCGACAGCATATTCCTATTTTACGACGTGTTCATGTACTTACTCGGTAAGGATAGCTGCCTAAGTGTTGTAGCTTCAAACCCTAACTTAAAATGTCAACAGAATTTGAAAGGATAAATGCATTGTAAGATAACATCACATATTACTAAATACATACCGGTTATTTTTATAATATAATGGAAAAAACACAAGCAATTGTACACATACCTATACATACATGGAAGAAATTTTCGCTTATGAGAGTGTCTGGAGTGTTTGATATCTACACAGTCTCGTTGAATACTCCAACAGTAGTCTGCAATCATGTTTGTGTTTCGTCGGCCTTGATATCTCTCCTCCAAACTCTTGATATCTTGATGAAAACGCTCTCCGTGTTCATCACTCACGTTGCCAAGATTGGCAGGAAATTCATCAAGATGGCTCTTGAGGAAATGAATCTTTATGCTCAAGTAATCAAGTAATGTTTCTACTAAATCCTAGTAGTTAGCAGCCTTTTTGTTTCCAAGAAATCCTTTCACAACAGCCACAAATGAATCCCATGCTCCTTTTTCTATGTCAGTCATCGAACTCGAGAAGTTTTGGTTTTCCATTAACTTTCTGATTTGTGGCCCATCAAAAACTCCAGCCTTTATTTTATCATAATTTAAGCCAGGAAATATTGTACATATGAATTTGAAGCAGTCACCCTCCACATTAAGAGGTTTCACAAATTGTTTCATCAGCCCTAATTATATATGAAGGGGTGGGAAGATGATTTTATCTCGCTCAACAAGTGGTTGATGTATAATATTCTTCTCCCCAACGGTCAAACTTTCTCTAACTGGCCAGAGTTTCTGTTCCCAATGTTTGTCCTTGGTTCAGCTGTCCCATAAACAGGAAACACGAATATTTTGTATAGCCTCCTTGTTTGCCAGGTAAAATATTTTACCATTTTCAGATTCACACATATGATCCATATTTAAGTAAATCTAATACAGATCTTATGTGTTCATGCTTCTCTTTTAAATGCACAAATAAACCAAGTTTCCATTATGGAGTAACACACATTTTAGACTCTTCTTTGAACTATCTATAAAAAGTCTCCATTCACTTGGATCATACTGTGAAACACCCATCGAGTTTAACAGTCCCGCCACGTCAGAACAGTAAACAAAATCTTCTTCAGTTTTAAAGAATGCCAATAGATCTCTTTCCTTGTTCCAATAAAAAGTTACATTTGTTTTTTCCTACAACAAATACTTCTCTTTGAGTCTAGAAGCTAACACTTCTGCTAACTCTTTTGACAAGCCTAGGTCTATAACTAAATCATTCACTTCTAATTGGCTGAAGTTTCTACGTTCTTGGGTCGATGTATGTACAAAGTGTGGATCACTGTCAAGTTCATTGTTTACATCAAATTCTCGTATATCACTTACATCGTCCAGTGAACAGATTCCTTGAATACAAGTATTGGAATTTCATCTGAATGAAGCACTGGAATTGCTGAATCCAGATTTGGGTAACTTATTTTATTTCGCGTTTTCTTGCTATAACCAGAAGTCTTTGCGAGACAAAAGTAGCAATTGTTTAGATGTTTTTTTGGCTCTCACCACACCATAGGAATGCCAAGTCCTAGTTGTTTCCTTGTGCCCTTTGCCCATTGGCTTAGATTTTCGACAGATGGTTTACAAACATTGTGCGGGGCCCACGGTTTATCCTGATGACGTAATTTAATCTTAAAGTAAACCAAGTATGCTCTTTTCACAAAGATATTAATGTTCATTCTTTGAGTTGGTGCAGTAAAACAACCACATATAAAGAAAAACGAATCAGGGGAATTCAAACATTTCCTTCGTAATGAGGTCATACTACTGAATGTTATTTCATAAAACAAATCTGAAAAAAATACAAAATTATATAATACACAATTGCTTTATATATCTAGATGTACATAAAGAGAAGTCTAAATACATAGATAAAATAAAATAAGAAGACTACCAAACGCCTCCACTTCCGTTCACTTGGTCATAATATAGCCTGCTACTAGGAGTGGGACCAATATGGACCAGTCCATAAATAAATAAGGTCTGCTGACCAAAAAGTCCATGTCCTCACTTATTTTGACTTATGACCTTACGACCTTCAACACTCGATAATTACCAGAATAAACTTGGAAGGACCTTGGTATTATGCCATTCGAAAGAGAATGCAAACAAAATGAAGAGTTTCAAATTTCATTAGAATCGGCCTAATAGTTATGATGTTATTGCCAAAAAAACTAATTCCCTGGCTAACCTTAGGAGGACTTTGGCAATTATATCATTCGAAATATAATGTAAAACAACATAAGGGTTTCAAATTTCCTTAGAATGTTCGGAATAGTTATGATGTTATTTCCCAAAGAAAATAATTCCTGGTTAACTTGGCAGGACTTTGGCAATTGTATCATTCGAAAGAGAATGTAAAACAACATAAGGGTTTCAAATTTCGTTAGAATTGGCTGAATTGTTACAATGTTATTTAAAAAAAAGGCAAAACGTGGACCGACCGACCGTCCGACATAGTGAGAGGTAGAGTCGCCCGCGACTAAAAAGTCACAACTTTCAAAGCAGAACTATATTATATATATATATATATATATATATATATATATATATATATATATATATATATATATATATATATATATATATATATATATATTAATTAAAATGACGCCTTAAATTTTGTCACACTTCATTTATGGAATTGGAAAGGCGAAAAAATGGTCACACCCTAATTGCATAGTCTAAAATAGTATAACATGGCATAGTATATTATAGCATAACATAGTATAGTATAGCATAGCATATTCTAGTATTGCCTAGAATAGTATAACATTTTATAGCATAGCATAGTATAGTATTGCATAGTATAATAAAATAGATTATGTCATAGCATAGCCTAGCATCGGATAACCTAGTCTAGCATAGCATAGCTTAATATAAACAAGTCTAGCCTATGATTCCCTATAATAGTAGAACTTACCATACCATACTCTAGCGTAGCTAGCATAGTATAGCCTAAGCCTTACATAGTATAGCTTAGCCTGGCATAGTATGATTTAGCCTAGACTAATCTAGCCTAGCCTAGCAGAGAATTGATAGTATGGCCTATCTTAGCCTAGAAATCATAGTAAAGCCTAGCCTAACATATCCTAGTACAGCCTAGCATATATAGGATAGTAAAGCTTACCATAGTATATCTTTTCATAGTATAGCCTAGCCTAGAATAGTATAGTTTAGTATAGTTTAATATAGTATTGCCTAACCTATCCTCGTATAGTCTAGGCTAGCCTAGACTTGCAAAGCCTAACATAGTATAGCCTATCTTACCCTAATCTAGATTAGCACAGTATAGTATAAGCATAGTATAACCTAGCCTAGTATAAACTAGTCTAGCCTAGCTCAGCATTGTATATATTATCCTATTCTAGCATGGTATATTTTGGCATAGCACCCCCAACCATAGTCTACCCTAGCCTATGTTAGCTTAGCATGGCACACTATAATCTAGCCTAGTCTAGCGTAGTATAGTCCAACATAGCCTAGCATAGCATACCCTTGAATAGCCCAGCCTAGTATATCATAGCATAGAATGGCCTAGAATAGCATAGTAAACCCAAGAGTAGCCTGGTATACCTTAACCTAGCCTAGTATAGACTCGCATATATAGCGTAGCATAGTATATATTAGAATAACCTAGCTTAGTATAGTATACCTGAGCCTGTCACAGTGTATCCTAGCCTAGCTTAGCGCAGTCTACAATTGTATATTGAAACTTAGTCTAGCCTAGCTTAGCTTACCCTAGTCTAGTATAGCCTAGCTTAGCCTAGTTCACTGGTACCTATCTTAGTATATTCTATCCTAGCCTAGTTAGCATATTCTAGTCTAAAATAGCCAACCTTACCCTACCCTAGCTTATCCTAGTTCACTGAAGCCTAGGCTAGTATATTCTACCCTAGCCTAGTTAGCATATTCTAGCCTAGTATAGTATATCATAGCCTACCTTACCCTACCCTAGCCTAGTAAGTATAGTATAGTATATCATAGTATTTCCTAGCCCAGACTAGACTATTAGATCTTAGCCTAGGCTTGCATAGCATGCATAACATAGCCTAGCTGACCCTAGCAAAGCCTCTCCTATCCTAGCTTGGTATAGCGAAGACTAGCCTAGTGTAGCATAGCTTAGTATATCATAGCCTAACCTAGCATACGATAGCTTAGCCTAGCCTAGTATAGCCTTTCATGCCCTGCCTAGTATAGCGTAGCCTAGCCTAGCATTAACTATCCTAAACATGGATAGCCTATACTATACTATAAAACCCTAGTCAAGCATAGCTTATTATCGTCTAGCCTAACACACTATATGTTATCCTAGCATATCATATAAACTAAATTAGCATAGTATATCTTACCCATGTACATTATATCATAGTATAGCCTAGCATAGCATAGCCTATTCTAGGCTTGCCTAGTAGAGTATAGCATATTATAGCTTAGTCTAGTCTAGCAGAGTATCGACCGAAAAGTTATTTATTGTATTGCCAAAACAAAATAATTCCCGGGATAACTTTGATAGGACTTTGACAATTATATGATTTAAAAGAGAATGTAAAACAACATAAGGGTTTCAAATTTCGTTAGAATCGGCGGAATGTTTATGATGTTATTGCCAAAACAAAATAATTCCTGGGCTAACCTTGGGAGGACTTTGACAATTATAGCATTCGAAAGAGAATATAAAACATCATAAGGTTTTCACATTTCGTTAGAATCGGCCGAATAGTTACAATGTTATTACAAAAACAATAAAAAAAGCAAAACGGGGACCGACAGACATAGTGAGATGTAGAGTCGCTCGCGACCTGATTCGCACGCGACTAAAAACTTGACGTGATAGAAGAAAACTATTACCATTTTTAAACTATGTAACCACGAATTTCCCAAGAACAGGTCTCAAACTTAAGTCAGCAGAAAAAAAAGTTAAAATTTGTTGACAAGTGTAATTTGTGCTTAGTTGAGATGAATTCTATGGTCATAATTTTCCATGTGCGTAAAGAGACTTGGAGAAATAGCACCCTTTCTTATCTCTGCTTTGTGTTCTTTTATCCTCTTATTAAAGTGAGAAAACTCCCCGATGTACGACAAATTGCAATTTTTGCAAGAAATTAGATATATGCCGGCTTCTTGCTTCGTGGGTCACAGTTTAGTCAACGACTTTTGTATGGTATTTGAATATTTAAATGTAATATTTGTGTCATTTCCGTTCGCATACGATTTTATGGGGGCTAAGGCTGGAGCATATGGGAAACTAATATATTTTTTTAATTCGTCAGATGAGTGGATAATATATGAATGAGGTGGGTAGAATCTCTCATGCACATATTATGCACTCATCTGACCCTATTTCCAAAATTAAAAATCTTGACCTCAGTGGGAAAAAAACTGTTAAGCTTTGAAGTAAATAGTTTGTTAAACAAAGTCCTGGTCGATGAAGCGCTAGATGTTTTATCGAGATTGCTTCCCAATCTAGATATTACCCTACCTTTACCTATCTCAAAAGTTATTAAATTAGTGCGCTTATGTTTAACTGATAATGTGTTTTCAGCTGAAGATAGGTTTTTCCGCCAAAAGTATAGCCTAAGCATGGGGAACCCTCTCTCCCCCATCATATGCAAACATTTTATAGAAAACTATTGAACGTCCCTCCTCCCTAGAATCCATTCCCAACCTCTTATCTGGTTTCGCTATGTAGACGACATCATATCAGCATGGCCCTTAGACAATAACAATTTCAATGACTTTCCACAACCTGAATTCGTTACACCCATCGATAAAATTCAAAGTAGAATGGGAACAGAACAATTCCTTAGCGTTTCATGGCTTAAAAATCCAGATACAGTGCTCAGTCTATCTAAAATCTAAAAATTCAAATTCTTACATACATTTATTTTCACTACACTACAGAACATGCGACCCAATCTTCCTTCAGGATGAAATCAACCGCCGTATCTGCAATTTCATCGAACTAAAATACCCAATTTATTTCATAAACAGATGCCATTCAAGAGCATGAAAAAACTTATATTCCATTTCCACACCGCGAAAGGATGAATTTAAAAAATATATTAGTTTGCAATATGCTCCAGCCATAAAATCGAACGGAAATGACATAAATATTCATTTAAATATTCAAATACCATACAAAAATCGTTGAATAAACTGCGTCCTACCAACCAAGAAGCCGGCGTATATCTAATCAACTGCCAAAACTGCCATTTGTCGTACATCGGAGAGTCTGGTTACTTTAATAAGAACACAAAGCAGATATAAGAAGGAATGCTATTTCTTCAAGTCTCTTTATGAACATGCAAAATTATGACCATAGAATTAATTTCAACCAAGCAAAAATTATTTATAAATCAAATAATTATATTTAGAGAAGTGCAGATTCAATCATCATTAACAAAGTCAATAATCTCAATTTATCTGAAGAGCAATATAAATTCAACAAATATATATCGAATAAGGTTGCCAATCTTATTTATAAACAGCCGCCCGAACCATGTTTTCACGGAAATTAGTAACTTACCCCCAGATCCACGCCAAATATTTATGTTTTCCAGTTTGTTTCCCCGTTTTCATTTTGTTTAGTATTTTGTTCGCCTTTATATACTGAAGTCGCTTGCCTTGCCTATATTACTCAGTTGAAAATGGCATTAATAGCCCAAACTAGTTCTGTTGTTATAAATAAATAGATTCAAATATTGTTTTATTATTATTTCTCTCCCTCTCTCTCCCTATATATATATATATATATATATATATATATATATATATATATATATATATATATATATATATATATATATATATATATATATATATATATATATATATATCGTAGTCGTTTTGTTTGAGTGTTTCTGTCTGATAGTATTGTATAACAAGGTGGGTAAGCTTTGGTGTAATCGGTGTACATCATGTATTGTGTAATTGTGGATTTTTTTAGGTGTAATTAAGGAGTAAACTTTGTCATTTGGGGGATGTTGTAATGACTTAAATAAATGGTAAACGGATTGAGCAAGGTCTGGGGAATATGAAGTGGGGGATGGGGAATAACTCCTAACATAACGCATTATTTATTTATTTGTGAGTAAAACTTGCCACATGTGACCGTGTATTGTTAGGAACGACGAGAGATACCCTTTCGGTTGACCAGTGAAGGAATTTTTTTTCTCCAAGATGTTCATTTAATCGTTGCAATTGTTGAACATTTAAACGTTGCAATTGCTGAACATGTAAGCGTTACAATTGTCGAACATTTAAACGTTGCAATTATTGAACATTTAAACGTTGCAATTGCTGAGTATTTAAGCATTACAATTGTTGAACATTTAAACGTTGCAATTGTTGAACATTTAAACGTTGCAATTTTTAACATTTAAACAGTGCATTTTTTTAGCACCTAAACGTTGCAATTCTTGAACATTTAAAAGTTGCTATTCTTGAACATATCATTCTGTCTGCACTGACTGTTTGTTTATGGTTGAGGAGGTCATCCTGAATAGATCCATTCAGATCCCATACTTTTGCTGGTAGGAACCAAGTCTAGGAATAAAAATTAGTTTTTGTTTGTTTTCAAACCATTGTTTCTTTGTGTTTAATATCGCAGTAAATAAGCCACTTTTCATCTCCCGTAAGAATGCCGTCCAAAAATGGCTCAAGGGTATTTCGAGCCAATAGGGATGAAGCAATATTCGCACGTTGTAAACGTTGTCTTTCAGACAGTTCATGTGGTACCCAAACGCCATTTTTATAGCTTAAAAGAGGCCTAGGCATTAGTGCAACTTAAAAAGCCCTGGACATTAATACAGGTATTTTTCAACAGCTTACAACAAATTTGAAACAATTTAAGCAACTCTAAGAAGTATTTTTTTTTATCTTCTAAAAATGACATTAATTTCTTATTCAAAAATAGCCGAGCTATTCGAGTACTTATGAAAAAGGGTCTAAGTGAATTCTGCATGAGTGTGTTTTTAATACCAACACTTTAATGTAGGATAGTGTAGAAAATGAAGAGTGAAAATGGCTCCTCAAAGGAATAAGTTGCTAGGTATGGTGGAAGTAGAGAGAATTAAGGGCAAATGTGTGTAAGGTAAAAGAAATTATAAGTGGAGTGAATGTTATGAATATTTTGAGATGGGCACCCAAAAGGATGGGATCCATGAATGGGTACGAGTGTGGGCAATGTAAACAGGGATGTTGGGCGGACTGTGTGAAGGACTGATGTGAAAAAGGGGTATATCACCTCAACAGGAAGGAATAAGAGTGGAAAAATAGACCCGCTTCGAGACACGATCTGTAATAGGGCCTACTTAAAGCCCTATGGTTCTGCGGCTGAACGACGGGGTGGTGTGGGGGGGGGGTGTACCATGACCACCGAGCGTACTGTACGGGAGGGTATCTACCCTATCTATTTATACTTAATTAAACCTTCTTCTATCCTACCATCTTATCACATACGCGTACACACATTTAGAGGGGGGGGGGTAAATTGATGATGATGGGGTGATGATGGTGGTGATGTTGATGATGATCGTGGTAGTGTGATCATGATTGTTAGTGGTGATGATGATGAAAATGGTGGTGGTGACGGTAATGGTGATAATTATGTTAGTGGTGATGTTGTTTTAGTAGTAATGATGATTGTAATGGTGGTGATGATGATTTTATTATGACAGTGTTGCTGGTGATGATAATGGTAATGATGGTCATGCTGGTAATAAGAGAAATGTGGTGGTAATGATGCTAATAACAGCGGTGATGATTAATTCATTGTTGATGGTAACATTAATTGTGGTGATGATGGTAATGATGACGGTAGTCGTGGTGATGATGTGTTAATGATAGCGATGATGATGATGGTTGTAAGAATGGTGATGATGATACAATAAAGACCCCCCCTCCCTCAGCCTTATTTCCCTCCTCTCTTTTAGGGGATTATGAATGAGCGCAAATTATCGAATTGCTTCCGCTCGTTGACGCTGGCGGGTCAGCTGATGGGCGCACACCCGTCTCGAATGAAGCGCCTCCTACTCCGAACCATGACTCGCCATTCCAAGTGTTACCAGGTAACCACATTTCTTCTCACGGCCACTAGGCCCATGGTTTTATTCGGTTAAAAAAAAACGAGGGAATAACCAGCGTCATAAAAAGAGGCTCATAAACTGATGAAATTGGGTGATGTGAACTACGTGAAAGGGAGGTATCCCGACTGGCGTCCACGTAAGCCACCAGGAAATGCACGCAACTCTCCCAAAGCTAACCTAGTCAGTACACAAAAATGTGGATTGGCCTTGAACAGAAAAAATAGGGAAGGCAAATACAGGATAAGAAGATAGATGAATAAAGAGAGATTTTTTTTTCAATGAACTTTCGTGACCTAGGAGATAAGACGCTGGGATTCCGACTCCTTTTTATAATGAACAGGTAGGACCCGAGCGAGGCTACTTTACTCTTTAATTTCACTATTTTTTCGAATACCTACGATATTATTGCCAAATAATTCCCCGACTAACCTTGGTAGGACCTTGGAAATTACATCATTCGAAGGAGAATGTAAAACAACATAAGGGTTACAAATTTCGTTAGAATCGGCCGAATAGTTACGATGTTATTGCCCCCAAAACTCATTGAAAAGTAAAATGGTTACCGATCGACTGACCTACGGACCGACATAGTAACTTATAGATTCACGCGACTAAAAAAATGACTAATTAAATCTTCTTGCAGGTGTATGGTCCGCTTTTTCGTGGAATACATTTAGAAATGAAGAAATATTGGAAAGAACCTCAGCGACTCACGCACTTGTGTCGCAGCGTCATTAGAGAGAGTTTTCAAGTCTCTCCATGTGAATCCGTGACTAAACTTAGCCTGCCAAAAATAGTAAAAAATTATCTCTTATTGAGTGATGAAATTACTGGGTGAACGCCTAATTGGTGTGTGAATGCCTTATTTCATCCGAAACAAACTATGGAGGAAGAAACAAACGCCTTTAATGGATTAAATAGGTTAACCTTAATTAAACTTGCCATTATGGAGAAGGATTCATTGAATCCATTTAGTAAATAGTGTATCCAGTAAATGCCTATTATATTTTTATATACAAGAATGTGATTCTAAATATTGTACACCCAAGGTCTTTGTAGAAGTTTTGTAGATGGAGGGAAAACTGCCACTTTTTAATTCACTTTCCATAATGACAGACAAGAGACAAATATTTGAGTTGTGTCCTTACTATTAGTTCTTTAATCGCTACATTTCTAGGTATAAGGAAAGTGAACAGCAGCATTATATGTACGAATTAAGAATTTTTTTTTATATTCTTTCATAATGTTTCTTGATAATCAATGAAAGAATTTCAATGAAAATGATGCTTATGGTTATTAAGATTGTCCAATACAAAGAATAGACTTTGCTTGCCTCAAATATGCTGGTTAATGACAAGGGCCCCATTCATTGTCATATTATATATATATATATATATATATATATATATATATATATATATATATATATATATATATATATATATATATATATATATATATATATATTATCGATTTATTTGCGAAAACATGTTTCAACGGAGACATCCGTTGATTGAAAATGACAGATGTCTCCGTTGAAGCATGATTTCGCAAATAAATCGATCCGAACACTGTGATTTCTTTGCTGCATCTATATGTACTTTACTGTACTTCTTTGGATATATATATATATATATATATATATATATATATATATATATATATATATATATATATATATTATTATTATTATATAATATTTGGATGAAAAAGTGTGATTATATAATGGGTCTGAGCCTGTGCGTGTGTGCTTTGTGGCTAAGTTGTGAAACGGATTTAAAGTTAGGAAGCTTAAAACAGCGCTATTCATTTTTCTAGAATTATTTTAAGGAACAATTAAAAAGTTGATTACATTATTATAAATTATATGGGATGAAAATATTCATTACAGGCAAATTAAATGAAAGGAGCCACGTTAATTAACACAGTAATCTTAGATCAGTCCTTGGACCATGATGTAATTAAAATTTTGATAAAGAAACATTACACTAAGTTGATAAAACAATTATTAAATAAATAGATCCCCCACCCCCCTCTTCCAGTAAACTATACAGTTTAGTCTTTTGCCAAATCCCATCCATTCCGATTCTCGAGGTTTTCCGTTCTTTTAAATAGGCCTGAAAATTGGTAAGATAAAACCAGTCACTTTGTACAATTAACTTGTACAGGTCAAAATATTCTGGCGGATTCTAAAGATTCTAAATACCTTTTACCTTTTGTTTTAACCGGCATCCGCCTTCTGAGAACTTAAAACTTAAAAAAACTTGTAGTTCGGTATAATAAAGTGGTCCGCAGATATGGAATATTCACTTATTAAATTACTAATATTGCAAATTATTTTCGCAAGTCTCAATAAACATTCTCAATAGTCTAATTTTGCTTACCTTTCATCGAGTGTAATTATTAATAATCATTTTTAATTTAGTTCACTTTTTTATGATATAAATAGCGGATGCTCGTCGCGGGAGAATTCAGTGCCCAAGACCAAGACTGGCATAAGTACCAAGGCGCTGACATATGATTGAATACATCAGCCAGCAATTGAGTCTAGATGACACTAGAAACCTATTCATCAAATTCTGCTTATCAAACCTAAATATCAAAACAACTTGAAAAAACTCGCACTCCACTGTGCTCATACCATCTTCAAATCATTATACAAATAGCCTTTGAAAGGCCAATACCGTCAATATTTACTCGCACTTAGACTAACTACAACAGAGCTAATGTTAACTTCTTCACCAACTACACAGAGCAAAAGTTCTAGGACTTCTCAGTCGTCCAATTCAGCTGCATAAACACAACGTACTCGCAATTTGCATACACAATTTTACAATAGCAGACATATGCTTATCAAGAGGAAACATAAAACACTATAACTCAAACTTCGCCCTAGAAACTATACAGTGTGTCCAAACCAAAACAACTTACGAAAATACCCCCGAAACCCAAATAACACGGACATCATAAAAACCTAATAGGTATCATTGAAGAGGTTACTTAGCAACAACAGAAACGACACTAGCAATCCTTCCTGTACCCATTAAATTATATAAGACAGTAATAAGTTGCGAAAACAAACTTGTCAATTCAAACTACAGTGAACAAGCTACACAAAAAGCCATTTATTCAAACAAAATCTAGCGTAAGTTTACAAAGAAACATACTAACACAGCACTACGCATTAGCAATAGAACACCTGGGCCCACGAACAGAACCATAACTAAATACAAATGCCCACAAGAGACCCCAACATCTCACCACAATGAAGTGCAGATATAGTATTTGAAACTGTACGGCAGGAGATATTTCCTAAAGCCTTTGGTGTCCTGAAAACAAATAAAAAATACTCCTGAAAGACTTGGTTCCAAGAAGCATCTACATACTCTATTTTTTTACACGCCCACATGACGACTGCCTTCAAGGACAGAAGTAGCCGTAATTAAAATTTCAGCTTCTGTTAGGCTACTCTAATCATTCGTAAACCAAATCAAACAAACAAAAAAGATAAACAAGAATAAACAAAAAGCAAAGACAAAAAAAAACAAGAAGAAGGAAGCACACTGCGGCGTCGGGGGTAGGTCCGCCTTACCCCCGTCACAGGAACAGGAACATGCAACTAACAACAAAGAAAGTCAAATAAAATGAAGGAAGAGGTTTTCCTCCCAAAAATCAAATTGTTCGCATGACTGTGCACGAATCTGTTCCTGGAACAAGGGACAAACAGTAGCAACCCGCTCGTCCCCGTACCGGGACAGGTAACGTGCGTGAAGATCATCCAGATTGGTACATTCAACAAAAATATACCTAACGGTCAGGGGGCTAATGTAGTAGTCGCAGTAACGTGTAGGGGGGCGTGCCATCAAATGGCGGTGCGTTCCGCGAGTGTTGAGCCCAATTCGAAGACGATAAAAAGCGACTTGAAGCCTTGGCAGCATTGGGGAGTAGGTCCATGGGAACAGTCGCAGCACAATGGCACGCAACGTTAAGTTCCCATCGGTCGTATCTCATCTTTTTTTTAAAACAAGCCGACGCGGGTAGGGGGGGCAGCCCTGATTCCTGCCATGTAGTCGGTCCGAGAAAAAGCAAGGCGCTGATCTGGTCGTGCAGTTTTCACGGACTATTTGGTACCATCATGGGCGCGATCATTTCACGCAATTCCCTAATATCTAGGAAGCCAGCAACTCCCTAGCATCAACATGTAGGCTCTCAATGAGGGACTTGCGGAAGGTACCAGTCACAAGGCGGAGACCGGAAGGGTGGATCGAGTCCACCTTCTGCGATACACGCTCAGCTGCGTATGCATAAAATTCGCATCCGTAATCAAATTTCGTGAACAAAGGATCTGCAGAAATGTAAGGCACCAGCCCAATCAGAACCCCAAGTATTGAACGTCACGGAACAAAGAATGTCCATGGCGTGAGTACATGAGACCCTAAGGCTGCTAATATGAGTTTCCCATGTTTGGTTTTGATCGGAAAGTGGATCAAGGAAACGGTGCGAATCCACCACTTCCACGCGAACCTCGTTTGGGAACAAGTCCGGGTAAGGGTGGGGCAGTAGATATCGGCAGAAGTGCACCATCTTATGCTTAGCCAAGTAAAACCGAAATCTGTGCGCTTCGAAATTGTGAGAAATGCATTTCAATGCCTGTTGCTTCAACCCTCCTGATTTGCCATCTAGGCCGGACAAAAAGAGATCAAAAGGTCGTCTACATAACAGGAAGGGAGGACATCTTCCGGCAGCATCGAGGTGATACCGTTGATATTCAGGGCATAGAGTGTGACACTGAGGACACTTCACTGTGGGAAACCATCTTCCTGCTCCATTCGCAGAAACTCAGTAATAAAGATGGAGAGCGTCCCCTCGCCTCCCTCGTGTAGAGAGTGTCCATGATACCGTATCGCTATGAGGTATCATAGGACTTATCCAGATCGAAAAACACCGTGGCATAGTGCTGTCAACGATGGAAGGCTTCACAGATGGCATTTCCAGTTGGAGCAGAGCATCCAACTTGGAATGGAACTTGCGGAAGCTACACTGTGCAGAAGACAGGTGGCCTCCGGTGTCGAGGAAAAAGGCTAATCTAATATTTACCAATTTCTCCACCAACTTGCACACGGGAGAGGTTAGAGAGATTGAGCGGAGACCGGTCGGAATATAGTGATTTTTCTCCCGTTTCCCTTAAGAGAGCACGGTAGCCATTCGCTAGGAGTCTGGAAGGATACCCTGTATCCAGAACCTTTTGAAAAATTCAAACAGATAGGTCATGCCTCGCTCACCTAGGCCTCGAAACTTGGCATACGGGACATCATCTTGACTAAGGGTGGTGTCCAGGCACGAAGCTGGAGCGGAGCGCATCTCATTCAATGTAAACTTTTCGCTTAAGGATTCTCCTCCTCTAGAGGTAAAGTTTAGTCGGCGGCCTTCAGCGACATCACGTCGTGCATTGAATGCTCGTGGAGGAGTAACTCTGGTACAGAATGCGAATAGAGCGGTTGCGAAGGACTCTGCCACGGACCACGAACACAGGGTCGAGATTGCGGTCTCATTCACCTGGAGAACGTGAGTGGGTCTTGTAAGAACTTGCCCCGATTCATTTTGATTTGCTTCCACACCTCTGTAAGATAGGTCTTCCCGTTATGTGAAGACATTTATGCTCGCCATTAAGAACAGATGGCGTGCTTCGAAACATACCGCAACTTAGCTCTAGCTCGACGAAATTCACCCACATTGAAATCGTTCGCAGCCCTCATGTATTTATAAAGCTTCTGTTTGAGAGTTGCTTCACACTCGGGCCACCACCACGGAAGCCGATGACGTGCAAAACGACCAAACGTTCTAATAATAGTAGTTAGACCCACAGCGATGATGTTGCCGGAGAAGAACTCGACAAACCTTATCCACCAACCAAACCACTTCGACTGAGATAGAGAAATCAGTCACTTCCTGAAATGCGGACCACCGCACCCACCCCAAGCACCACCATTGAGCTCATCGACCCCTCACACTTCAAATCAGCCTGTGAATCCGGAAAGCACAAAGATAGATCAAGGCAGAAAACAAAGCGGTTCTCGAGCAGTGATGCGTAAACTAATCCACATATTGAACACCTATGTCCAGCTCGACGATCAAGTCAGCAAAGATCTAACGCCTGGGATTGATCGAATAGTCTCCCCAGAGAGGTTGTCCACCGCTCAAAGCTCCGAGCAGTAGAGAGCCTCGGCAATCGTACTACAACGCGTAGAAGTACACAGCGTTGAAGTTGACTGACGGTGGAATGTACGCAGGTATAACAAGATATCTTTCATCCAGGTACAGCTGTACTACTACTGCCTGAAAGGAGATATTTATAGCAAGGAAAAGAACGGAGAAATCAATCCATGTGTAAATGGTGCATCCTCTTGCCCGGCCCCCAATCCCGTGGTGGTGTGGTTGATAAACCCTTATACCCGGCAAGGTGTGCAGGCCACACACACCCAACATGGTTTTCTGGTAAAAATATAGCTAATGGGTAACGGGAAGAAACGAGCTTACGCGGCTCCTCCAAGTTGATCAGGAGCCCGCAGCAATTCCATTGAAGGAATATGCCAGCTCAGAGGACATAGAAGTGGGGGGGGGGATCTTTGAAGAGAAGACCATCACGCAAATAGCCGTACACTTCAAGGAGACAGAACTTCAGAAATGAAGCGGGGGCATTAGTAGCACCTCCACGGCAGTGGCACGAATACTTTTAGGTGGTAACGATACCAACCAGCAAGGTCACTGTCTTGATTTCTTCATGTAGTTCGAAGACACATGTTATCACCCTGCCATGGGAAAGCCACCTCATATATGTGTCGTAAAGAAGAACACTGTGCGCAGCTCCAATTTCTTCACAGAAAGACACAAAGAGGTGGTGATTCAGGGCTCGTCCTCTGATGAAATTTACTACACACACAACAATTGACAAAACATTCTTCAATTTTTCTGGCAGCTTCTTTGTGGCAAGTGCATGACGATGAAGCACACAGTGAGTGACAGTTACATGCGGCACCTCTGCCTTCACCAGGGTAGCAAAGCCTGATTTGTTTCCTAACATGGCAGGGGCTCCATCAGTACAAATTGACCCACACGTGTTGAAAGTCATCCCATGTATCAAAAAGAAATCTTTCACAAAATTAAAAACGTCGATTGCTTTTACATTAGTTTTCGAAGGTTCACAAAACAAGAATTCTTACACCACTTCTTTCTCCTTAACATACGGCACAAATACCAGCAACTGACTGCAAAAACTAACGTCAGTTGACTTATCCACCTCAATACTCACTTTGACAGGACTGGCTTTCATGTCCGTGATCAACAGCTGCAAAATATCTCGACTCATGTCACTAATCCTTGAATGGATAATGCCGTTTGACAGAGGTACCTGCTTCAGTTTCTTTTTAGCATCAGACCCTAACACTGTTTTTACCATTTGTAGTGCACAAGGATTCATGAGCTTTTCTGCAATATGTGAGGGTTTTTTTTTCATTGCACATAAAAATCTAACATCATAAGATGCTTGCAACAATGGTTTCTCAACTGGCACAAAACCTAGCTTTGGCAGGATACCACTACGATCAAATCGTTCCCTATTGATCTTCGAGCTGCTTGAGTCATGCCCAGCGTCTAGGCCCCCATGCCGATTGTTGAAATTCTCCTTGAGTCTTGGAGGTTTAAGATTGCAGCAGAGTATGCACTGCGGTCGTTCAGCTCCATCTGCCTCCGTCGCACAGGCGAAAACATAACAAACGTAGTCATCATCCCACTTGCGTTTCTTAGACATCATACGTCAGAATGATGATCACACTGATACCTGGAGAGATGAAAGTACGTGTAGTGTATATGTAAACATATAAAGAAATGTGTGCAAAATAGTGATAAAAAGTTCTTAAATAATAATAATAACATAGTGGTGATAATAAGAATAATAATAATATAGTGATGCTAATATAATAATAATAGTATTGAAAGTGATAAAAATAAAATAGTTATCACAACATAAAGTGTACAAAAGAAAATATATTGTCATTTTATATATAATTGGGAAAAATATATTTATATACATATATTATACATACAGATATCATATTTATTATAATTTTAATACATTAATGAATATATATATATATATATATATATATATATATATATTTTAATTCAATAATGCGTGTTGATAATAATAATCATAATATTTTTTATGTAACGGTATATTCGCTCATTCCGCGGATCTATCCCATCAGCTGTTGAGATATTGGAGTCGCCAAAATAGGTCTACAATGGAAAATGTTGTCAAATCATTAAACTTATTTAATGGAGTAATATTACTCGAATTAATAATATATTTATTGGTATATTTCAACTACCTATATAATTGAAAATAATAATTCAATGGCCTTTTATTCTTCGGTGGTCAAAATCACTCAAGTTAGATCAAGAACACCCAAAGCACACGATAATTAATGTTACAACACTTTCTAAACTAAACAACAACAAAGGTAACGTTCGAAGCACTAAATTGGAAAAGTGAAAGAAAAAAAAACAAATAAACCAAATAATTTTGAGTATGGTCACCAATGAGCAAGACAAAATACCGCAGTACGTAGTACAGAAATACAGTGTGTATAATAATGTAGCAAATGAATTATAAAAAACGATGCAGAAAATATTCACTCACCCACATAATACGTACAACACTTAAATATAATTCAACACCGTCGAGCACCACTGATTCACGTCCAGAAACTGCCGCACCGACAGTCGTACTGCACTTGCCGCGCTCCCCCCAGGTTAAGAACAACTGCCTTAGATGATTCTTCACGGGTACTCTGATTTAGGTTGGGCTTAACGAAGGTTTACGGGTAATCGAGGTAAAGAAGGACTTTGAGAAAGGACATAGCAAAAATATACTTTTTATTCTAATACGGGCCTATTAAAGGGACAAGCGGCACGTTACGAACTACTTTGCAGGTGACAAGCAGGTTTTTCTATTTAACTCGAAGTATTAAATTCTGAAGGGACAGGACTTAGGCGAATTAAACGGGTTCCGTAACACTAAGATGGGGACGAATTAATCTTAATGTCTTAATACTGAATAGATTTTAAAGTCTTAATAACTCTTAATGACTTGTCTTAGTGAATTTCTCGACTATATATACAGTTTTATGTCCTAGGGGGCGTGGCTTAGACTCGTCCGTGGGACAAGCCTCTGCCGTTGAGTTCATTAGTTTCCACATCTAGGACGGAGCAACCGAACAGCTGTGTGTGTCAGATTTACCTATATATTCCGATAGTTTTATCTCTACAGTGGCGGCAACAAAAAAAGTGACATTGAATATTGGCAATAGAAATCGATACATAAAATCGCTTTCACGATTTTACTTGCCAACAAGCCAATGAAAAGGGGCGGGGCTTATGCCACGAGTGGATGACTCTCCTGAGCTAAGACAACAGAACTGCGCTTTATTGGAACTCACTGTCTCGTTTGAGCTCGTACAGTGAGGTTTTGGTGTACAACGCTCCAGCGTGCTGATTTCCTGCATTCGTGCCTACATTTGACGTGCTATAACTTCTGTGCAAGTGGATACAATGGGGCGGAAAAAGCTTTCTATGACA
The DNA here is from genome assembly GCA_963969495.1 of Ceratothoa steindachneri. NCBI lineage: Eukaryota > Metazoa > Arthropoda > Malacostraca > Isopoda > Cymothoidae > Ceratothoa > Ceratothoa steindachneri. The sequence goes on from OZ018318.1 coordinate 57,531,405, forward strand.
GAGAAAAGCCGTGCCTTGACCCTATTAGAGCAGGGAAAGTCTTTTATTGATGTAGCAGCAGATTTAGGAACCTCAAGAAATACGATTTATCGCCTAAAACGGGCAGCTGAGTTATTGCCACCAGGTACCATACCAAAGAGGAAGGAGGGCACTGGTGCAGCTAGGAAGACATCTCCAAGGACTGATAATATCCTAAGGCGTGAAGTGATGTCAGACCCTTCTGTAACCTCCGCTTCAATCAAGAAAAAACACCCAGACCTTCTCCAGAACGTCGCCCTCAGGACCATCCGTCATCGCTTACAGAAGGACTTAGGCCTACCGGCTCGCCGCGCTGCCAAGAAGCCACTTCTTACCAATGCTATGAAGATGAAAAGGCTCAATTTTTGCAAGACCTATAAACATTGGACAGCTGCCCATTGGAAGAAGGTGATGTTCAGTGATGAGAGCACCTTTAGGCTGGTCAGAGGAGAGTCAAAGATCGTGCGTCGTCCCAGCAATGTGTCTCGGTATGACCCAAAATATACCGTGAAAACTGTGAAGCACCCTGATAGTGTGATGGTGTGGGGTGCCTTTAGTGGAAACAAGGGCAGAGGAGGTCTGTACTTCCTTCCCAAGAATGTAACCATGAGGGGGACTAACTATCTCGAAGTTTTGAAGCAGCACATGCTGCCATTTTGGGAAATTCATCGGTGTGAATTTTTCATGCATGATGGTGCCCCTGCTCACAGGTCCCAGTTAGTAAAAAGGTTCTTCAATGATAATAATATTAGTGTTTTGGAGTGGCCTGGTAATTCCCCGGACCTAAATCCTATTGAGAATGCTTGGAATCTGATGAAATCCAAAGTTCAAGAGACAGCATCCGGCAGCATCAAGGACCTGATAGAATCACTGAAGAAGATCTGGGTTACGATCGACCCCACCTACTTCGCAAACCTCGCTGAATCAATGCCCAATCGACTCAGAATGGTCATCAAGTGCAAGGGCAACATGACCAAGTATTAACTTTCATGAAATATTCATAATAAAATATGTAAGTTACATTTTTCTGTTTCATTTTCCCCGAATTGTCACATGTCACTTTTTTTGTTGCCGCCACTGTATTACGGGAAACGCTTGTCACAAATCTGTGTTACAATTTACTTTGGTCAGAGTCTGTATTTGCTCAGCTGCTTTGTAGACTCCCGGCTTCTGATAAATCTATCCCAATACGCGAATTGTTTGTTTATGCGTTTCCTCTTATTGACTAAGGTGTCTTGACCTGATATCCGTTACCCGCGTTCGTATTTTGTGTGTTCCCGCGCGCACCTCCAACAATCGCTTGCCTCCTTTCTATTGACATATGTATAGAAGTTGCTACATAAAGCCTCCCTGAGGGCCAGGTGGACATTTACATTAAAGTCTTCCCCCTTTTGTGGAGAAAGCCGGAGAAGCGAGCTCCCATGAGGAGACTCGTGGGAACGGTAGCCGGCGAACAACAGTCTAACTGCCTACCATGTTTGATCTCCCCGCCGCATAGGTAGTTGGAGCGACCATCTGTGTTAAGGTAACCACGCCAAAGGCCCTTAAATGACGCTCAAAAGATCCATTTACCTACGAGATCAGTAGGCCGGTGGTTATATCACCAAAACACGGTTCCAAGCAAAAGGCACGCCAAGGAGGGTGGCGGTTGGTGGGTTCTCTAATTAACAAGCCGACTTGGGCACCTCAGTGCCAACCTCTTCACCTCTCACTCTCCTAGATGCGACCTCACCACTCGCGCTCCCATCTGCGGCCTTGCCCATTCCCCCTTAGATGGGGCGGTGGTCCGCCTATAAATAAGCCCTGGGAAGAAAGAGAAATGTTATTATTCGGTGAGAGACGATAGAGGATCAGTTCGAGAAGATCGATCCTTCAGCAAGTCCAGATTATTCGGTGGGAACAATATAGGTAGGATCAGTTCGAGAAGATCGATCCTTCAGCCAGTCAAGATTATTCGATGAGAACAATTTAGGATCAGTTCGAGAAGATCGATCCTTCAGCTAGTCAAGATTATTCGATAGAACGATATAGTATCAGTTCGAGAAGATCGATCCTTCAGCCAGTCAAGATTATTCGGTGATAACGATTTAGGATCAGTTCGAGAAGATCGATCCTTCAGCCAGTCAAGATTATTCGGTGAGAAGGATATAGGATCAGTTCGAGAAGATCGAGCCTTCAGCCAGTCAAGATTATTCGAGAAGACCGATCCTCCCCCCCAGTGACGAATTAATATAGAACGTCAAGTTTTGTATCGGTGCCATACCGAAGAATCCTTTGCAGACTTAGAAGAAGTCTGACTGGAGAAAAGAAAACCTGCTCACACTCGAGTGACTCTCAGAGCTTCAGCTCCGTAAGAGTGAGAGGAGAAGAACCAAGCCCCAACGAGGTTCCATTTGTTAAGTACGGTAGAAAATCCCTCGTATACCCCAAAACTAGTTGGGCACCCGGCTTTAAAGAATAGGACACCAATAGGCTTAAAGATTATCCAGAAGAGGACTCTTTGAGCTAGAAAGCCCTACAACTCTCTTCGTCTTTTAAAAGTTACAGGAGGCAAAGTTGCAACAAGAAGTTGACATCGCTTTCCTCCCCCCCCCCTCTTTTCCTCCATCCCATCTCGACGAAATTCTACCATCGGCCACTTCAACGCTCCGAAGCGCGAGAAAAGCCCTCCAGTGACATCCGGCAACCCCTGATCCCTTCTGTGATGTAAGTTAGAAAGAACATTTATATTCGTATTGCGTTAATATGAATTTATTACGTTTCACGATTTAACGGAAGTAGAAACAATTGTGCGTGAACCCCTGTCCTATTTGTTAGTAGAAGAGAGTAATTTAATTTAATGTTTAACGCTAATCTAAAAAAAGTCGCGATAAAAATACGAATCGGCAATTGGTTTGTTTACGTGTAGCCTATTTGTTTATTTTGGTCATGAATAGATATTGAAATAGGCCCAGTTGCCAACCTGTTTAGCCTCGGTTAGCTCAGTAAGTTGATATAAATGTGTTTACGGTCCTTTTTTGTAGTTAATTGTTAAATTTAAAATATATGTTTATTTTGGGATAATTCCTGTGCGTTTCTCTATATCCTTAAAAACAAAAGTATATTTAAAAAAAAAAGTATATCTCGACAAAAGGTATCCTTCGACAACATACATATACATTTTCATTCCTTATTTTCTATACAAATTAATATATACATTCTCATCTTATTCTCATATTAGACATATTATTTTATATGTGTGGAGTTTGTTAAGATTTAATAAGACCACCGCGCGTCCATTTTGTGGAATTTCTCGCTGTGCCTATTGAATCCTGTTAGTCTCCTACACTGTTGATCTCATCACCACATAGTTTCTCCCAGACTCTAACTATCACTTCGATCATCATGCTCACAATGATTTCAGCAGCGGCGGGGCAATTTTCAAGATAGGCCCCAATTCACCCAACTTAGACCCCAGTTCTGGTCAATTTACCATCATATGAGTCTAGTCAACCGTTCAGTGGATGCAATTATGCAACTCATAATGTCTGCCAGTAGCCTCTGGAAGCAAGAAAAGATCGTTCTCATATCACGATCTCTACCGATAAGTATTTTCGGTCTTTATCAGGCCATAATGTTTAATAGCGTGTGACCTCGGGTGTGGGGGTGAATTTAGAGACTTGTTCATTAAAGAACATAGGAGACAGAGGTAGCTAAGTTAGGTCAACTTTTGGCAACTCAGGTGATGGGAAAGAGGCGCCCCAATTGCTTTTTAGACCATTTGAAATAATTAGAAGGGAGTGGAGGTAAAAATTCTAATGGCTTAGAACATTTAAAGTAAATATTCATGCGGGCAATCCCTGCATACATTCGCCATTTGCTGCCGATGAGCAACTTTTCCTAAGCGCATATTCAAATTGGGGACCGTCTAAGTTTGTCCCTTCTAGTCCAAATGTCAATATCAATATTTGATCTCGGGTCCAGGTACCGACGGGAACTCAAACAGATAGAAGCTCCTCTATTGTCGTAACTTGCAACCGCAGTAGAGGGGATAAGCAAAGACACCAACACTACCAACATAGGCATCACTGCATGCGCAGTTCATCCTCCCAATGGCGTAACCAACGAGGGTACCCCAGTAAAAGGCATGAGGAAAGCATAATAACCCTTGTACTACTTCTCACTAAAATCATCACCCTAGTTTTCAGTATTACTCCTCTGATACATGCTTGTATCACTGGAAATTTGGCACTATGGAAATTTGGACGTATGTTGGTACTGTCACAACTACACTGTACATAGCCATGCCTGTATAATAATCCAATGAACTCACCATCCTTTTCTAGCTCCACTTAAACACATCACTCTTCAACTCAACCATCCTCTTCTACCACTTCACCATATCAATCTTCACCTCCGCAAGCCGCTCAGCCTACTTTAAACGGAAAAGGCAAGTGATGAATGGGTCTAACTCATCTGTCTCAACTTAAACTTTGCAAGTTGGTCCACCCTTTCGTATTCATGACCCACTTTCTAAACTTTCATTCCTGGTAGACAATGGTGTGCAATGCATTGTTCTTCCAGCCTCTCAAGGTTACAAACCTTGCCCCCTTTTGGACTTAGTTTTTCGAGCGGCCAACAATTCTGATATCCTTCGAGTTTTCGATGGACTTTCGTCATTGTCGATGTAGACTGTCCTATTTTGGTCCTAGATTTCCTTTCGACCCATGACCTTTTGGTCGATTCTCGTCGACCACATGACATGTCTCACCGCTTCTGGTTCTTTCTTTCCTTTACAACATTTTCTCCTGTCTGTCCTCCTCCCTTTGGCTGAGCCTCACTTCCAACACTCTCTGCAGTAGTTCCTAACCTTACGCTTCCTCCTCCTTCCAAATGTAGGCTTGTGAAACACAGTTTGGTTCACCGGAGTGAACTACATGAAGACCTATTTTCGTTCGTCCTAGTTGTTAATTCCCAGATAGACTCTCGGTCATAAAAATGGAGTTCGAGTACTTGCGGGATGCCAGCATAGCTCGCCCATAAAACACAGCTTGAGCCTCTCCAATCACCGTCGTAACGAAGACTACACTTATTGAAATCCGATTGTCGAGGAATACTTTTGTCGAAGAATGCTATTTTTGTTTTAAGGAAGCCGGTCGGATCCTATTAATTATTCAAGACAAAAATACTTTAATATTAGCTGAGTGGACTTTTTAAATACTTTATTGCTGAGGGAGTGTCACAGCGTTTAATCCATTTTTAATGAAGAGCCATCTCAAACACGTAAGGATTTAGAGAAACGCACAGGAATTATCCCAAAATAAACATATATTTTAAATTTAACAATTAACTACAAAAAAACAGTAAATAGGCAACTGGGCCTATTACAATATCTATTCATGACGAAAAATAAAAAATAGGCTGCACGTAAAAAAAACAATTGCCAATTAGAAAATTTATCATGACCCTTTTTGATTAGCGTTAAACATCAAATTAAATTACACTCTTCTACTAGCAAATCTGACGGGGTTCACGCACAATGGCTTATACTTCCGTTAAATCGTGAAACGTAATAAACTCATACTAACGCAATACGAATATAAATGTTCATTCTAATTTACATGACCGAAGGGATCAGGGGTTGCCGGATGTCACTGGATGGATTTTCTCGCGCTTCAGAGAGTTGGAGTGGCCGATGGTAGAGTTCCTTCGAGATAGGGTGGAGGTAAGGGTGGGGGGCGATGTAAACTTCTTGTTGCAACTTTGCCTCCTGTTACTTTTAAAAGACGAAGAGAGTTGTAGGGCTCTCTAGCTCAAAGAGTCATCTTTTGGATGCTCTTGAAGCCTATTTGTATCCTAGTCTTTAACTTTGGGTGCCCAACTAGTTTTCGGGTGTACGAGGGGATTTCTACCGCACTTAACAAATGGAACCTCGTTGGGGCTTGGTTCTTCTCTTCTCACTCTTACTGAGCTTGCGTTGGGAGAGTCACTCGAGTGTGAGCAGGTTTTCTTTTCTCCAGTCAGACTTCTTCTAAGTCTGTAAAGGATTCTTCGGTATGGCACCGATACAAAACTTGACGTTCTATATTAATTCGGCACTGGGGAGGGGGAGGATTGATCTTCTCGAACTGATCCTTTATCGTCTTTCCTCAACTAATCTTGACTGGCTGAAGGATCGATCTTCTCGAACTGATCCTCTATCGTCTCTCACCGAATAATCCTCTTTACTTTCCTTCAGGGGCTTATTTATAGGTTGGCGACTGCCCCATCTAAGGGGGAAGGGGCGAGGCCGCATAGGAGAGAGCGAGGGGTGAGGTCGCATCTGGGAGAGCGAGGGGTGAGGAGGTTGGCACCGAGGTACCCAAGTCGGCTTGTTAATTAAAGACACCACCAACCGTCACCATCCTTGGCGTGCCTTTTGACTGGTACGGCTTTTTGGTGATATAATCACGGGCCTACGGATCTCGTAGGTAATTGGATCTCTTGAGCGCCGTTTAAGGGCCGTTGGTGGTTACCTTAACCCAGATTGATCACTCCAACTACCTATGCGGCGGGGAGATCAAACAGGGTAGGCAGCTAGACTGCTATTCGCCAGCTACCGTTCCCACGAGTCTCCTCATGTGGCTCGATTCTCCGGCTTTTTCCACAAGGGTGGGGAGACTTTAATGTATACGTCCGCCTGGCCCTCCGGGAGGCTTTATGTTGCAATTCCTCTACACCGATCGATATCCTTTGTCATATTTATTGGACTTCACCACTTCTCTCCTTGGTTGCAGCCTCTTTTCTTGTCTGGATCTGGTTCGTCTTTTGAATCAGATGATTGTTTATCCTGATGACATCCAAAGTACGGCTACCATCACTCTTTTTGGCTACTTTGTGATAATTTGAATGCCTTATGGTCTTCAAAACAGAAGTCAGACTTGCCAACGCTTCATGGAACAGGTTTTGAGAGATTTTTCTAGCGTATTTTGCAATATGGACGATATACTGATATCATGTTAATCTTTAGATGAACATATGTCTCACCTTCATCAAGTGTTTGCTCGTTTAGAAGAGTATGGTATCGTACTCAACACTTCTTAGTGTACTTTGGGTGTCAGGAAAAATCATTTCTTGGACACCCTGTTTCTCCCGATGGAATTCGTTCTCTCGAGGACAAAGTTGCTGTTATTTAAGATTTTCCTATACCTTCCTCGCTCAAGCAGCTAGGTCGGTTCTGAGGTATGGTTAATTTATAGCACATTTATAATTCATGACTAAAAAGAACTCTTCTCTAATTTGGTCTTCAGGTGCGTGCAGATCCTTTTCTAGCCCCAGAGAGGCTAGTGCCTCCGCTGTTTGTTTAGACCAGTCTTTCCCTAGTGTCCCTTTCAGCGTCGCCTCGAAAGCGTCAGCTACCTCATCTCATTGGAACATTGCAGCAGAAGATGCACGATTCTTTGCAACGTCTCGCTTTCATTTCTCGTTCTTTCTAATTCTCAAAATAAGTAAAGTTCGTACTCTCGCGAACTGATCGGTGTTTAACGTGCTGCCAGCTACTTCCGACAGTATTTGGAAGGACTGGATTTTACTATCCTCAATGACCACAATCCATTGGTTGATGCACTCTTTGCATGTTGCAATTCTTCAGTGCATTACGCAGTTAATTCACATCATTTGAAGTTCATTCTGTAACTCACGAGTGACATTCGCTAGGTTGCTGGCTCTTCAAACGTACTTACGAACACGCGTTCTCGCATATCGTCAATTTCGGGCAAGCAACTCTCTCGTCCCTCGCCCATTGAGTTTACTGCACTAACTCAAGATCGGGACATACAGACTAAATCCTAATGTGAATCTCCTCAACTTGCTAAACGAGAAATCGATCTTTATGCGAATCCTGTTCGATTTTTCCTTACTTGATTGCCCTCAAATTCTCGTTCCTCTTTCTCTTCCTTCGGCACCATGCTTTCTAACAAATTCACGTTGTTTCTTATCCTGGTGTTTGGGCTACACGAAAGCTTATCGCACATCGCGATGTTTGCCCAGATCTAAACTCCGACGTGGCCAATTTCACTTATATCTGTACTGGGTAAACTCCTGGAGCCAATTGTCATGGAGGAAGAAATCAATTTCTTTCTTCATGAATTCGCACTTTTTCGTCGAAATTCGAAGATTGTTCTCTGCTAATATGTTAAAGACTTGGTCTAGATGATCAATGCATATTCTTGGAAAAGATTAAAATGTTGTCGATATAGATAAAAACGAATTCCAAGCCACGGAATAAATTGTCCATATGGCGTTGAAACGCGTAGCTCGCATTTTTAAGACCGAATGGCAACCTCAAAAATTCCCAGAGGCCAAATGGAGTTGAGACAGCAGTTTTTTCAATGTCCGCTTGATTCATCGGAATCTGGTAGTATGCCCGAACTAAATCTAGTCATGATAAGACTGCTTTCCCCAGCAGATGGTCAACCATGCTCTGTATTCTTAGCAGAGGATAATGGTCCGGATTTGTTATAGCGTTCAGGGATCGAAAATCACTCACAACTCTATATTCGCTTGGAGTATTCTTTTGCACCATATAAATGGGTGAACCCCATGGTGACTTTGATGGACGCCAAACACCTTCTTTAACAGAGCCTCAAATGTTGTTTTGACAATTTGTAATTTCTCCATTGAAAGTGGTCTTGGGCGGGTGAACGTTAGTGGAGCGCTACCAATATCGATAGTATGTACAAAAGAGTTAGGTGGGGGAGAAATAACAACTACAAACTTTGGGTTGTATATAGATTCTTATTTACGTAACACTGCCCTGCAATTGGTTTGGAGATGGGAGAGGTCATTAATAAAACTGGTCTACAAGGTTTTTGGTGCTTAGAAAATGGACATTATTCCTGTAAGAAATTGGCTCCTGAATCAAAAAATTACCTTCATTTTGATCTATCAAGTCTAGTTTTTAAGTTATTGAACATCCTTTTATAATACTTATATTAGGTTTGAGTCAAAGTCCATATGTTAATAAGTCTGTGTGTGAGTCAATGTCCATATGTATATAAGTATATGTAGGAGTTAATGTCCATATGTATATGTCAAAGTGTGTATATGTTATAAATTAGTCATTATGTATGTGTGTATATCCACCACACTGGAGTCTTTACTTTATCCTAATTCTAATTATTTTCTTTTTTTCCGATTTTTCAGATGTTGTTGTGAACTAAGCAATGGAAAATGAGCAAGATGTCATCCTCTTCAAAAAAGTGTGGCGTTAATTCTCCAAATGTGTTTTGGAAACACAAAAGTGAAAACTATAAAGACCGTTACCAATTTGATGTTAACTTTTCGTGATATTGGTGACCCCCCAAACGGGTCTGCATACACTTTTTGTGATATATCCTTCATTCATTCATTTACTAACCACCCTTACTTTGTAGGACATGACAAAAGCAACGCTTGTGAACACAACTAGATCTCAATGGGAGCTCCAACAGGAAATATACTGCGTCAAACATTACTACAAGACAGGCTCGTTCAAGAAAGTGCAGGACACTTTCGTGCATCAGTTCGAATATGAAAAAGCCCCCTCCAAGAGCCCAATTCAGGACTCGGTGGACCACTTCGAAAACTATGGGACAGTGGAGAAGCTCAATGCAGCCAGTGACAACCGTCCAAGCCATTCAAGGCGCCCCAAGAAGCGTACAGCTGAGTTGATCGAGAGCGTGAGAGAGTCAGTTCAGCAGAGTCCAAAACGCTATGTGCGCAAGCGAAGTCAGTCCCTCGGTATATCCCGTGAGACTTGCAGGAGAGTACTAGTAATGGATGTAAAGGCTTACCCATAGAGAATACAGAAAAAGCAGAACCTTACAGCCTCAGAGAAGGAGAAGAGAAAGGCTATGGCAGTCAAGATACTAGAGAAGATTCAGGAGACCCCAACTTTCCTTAACCTCCTATGGACCTCAGATGAAGCTCACTTCGATCTTGAAGGAAAGGTAAACTCGAAGACAAATGTCTTCTGGGAGACCTCCAGACCAAATGAGGTAGCCACCAAACCCCTACACTCCCCTAAGTGCACGTATGGACTGCAATCTCAGCCAGAGGCATCACCGGACCATTCTTCTTCAAGGGATCTGGTGCGACAGTGACAGTCACCTAGGAGTGGTATGTTGGGGTCCTCAAATCCTTCAAGAGGGAGCTGCAGACCCTGTTCCCGTCGCTTATTGGGTAAGTTCTGGTTCCAGCAAGATGAAGCAAGCTCTCATACCTCAAACCTGTTCCGAGATTGGCTGAAAGAGAACTTTAGGGGCCGTATGATCAGTCCCAAGACTAATTTTGAGTGGACAGCTCACAGACCAGACCTTAACCCCGCAGATTTCTTTCTTTGGGGCTACCTTAAAGACAGAGTGTACGCAGGGAGACCCAGTACTATCATGGAACTCAAGGAAGACATCAGGGAGGAGATTAGAGCCATTAGTCGGTCGGTTTGTAAGGACGTCATGGACAACTTTGTGCTGCGCCTCAAGAAATGCACAGAGCTAAGTGGAGGTCATCTCGAACACGTGCTCTAGAATAAAGAAGAAAAGTCCGAAGACTTTCATGTTTTGATATAATGTTTTTTAAACACAATAAACTAGTTATCACCAAAGTTTCATTCAATCCTTGCATCAAAATGCATTTTCTTTTTAGTCATCTTGATCATTTTCCTGAAAATCTCGGAGATTAACGTTAGCGACAAACAAGGCGAATGATTCCATCAGCACATCAAAGAGATCGAAACTCGTTACCAACAAGCTTGGTACGCTGTGATGATAGCAGACTATTGCTGTTTTTTAAATTGAGATTCTCCTGTTGCTCAACATCAACGGTGCGCAAATAAACGTAAATTTATCCATGAATTTTCTGCCAAAAATCTTTGCTAACGTGCTTTTTCAATTTTTACTTGTGCTTTTACGATGGGCTACGACAGCCATCACTCTATTCTATTAACGATGGGCTACGACAGCCATCACTCTGTTCTATTAACGATGGGCTAAGAGAGCCACCACTCTGTTCTATTTACGATGGGCTACGAGAGCCACCACTCTGTTCTATTAATGATGGGCTACGAGAGCCATCACTCTGTTCTATTAAGGATGGGCTACGAGAGCCATCACTCTGTTCTATTAACGATGGGCTACGAGAGCCATCACTCTGTTCTATTAAGGATGGGTTGCCAGAGCCATCACTCTGTTCTATTAACGATGGGCTACGAGAGCCATCACTCTGTTCTATTAAGGATAGTCTACGAAAGCCATCGACGAGTCGTGTCGAGTCTATGGAACAAATTGAAGTCCATAAGTTGAGCCACAGAGGAAATGAAGTGTCACATTCTTCAGATGTAGGATTGAATCAAGGAAGTCGTGTGGTAATCCCTGTTAATACGAGTATATAAAATTACGGCCACGTGACGAGCTGTGACAAAGTAGATTCTGTGTTTTAAAATAATTTAGCTTATAGTTGGGTACAAGTACCAATAGAGCTCAGAGTGGAAACTGAAAACCGAGTAGAATTGTGTGCCCCAGAAAATGTAGAAATACAGCCCCAAGAAAGAGTTTGTATAAGTGTGGAAATAAACGGAGTAAATGAAAGAAATACTGAACCTGAGGATAGGTTATATGTTATAGAAAAGGGATAAATAAACAGAGGACAATTTATCGCAGAGACAATCGGTCATAGCGATGATGGGCCAATTCTTGCTCAGGTATTAAATAGTGGATCGCGTATGATTGAGTTAATTAAGAGTCAGAGAGTGAACTCTGCGACCAGAGTAAAAACCACCATGGAGAACCAGGAAAGGTCTTCCCCAAGGATCCTTAGTTTAAAGATGGAGGGCCAAGAAAGGGTTGCTCCCGAGATTTCTAGTTTAAAAGAGGAGAGCAAAATAAATGCTGCTCCTGGAAATTTAAATAGGTTAGGGACCGGCAAAAGTGGTGCTCTTCCAAAAGATTTATTGTTCTCAAAACTGGTGATGGCCGAAGACTGTCTAAGTTGGAGACAAGATACGCCGAAATCCATTAAAAGGATGCTCTGTTCGGTAGTGTAAACAGTGGTTTGGATGTTTGCAACCATAGCTATTTACCCCTAAATGATTCTGTATTCACCCCTAATCGTACTTTGTTTAATGACATTCCTGTTCATGAATGGTTGACACTCGTTGTTCCTATACACACGAGATTTATACAACCGTATGAAAGAAATTCTTTTCCTGAAAAAAATAGATGTTTTTGACTATCTACTATTTGATCTGTTCCAGTTTCTCATAGTTTTGGCTAGGCTATATGAGTATATACTGGGGGGCTGCGCCCCCCAGACCCCCCCAATTGATTGAAACTCAGGATCATCGCAGGGTGGTCCTCCTGCAGTGATATCTCCCCCACGAGCAGTCCCCTTGAATTTACTGGGGGGGGGGGGGGTTCTCCCCAACAGCTTTTTACTGGCAGAAAAACCTAACCTAATAACAACCAATTCTTACCTTTATAGGTTTCTTGATTAGTTTATCGCCTCTAGATAATCTAAAAGTTTTTCGCGATCATACAAAGTAAAGCCGAATTCGAATAACAAAGAAGCACATGGAGAGCACGAAAACACTAACGAAAGAAAAACATTTGCAAAACGGGTCCTATTTATAAGCTACGATGGTGCCAGTAAGAAGCTGTTATCGTTCGCAGTAAACAAAAAATACGAAAACAAAACAAAAAACAATAAAAGACATCAAAAAACCTTACCTAACTTAGAAAAAAACTATAAACGAGCAGAGCGCAGATATTTAGTAAATAATAGACTAAAAGTTACAAATCTCCAAAAGAACAAAATATAACGCAGTGATTGTCACATCTGACGCTACCGTCTGACGTCATAAGAGATATGCTGTAGCCCAAAATTGTAGCCGACTAACAACACCATCTACCGTGCGCCCCGAATCTGAAGTATTACCTTTATTTTAACGTTGTATTTCAATTACCGTGTTAATTCTAACTCCCATTATTGGAGTTTATCAGTCGACTTCTTTTGTACTTAAGTCAGCATTTTAGTGACCTTGACACATTCTATTCCCGCTAAGTTCGTTCGTTATCATCATCATCATCATCATCATCATCATCATAACTTCACTAACTCTATAATTTAAGAAGGGGACTTTTTGAGTATTTGAATAATAATTTCATCCTAGTTTGGTTATGACTTATGTTTTTTTTATCAAAGTTATTTCTAATAATTCTTTTATAATATCAAAAAACAAAGTTCAGAAATAAATATAAGTATCGAAATTGTGAATTTTTAAAACCCAAAGAATTACAAATGGTGAAGTTCAGAAAATTTATTTTTATATATCTTCTTCTATAACTATATTTTAGCAACGTGATATTTTGAAAGGGGAAAATTTAGTTTAAAGTTCCTTTTTAAAATTATTATAATTAGCGAAGTTCAGAAAAATTATAAAAATTTAACCATGGCTGCTTTTTTTCAGATTTTAAATTTTAATCTTAGTAGCGAAGCGCAAGTTTCCCCCATAGGCAGAAGTGGCGAAGCCATTGCCTGGTTTCTTGAGATTAATATCATTGACTTTCTGTTCAAAGCGTTCGTTCACTTCGAACCACTTTTATTTGTTTACTTACTATAACATTTTCCACCTTCATTACACAATAATTATATTTTTCGATGATTTTTTTCATTTCTCTTTTTATATCTCTTTAGAATTTGATTCAATTCATCTGAATCAAATTCTATATGTATAATATCTTTAAACACTGAATTATTTTATATATAACAACATTTAAAATTTATTATTTGGTTTCAGCAACTAACCTTTTAGATATGGCTATTTCATTTATGTCTCTTTTCTCGGATGAATTACCCCAATTCTCTTCCTCGGTTGGATTACACAACCTTCCCTCTTCTAGAACTTTTCTAAATTTTGTCGCAATTATCTTATTGTATTTATATATAGGTCAAAGGCTTTGCGAACGTTTTCGTAGATCTTGGAGCCCCCTCCCCCCTCAAATTATTGGAAGTCAACTTACACACTTCCTCAAGAACATCCGCACTCTAACTAAAGCGCTTAATGAGACTCATCATAGACGCTCTTACCCAGGACTGAAGTTACACCCTAAAGACAACTACTCCCATAAATATCTATTTCACCACCTATCATTCGGCTTGGATTACCTAGACCATCAACAGATGACACACACCTTGGAATACCTTCGACTCGTGGAAAACGAAATCCTCCCCTTAGCAGAAGAACCCTGGATGAAAAATGCTTATGGGAAGGCTCGCAAAAAACGTGCTTTAATTGACTTCGGTGAAAAAATACTAAAATGATTATTCTGAACTGATACTACGAAGGACGTACAAAAAAATTCAACTTATGGTACACGTGATCGCAAGTGAACAACTTCAAATAGAACACGTCGTGAATAACTTAGTGAACTACACTACTCGGCAAGGAGTGTATCTCCGAAACCTCAGTAGAGATCTCGCGAACATGAACCATCTTGTACAAAACTATCTTACCAATGAGCTGCGAACAGAATTTACCAGTATTATTAATATCCGTCTTACACTGATGACCTGTAAGATTTCAAATTTCTTCAGAGAAAAGTTTTACAGCCTGAACAGTTTGCTTCAAAAGAGATTATTCTCGCTAAGATTCTCTCCTCTATGGCCATGTTTAGCTTGGTCACTACAGCTTCTAACCAGCGGAAACTGGATCATGTGTTTTCTCCCACAATAGAAAACCTACCCCTGTTTTTGGAGTACATTTGACGTGGGGTGTCGTTTGTGAACATGATGTAGAATGTGGGTGCCAGTACGCTTCCTTAGGGAACGCCTGAGCGTGGTGTGAAGGGTCGTGATAAGGTGTTGTTATATCTAATGTGGCAGCTCCGTTCAGTGAGATAGTGCGAGAGGAGCCTTCTGGTGCAGAGAGGTAACTCCGTGTTGTTGGCGAGTTTCCAACGGAGTCCCTCGTGCCACACCTTGTCGAAGTCCTTCTCCACGTCCTTACTGACGGAGACTCTTTTGGTGTATCTGTCGTTTCTTTTGTATTCTGTCGTGAACGATGGTCACGGCCGCCTGAGTGGACCTGCCTCTCCTGAACCCGTATTGATGGGGGGAGAACCGGTCCCTCTCTTCCAGGAACTCCCGTAGGTGGCAGTTGACCATACGCTCAAGTATTTTGCCTAGGTGCTCTAATAGAGCAATAGGCCTGTAGTTGTTTGGGTGCTTTGGGTCTTTGTGGTGTTTATGTAGCAGTATGTTGTGAGAGACTTTAAATATTTTGGGGAAGTGGCCTGAGGCTAGTGAGGCGTTGAATAGGTGTGTGAGTGTGGGGTATATGTCTGCGGGGAGGTTATGTATGAGTGTGGCTGGTAGGCCGGAGGGGCCGGGGGCGCGTTTTGGTGTCGTTTTTATGTAGTGTTTTGTTTCCTCGATGGTGATTGGAGTGGTTAGTGTGGACGTGTAGTCAAGCACCTCCATTCGTATCAGGGGAACAGGCCTTAGCTCGTGAGTGTGAGCCCGACACCACTTCTGGATTTCCTGGAAGTGCTCCTGCGCTTGTGGTTTTGGTGGGTTGTGCGTGTGTACTGTGTTCCAATGGGGCCTAGATGCGTCGAGGATCTCGTTAGTGTCTGTGAGTGTGTGGAGGTTTATTTGGAGTGTGATCGGTTTGCATGGTTCCGTCCCCAGCATCCTTTTTACGTGCCGCCAGAAGAAGGAAGGGTCCGTGCAACGGGTGTCGTCCGCGATGCGGACGACCTCTTGCCACTGCCGGTTCCTGTCTAGCTGAACGCATTGTTGGATGCGGGCACGTAGTTGATTTATGTTGTGTTGAAGTGGGCCTCTGGTGTAGTGGTTATTGTACTGTGTGATGAGTCTCTGTGTGTGTATTGAGAATGTGAAGTGTTTTATGCAGGTGTAGTTTTTTTGTGGTGAGTGTAGGTTTCGTGTGGTGGTGATGGTGTCTAGAAGTAAGCACCAGTGGTGGTCTATTAGTCCTGGATTGGTGTCCTCCAGGTCGAGGTTATGTGGTGTATTTGTGGATATGTGACTCATGAATTCTTCCCAGTTCGTGTTTTTTTAGTCGTATAGAGGTGATGTAGGGATGAGTATGGGAGATGTGGATATGAGAAGGCATATCTGTATGGGGTCAGATAGTACGCAGGGACCGGGTGACATGTGAGTGTAGAAGCGTGTGGCATGGTCGTTGCGGAAGACCACTTCCGTGGATGTGGTGCCTCCGTGCGGACCGAAGAACGTGGGGAAGGCAGGGCCGATGTGCTCGCAGCGGTAGCGCCACAAGGCACCGGCCAAGTAACTTCCTGCATCGTTTGTGTTGTTGGAAAGGAGTGTCGGGTGAAAAGCGTTGAGGGTCCCCGCGAAGTAGATAGGAAGGTTGTAATTTTATAGGGCCCGGAGTGGGACTTCTAAGTTTAGCTGTTTTCGTGGTGGTCTGTAGTGAGTGGACACTATTATGGGGCCGGAGCCTGTCTCTATCTTGCAGGCTAGAAAGGAGGTGTCATGTGTGTTAATGAGGGATTGGTGTATGTTGCGCTTTACTAGGATCGCAGATCCTAGGTGCCGCGCCTGTGGAGATAGGTATGTGTGATAGCCTGCAATGCGAAGTCTATTGTTGGGAGGATGTAGGCTGGTCGAGTTCAGGAGTACTATGTCGGGTCTTTGTGTGTTGAGCACCCAGTTGGCGACTGTATGGCGAATACCGTGCCAGCTGCGTACGTTTAATTGTATTAGGCTAAGTCAACCTATTGTCGCGGGCGGAGTGCGCGGGAGGCTGACTTGCCAGGCATCGTCCCTTTCTCCTTGGTAATTGCCCAGGAGGCATGAGGAGCGAGTACCTTCACGCGTGTTGTCTGTTGTTTTGTGTGGGTCACGGCGGTGTTGTTGGGTGGGGGAGCCGTGTCGGAGGGAGGAGTATGTTCTGTGGGCGGAGGTGTCAAGGTAGTGGCCTTGGAGAGGGTAGAGTCTTGGCGGGGGGAGTTTGCGGCGGAGGTGGGTGGCGTAGAGCTGGGAGATGATGAGCTAGAGATAGTTGGAGAGGTACAGATTATGAGAGGAGTGGTGTCGGGGGAGAGATGAGGTTGGGTCGGCGGAGGGATGGAAGGAGGAGGGGTGGAGGGAGAAGGAGTCGGAGGATAAGGAGTGGAAGGAGGAGGAGCGGAAGGAGGAGGAGTGGAAGGAGGAGGAGTGGGGTGAAAAGGAGTGGGAGGGGAAGGAGTGGGAGGAGGAGGAGTGGGATGGGGAAGGAGTGGAAGGAGGAGTGGAAACGACAGGAGAGGGGGAGGTTTGTTTGTCCCGTGCCTGTGTGCACAGGTGGGGCTTTGGGGTAGGGTTTTTTGGATTGGCACGGGGTGTGGTGGACTAAGTGGGAGTGGGGGTTGGGGTGACGGTGGGAGCAGGGTCGGGAGCTGTGGATGAGAGGGCGGAGATGGGTGGAAGAGGGATGATGACAGTGGAAGGAGGACGGGGTTTTGATAGAGAGGTGGAAGGGGTGCGGGCAGAATAGGTGGTTGAGAGAGAGGCAGGAGCAGTGGCTGAGGAAGGTGCAGGGACAGGACAGGCGGCGGGAAAAGCGTGATGAAAGTGGGGGCCAGTGGTTCCCGATAGGAAGGTGTGTGTACCCATCAGGGTGGGGAGGATTGCGGGTCTGCTTGTGTGCTCGTCTATTAGAGCAAACACATTCTCAGGAAAGGTGATCTGCTCAATGCCATTGGAGGCGAATAATGTGTTCAGTATTTTGGCATCTAGTCGAGGGTCGCCCCTCGACATGTCTTTTGCCACCGCTGAGAGCAGGGTGGCCAGGTGTAGGTTTGTTTTTGTGTTATCATTCCTTGTGTGATGTGGGGTGGGAGTGGGTGTGTGGTGTGGGGTGCGGGTGATTGTGTAATGTGTGGGTGTTGGTAGTAGTGGAGGTCTCTGAGTGTAGTGTGCTGGGGGGGGGGGAGATGGGAAGTGTGGGTGAGGTGTGGGCGCTGCAGGGGGGGTTGGGTGTGTCTGGGGTATGGCAGGAGGAGCAGGCAGCGTTGCGCCGGCAGCTGCGGCGAATGTTCTGGTGAGGGGAGGGGGGCATGAGCGGAGTGTGTGGTTGTATGTACTTGTTGTGGACGCCGATAGCCGCCACGGCATCATGGCGGGCCTTACTCAGGTAAGGGCATCTAGGGTTGACGGCGACGTGGTCGCCGCCACAGTTCGTGCAGAGGGCTGTCGTTGAGGTGTAAGTCGTATAGTAGTGCCCCACTACACTGCACTTTGAGCAGATAAGGTCTGCTGAGCATGTTTTGGTGTTGTGTCCGGTCTTGTAGCACCGGTGGCATTGCGTGGGTCTTATGTTGTGCTGAGCTTCTATATTTTGTGGGTGTGTGAGTGTGCCGCAGACCTTGATGCCTTGGTCTAGCAGTGTGTTTATTGTAGTGTCACTGGACAATGTGATCACTGCCCAGTTCTTGGATCTGTTGAAGTAGAGGTCTTTGATGACCTCCTCCCTATACTCTTGTCGGAGATGAGAGCGGAGGTCATCGTTGGTGAAGGCAAGCCATAAGGGATTGGTCCTTGTGACTCGTATCTGGAATCTTTTTAGGATATCGTCCGCGAGTTTTGTTGTGAGGTTGTGCGTGGTTAGTGTGTCGGCTATTTTTGTGGAAGGTGAGCGCGTCCTCCTGTGAGCGGAAGACGAGCTTGTGGCCTGTACGTAGTTTGATTATGTTTGTAATGGGGGTATCATGGGTGGCGGCTAGCTTGAGAAGTGTGTGGTGGTCTATTGTGGTGGGTGTCTTGTATGTGGTGTGTGTGAGTATCAAGTGTGAGTTGCCGGATGTCATTATTATTTGCTTATTCTTTGACTTCACTTGGGGCGTACCCCCGCCCCGCCGATGAGGACCCCGTGAACATGACTCGGATGTGGTGAAGGGTGATAGATGAGTATGGACCTGGTTGGGCTCCTCAGAGGGTGTAAATACATGGCGGACTTAATGATGACTGAAGCCAGAATCAACTGACTCCAGTCGGGGTGCCGCCCCCTCTATTGGGTTTTGGGTATTTAACAGTTACGCCCGACATCTCACAGAGACGGTAGAGTCTCCCTCTGTGGTCTTGGGCGGTGACCGCAGGGTAGGTTGTTATGCCTCCCCGCGTTTTTAACTGAAATCCCGATCCAGGTTGCTTCTTCCTCTGGGTTCCGCAGCGGGATAAGCCTCAGACCTCCTTTCCCCAGAGTTTGCATTTATGCCTTTTCTAAGTACAGCGGTATAGTTGCAACGAAGCTATATGTGTAGAGTCACGTTCACGGAGCCAGACATCACGGCGGAGCAGGGATGGGGGTGGGGTGGGTTAGCACGTCATATCAGGATGACGAGCCAGGGAAATAAAGGATTTTTTATTTTGAGGGAAGGAAGGCAAGGGGGGTTGACTTAAGGTCCTATTTAGGTCCGAGGGTATCTGACAGGGTCGTGGTTGCTACCGTCTTCGGTTTTGCTGATGATCAGGAGTGGTTCTGGAGGTGACTTTTCCTCCTTTGCTGGCTAAGACTTCTCTTAGATAAGGGTATTTCTCGGAGTTGTGATCCTCGACCTGTGTGCATTGAATCATCTAATTCATGTGTTTATATGCTTGATTAGTAATTCATCTCACGTGGCAAAATGGCGCTATAAGAATATACGCACGTATTTTAAAATAATAAACGGTTTTTTTCTAATGAGTGATTTGTTCCAATATTGAAACACTGGGCAAAAAAATGGGTTAAATTAGCCCATAGCTCCTCCCAAGTAGTATCTTATTGGTAAACCCCTTTGGAAGTGAGCCCCAACTCTTCTCATATAAAACCCTTGTAAACTAGATCAGAGGCATTATGAGCAAATCTTGTACTTTGAATAAAGCTAAGCCACACCACTCCTTTTGCTATCCGCCACTGCGTCGTACCGGGTTTCGAAGACGGGCAAGCTAATTACGGTGAATTTCTGTGAATCACTGAGGATCACCGCCCTTCTTCCAAGATTGACCGACCCCCTTGCAACAATCATCTTTTAACGTCAGATTGCACTGTGTACCAAACTACCAGGCAGTCCTTTCTCACCAAGGATTCCGTTGCGCCGACTGCCTTATCACCTTGACTTTGTGACCCATCTACTGACGGAGGGTCATTGGCGCCATTGCGCCCCTCCCTCTCTGGGATCTTTTCTTCAGGGGTTGTTCCCAGAGAGGCTCTGGCCTTCTCGTGGCAAGGGGGGTCAGCCCTGGGCCCCCTAGGGGACCCATGGTGCTGCAAACGAGACTTTTAACATGCCCCTCTTTCTTTCCTCCTCTTTTTGCAATGGCTAGCCATAAACCAAAAACCTCCCCTTCTCGTAAGGGTTCTCGTGCCAAACGTTCCTTAGCTCTCCTTTCAGCCTCCCCTCGCTCGTTGGACCCCTATTCTGACGAAGTAGATCTAGATCTAGATTATCCTCGCTTTCTTATCATGAATTTATCATCCGACATCCCACTTGCAAAAGTCGATGTGTTTGACGTCAATGAATCTTTTGAGTCCCGCTGTGGTGAACCCCGCCGGATGTGGTCAAGAGGAAGTGGTGATGTCGTAGTCGATGTGGCATCCCACTCTCAACACAACCTTGTGCGAAATCTATCTTCGATAGCTGAAATTCCAATAACTGTCTCGCCCTATCCGCGTCTGAATTTCGTTAAAGGTGTAGTCCGTTCAAACGAAATAAAGGACTACGACCACACCCGCCTTCAGAGTAAGCTCAGTACCCAACGTGTCACACACGTACACAGGGTAACTAAAACATTAGTCTCCACTAAAGTCCCAACCACCACACTGATGTTAACATTTGAACGACAAGAACTGCCGCAGCATATTAAAGCTGGGTACTTTCGTGTCCCGGTAAGTCCCTACATCGAACTACCCAGACGCTGCTTCAATTGCACCTAATTTGGACATGTTGGCCGTGCCTGTCGGCACCCTCGCTCCTGCGTGAATTGTAGCTCTGACTACCATGGCCCCGAATGCACCAAAACACCCCACTGTGCCAACTGCGGAGGTACCCACAGTGCTGCGTCAAAACTCTGCTCTAAATTTTTATATGAAAAAGAAGTTCTCGCTTTGCGCGACTCCCTACGTCTAGATATAAGAGAGGCCCGCCAGCGTGCCCGAGCACAAACCTCGCCACTCGGCCGGCTCTTCTCTGACATTTTACGTGACGCTGGACGAAACCGATCATCACACGCGAGTTCCGACCAGCCTGAAGCACTTCACCCTAGATCTACTCGCAGCGTCGAAAACATTCAGAATATGCAGTCGAAGCATCGCTCTCACACCGAGATAACCAATGTAGCCCCCCTCTCACCAGCAGCTCTAGCTGGGAGAGACGCTCAGGGTGAGACACTTGAAGACATCAGACCCTATTTGAAAGAATCCTCAACATCGACCAGTGGAGGTTCATCCACCCGGCCCCGAGACCCAAAGCCCAGTGGTAAGTGAAAGGATTCCTCACCTGGGTCATCGACCACCAATAAGCGGGCAGCCTCTGGAGCTGACTTGGCCGAACCCCGAGAATCTTCAATGGACTCCTCCCCTATGGTTGAACCTTCTAAGCACTTAAGTCTGTCTCGCCCTTCACAGGACGTAGGCCCAATCCTGATCCAAACGATGGCAGAAATACACCCAGCTCCACACACCTCGCTCAGATCACCTGTTCGTTCCGCTCACCCTTCAACCCAAGATCCGATGGAAGCAGTTGATACTGCAACATCACCAATTGCGGCGGTTGGACCAACTCCTCAGACACCGAAAATACCCTCGACCCATGAATCCGGATATACCGTTCGAAAATCCCTTCTTGATCTTCCTTTTCCACCAGGTTGCGAGCCCGAATTACAATCAAGGGCCTCGGTTGGTTCTCCAAAACCCACGAAAAAAACCTTAGTTACTGCTTCATCTAGGATCTCTCCCCCTGCAAAAGCAGGCTCCTCAAAACAGCTCTCCGTCTCCAAAGCTCTTTGGGACGAACCTCAAATACAATATCGGCCTCAAAAGAGAAAAAAGATATCCACAGTGGTATCTAATCGTCACACATAATATCTTCCATTTTACAATGGAATTGTCAAGGAGTTCTTCCAAAGTGGGAAGAACTCAAAATTCTTTTGACGACTATCCACCCCACTGTTATTTGTCTCCAGGAGAATAAACTGGGTATACGGCCCTTTCCACCGGTACCCGGTTTTCTCACATTTAACTCTATCGCTCCTGCTGGAAGCCCCTCTCATGGAGGGGTGTCAATCATGGTATCTTCATCCTACCATGTTTCTCCCATCTCCCTACATACTACCGTACAAGCTGTTGCCGTGAGGGTTTTTCTTACTAAGCTTTTTACCGTTTGCTCTATTTACCTACCCCCTTGTTTATCATTGTCAAGATCCTACCTTTTAGAACTTATAGACCAGTTGCCCTCCCCATTCTTATTACTAGGAGATTTTAACGCCCGTCACCCATACTGGGGTGACATCACTCGAAATACCAAAGGCAGTGTTTTAGAGTCTCTTTTATTATCTGACCTTTTTTGTGTTTTAAATACTGGCGATTTTACCTCTTATCATGTCCAGACGAACTCTTTTAGCTGTGTTGACTTATCTGTTTGTTCCCCTGATTGCTTCACGGAATTTCGGTGGTCAATTCTCGACGATCTCCATGGGAGTGACCACTTCCCTATTGTCTTGTCGGCCCTTCAAGTTAGCCCTCATACAACCATGCCCCTTAAGTGGGAGTTAGGTCATGCAGATTGGGAAGGTTTACAAGAGGCGTCCTTCACAAACGCATCTTTGGGGACCTTCAATGGAGTGGACGCGGCAGTAGAATACTTTACATCGACTATCTACAATGCAGCAACACAGACCATCCCACGGAGGCGACCTGTCACGGGCCGCTCAACCGTGCCCTGGTGGACCTCGACGTGTGCAACAGCTATCAAAAATTACAAGTTAACCCATGCCCGATTCCGAAAGAATCCAACTTTGTGCAACAAGGTCGACCGAAACCGAGCTCGTGCGCTTTGCCAAAGAACCCTTCGTCAGGCTCGCCGAAATTCATGGCGCAGATACGTTTCACCGATTTCCTCTATGACACCTACTGCTAAGATCTGGAAGAGGATTAATAAGATCAGGGGCCATTATGCTAATCATCATACCCCCACACTCAACTTAGACGGTTCCTTGGAGAATGACGGCCTGGCGGTCAGCAATGCCTTTGCTGACCATTTCCGCGCCGTCGGCAGTGTCAGCCGTTACGATAAGGCTTTTTAATCCTACAAATCAAAGGAAGAATCTCATTCTCTCAACTTCACAACAAAATCTAACCTTCCGTATAACGCTCCATTCAGCATCCATGAGCTGCAAAGCGCTTTGTCCCTTTGCAGATCTACTTCTCCTGGCCTTGATGAGATCCATTTCGATATGATTCGGCACCTACATCCACACTCTACTCTTCCTGCTTGATTTGTAGAACCTTATATCGGTAAAGGGTTTTTACCCGTCATCATGGCGCATTGGGATCATCCTTTCCTTTGTAAAACCGGGCAGGGACGGGTTGGATGGAGATCACTACCGCCCTATAGCTCTCACCAGCTGTTTGAGTAAGTTGCTGGAAAAAATTATATTGGAGCGCCTAAACTGGTTCCTAGAAACCAATCACCTTCTCTCTCCATTTCAATGTCGCTTCCGCAAAGGTCATAGTACCCTTGACATACTAGTACGTTTCGAGGGATCGGTCCGGACAGCTTTCTTATTAAAGCACCGAGTCCTGGCCATATTTTTCGATATTGAGAAAGCCTACGACACAACATGGAGATATGGCATCTTGAGGCAGCTATACGTCTGGGGGATGAGAAGCCTTTTACCTTCATTTATTCAAAGTTTTTAGCATCTCGATCCTTCAAGGTACGTGTTGGAGACGCCTTCTCTGACCTGCCCTTCCAAGAGGAGGGAGTTCCTCAGGGCAGTGTTTTGAGTGTCTTATGTTTTATAATTGCCATCAATGATATTATTTTGTCTCTCCCAGAGGGTGTATCGGCAACTCTGTTTGTCGATGATTTAGCACTATACTGTTCTTCACCTCGCCTTCCATCAGCAGTGCGTCGGCTACAACTGGCGGTCGATGCTGTATCCAAAAGAGCACAACTTAAGAGATTCCGCTTTTCCACGACCAAAACTAAAGCAATGTATTCCCACCGATTCAGAGGGGTTCTTGTTCCGCCATCTATCTCCCTACAATGCGAAGATATAGAGTTTGTCTCCGAGTTTCGGTTCCTTGGCGTAACTCTCGATCCAAAGTTATCCTGGTTACCACACCTACGCCGACTTCGAAGAGGCTGTCTGCGGGCTCTAGACATTTTGAAAGTCCTCTCACACCCTTCGTGGGGCAGTGACCGACAAACATATTGGACATTATACACAGCCCTCGTCCAATCCAAATTGGATTATGGCTGTCAAATTTACTCATCGGCTTCCCCTTCAGCCCTTAAAATGCTGAACCCCATTCGAAACCTCGGAGTTAGCCCTTCTAGTGGAGCCTTCCGTACTTCCCCTGTCAACAGCCTTTACTACGAGAGTGGGGTACTCCCTTTGCCCTACCATAGACTTCAAATCTGCATGCGATACCTCTGCCGAGTACAGCAAGCCCCTGTATCAGAGAACTACAGATGCCTGTATGCTGCCGAATCAATGGCGACATATGATAAGTTGCCATCTTTACCCCGCCCTTTGAACCTTGGCATAGGAGATCATCTCTCTAACCTGGGTGCTCCAAGGGTCCTTACCCTTCCATCCTTACTGACCCCTAGATGCCGTGCTCCTCTCCCCACAGTATGTACCAACATGTGGAGCCTGGAGAAGTCCTCCATGGACTCTCGCATCATTAAAAGCCTGTTCTTGGAGCATTCGATCTTCCACAAACAATGCTGCCCACTATACACGGATGGCTCTAAGTCGGACGGTGGCGTGGGCGCCGCAGCCATCTACCCAGGAGGAGAATTCCTAACTCTATCTTTGCCACCAGCAGCATCCATTTTTACCGCTGAACTTTCAGCAATCCTTTTAGCCTTTAGACTCATCCAAATTTTACCTTTGTGATTTTGTCATTTTTTCCGACTCAAGGAGTGTCTTACACTCAATTAGATCTTTTAATGCGTCCCATCCCCTGGTCACAGAAATTTGCAACTGGCTGATCGGCTGGCCCGCTCAGCACATTCTGTGTCCCCTGAGAACTCGGCTCTGCCTTTTAGGGACTACTTTCCTTCAATAAGAAAGTATATTTTTCAAATGTGGCAGAATGAATGAGATGACTGTGCAACATCCAAACTATACAAAATAAAAAATTCTATTCGCTCTCTGCCCTCGAGTCGTCATATAATGCGGTCGTTGGAGGTGGCCCTTTGCCGAGTTCGCATTGGCCACACGAGACTTACTCACGGCCATCTTGTTTCGGGTGATGCTCATATCAGCCCTTGCTGTCGTTTTTGAGGTGGGCCCAATTGGTTGCCCACCTTTTATTGGATTGTAGCCATTTTACCATTCTCCGGTTGTCCTTTTTCCCAACCCTTTTAACCATTCCTCAACACACCCGTCTTCGATTCATATTGGCGGAGGAATCTTTTAACCCGTCGTTTTTTTAATTTTTGTCACAAAGTGGTCTCCTCCACCTTCTATAGATGATATTTCTCGTTTCACCCTAGCGGCCATATAAAATCCACTTGGATTGGGCAGCAACCCACTGGTAACTTACCTTAAACCTTGGCGCCATAGTTGCAAGGCCAGAAGCGAGCACTAAATCCACAACAGTAGCAAAAGGTTTGGGTTTGGGGATATGAGAGATATTTCCGACGGGCCACTTCCTCAAACACTTCGATCAACCTTCTCAATAACAACAAATCAGCTTACATCAATATAAAACCCATCCCTTAATCTCACCCTATTTTTCCTCATTCTCATTATTACTTCTCTCAATACCCCAACACTACATATATATTGAACAGCCATGGCAACATCACGTAACCTTGCCTTAACCCCCCATGTAGATCAAACCACCACTTGAGATTTTAACGGAGTTAAGCCACATCAGTTGTGATTAGTCACCGGATGGAGTATGATTGTGGACTTAAAGGCGGCTGCCATACGCTGTAAACACTCGTCGTGGTTCGGATCTCCCGTTAATCAGTAGATCTCAACCTGACTGAGATAAAAGACAATCTTAAATGAGTCGGGATATGTGGTAACACCAGTAGCAATTTTTCTTTTAATTAAAAGGAAATGAAAAAGAAATGTGCTATTTTTTATAAAGCTTAATTTATATAAATACTACTACAAAAAGAATAATTTATACAAAATATTTGCAATATAAAAGTAGGAAGAAAAAAAACAACTCCATCTCATTCATTCTGCCACATTTGAAAAATATACTTTCTTATTGAAGGAAAGTAGTCCCTAAAAGGCAACTTTCTTGTACATTCTAAGTTTATTTATATAATTTATTAATTTTAGAATTACAGATGGGTGAGATCAATAAAAAATATATTTAAATATCTAATTATGAGAAAATAGAGTGGAAAATTGAATTTCCTTTTAAAAATTAAGCAAGAACCGTTCTAAGTAGAGACTAAGGCCTATTATGCGAGAATCAACATTTATTTTAGTGTTTGTGCTTTTTGACAACAGTGCGGATACAGTCTCAAACCAAATTTCCAGAACTTGATCAACTTATATATCTATGGTTTTTATAAAGAGACCACTTCCAAGAATAAGGGTTGGCCCATCTAATCTTAAAGTAGTTTGTAAAAGAGTAAAAATATTCCCTAACTGCTGACCAGAGCAGTAGATTTGAATTAAATTTACAATCCAACGCCGGGAAAGGGTGTTTTTAAGAATCTCCTCGCCAAGTTGTGATTTTTGTGCTTGTATTTTACATGTTAATTAGTTTAAGCAAGGCAAGACTAAGGTCTCTTCATTTAAATAGATTTTTATGTTTGTATTTTACATGTTAATTAGTTGTTGGGTAAGACTAAGGTTTCATCTAAATAGATTTTTAAGTTAAGACCTGAAACTAATTGAACATGTAAAATAGAGACCTAATGATCATAATAGGCGACGAGACCAAAACAACCAACTAATCCGAAGTCCGCAATTGGTCAGTGTTTAATAGGCAATTCATAATCGAATGACGCTCAACTTAACTCTCTTTAAATGGCACTTATACGACATGGTAGACGGACTGAGTCAGTCAACGAGGAAGTTATTATAGTTATCACAGACGGATGCGAATTGAAGGCAGCAAACTTGAACTTTTGATCATTAGCATCTAAACACGAGAGGAACAAGTGAAATAACTTGGAAGATAACTGGCATTAGCCAGTAGTTATCTTCCATAAGAGGGAGTCTCCAATTCCAAATCTTCACGACAAACATCAAATCGGTACTATGGCGCGGGGAGCTATTTGTACGAATTTAATCCTAAAGGAACTACTAAACTACACCGACCTGGGCCTAGTACCATAGTTAGTAGTTTTCATCTCTCTTCTATTGCCGTTTTTTCTTATCAGTTTTTCTCAATCTTTCTCACGACCTATCAGAGCCCAAAGTACAAACCGCCACGTGAGATTCAAATCTACCTAAGCCCTTTTAAAGTTAACCAATGACATTGAATTTCCTAATACTGATGATGAATCTCAATTGCATAGTTCAATAATGCAAATATGACAAATAATTGCGAATAAAATTCAAGGTTAATTGCAGAGAATCGTAAAAGAGATTGATTGAGCATACTTGTATCTTAACAACGATGGAAGCAATGCGATTTATAAATGCATAAAGTGCAGTAGAGGCGGCATTTAGTACATAGAAAAATCGCCAGACCTGGTCCGCAATTAAGAGAAAGGACCCAATTAACAGGGTGCTCACTATAAAAAAATAAGAAACAAATCTTTAAAAAAAAGTGAACAGCCATGCGCTAAAAGTATATGAAAAGAGGACGGGGGGGGGGTAGAATGTGATAAATAAATAACCAGACTAATTGGGGTACAAGGGGGTCGCAAATCTCTTGCACGTATCCAACCGTCTGGGTGGGGACTGTCTTCGTCGGATATATAGTGACACAATAATTAAGGCTTAGAGAAAGACGGCATTGAATCCCATCAGAACTAAAAAACCAAAATGGGGGGAGGGAACAAACTTTTTTTTTTCCTGCGGGCTTCGTACGTGCCCACTTGGTACCTGCCTTTGGGGTGGGTAAGGTTTGTTGTGCGAATCATCAAACTTTGATATTTTTTTTGCTTTTTTTATTTCTAATGTCTGCCCTCCTACCGGTGTTTCCCAGTTTTGCTATACCAACTAAGAGCGAAAGAGGGCATTGTAAGAGTATTCTTAAATAAAATGAAATATAATGGAGATGGCAAGAGTATTTTCGGAACCCCCCACAACACGGGTTCTAATTAGAACTTATTAGGGTCAATGCTTTTTCGTATGTGTTCTACCAAGTCATTTTTATCCCACATTTTCATTAATCCTTTCATTGTTTACGTCTCTCTTGTTTATCATTTGGCATGGATCTCTTTAATAAAAAGACATTTCAAAACAGAGTACTTGACCCAATTCACAATGTAATGACTGAACCCCGACCGTGTTATGGAAAAATATTATAAGCAGCAGAATGTACACTCCAAAGAATGAATGGAGTTATACATCTACTGAGATGAATTAATGCGTCTTGTGAATACATTAAATCAACTCGGAAGGAGAGCAAAACGCACCTCAGCCTCGGCAGGTCAATGAAGGGTTCTCGGTCTCTGGAAGTTCAGTCAAAGTGGCGGCCCTTAGCGACCGAGAGGCTTACAATATTGATTGAACATCCCTTGCAGGAAATTGTGGAGAAAGCAGTTACGAAGAATTTTCCCATGGAAACGGTCGGAGACAGTGTTCAATCATGCGTTAGCATGCATTACTATCAAAAGTAGAAAGCATGGGGAAAATAGGGGTAAATCGTCCAGACCTTCTCCTATGTCTGCTACATACTAAATCTCGGTAATTTAATTCAGAAGCTCCTTTGTCACGGCGACCACGGGCTTGACACTTTGTCCTGCAAGGGGATTTAGT
Source organism: Ceratothoa steindachneri (assembly GCA_963969495.1). Lineage (NCBI taxonomy): Eukaryota > Metazoa > Arthropoda > Malacostraca > Isopoda > Cymothoidae > Ceratothoa > Ceratothoa steindachneri. Next base: position 57,560,556 of record OZ018318.1, read on the forward strand.
CACAACAGGAGATAACAATATCCTTGAAAGTAAAAAAAAGAAGAAAAAGATGTAAGTGCAGTTAATTAATCCGTTCAATGTTATTACAATAGTTTGCTCCTCTTTGTCTTTCCTGTCATTACAGTTTAGTAGTCATGACATTTATATAAGAAACAGAATTTTGGAGGAATATAATGCGTAAAATAGCCCTATTTTTAATAATAATTGAACGGAATGTCTGAAGAAATAAGGATGGCAAATGAAAAAAATAAAAAAATTATTGACAGTAGAGACAACATTCGTAATGGAGAGACCATTGCAAATGGGGGAAACTTATAGTGATGGCGATGAGTTGAACTTTGGTTACAGAAATGGAACTAGAGAAGGGCGTAAATTGCAAGTTGCACCATGTGTGAATGGAGATGAAATCCAAAATAATAGGTTGAATTGAATCTCTACTAGGTAAAAATTAAGGTATTAAATGTGTCCTCATTTGATGTGTGTGGTGGAGAGGATATGATTTTTTTTTTAATTTGTTCTCGGGATGGATAAGTAATGTTAGATTTTGGAAAGTTCTTTGAGTTGAAGGGATAGTAATAGGACTACGTTACCACCTGAAACTAATAAAACAGGGGTGTAGGTTAGATGTAAGAAAATATTTCACTAATCGAGTGGTAAATTTGTGGAATGATTTACCACAGGATGGACGAGTATATAACACGACCGACCAATCTGCCTGGATACCATCTGGGAGTGGGACCACCCTACTTAGGGGTGCAATAAAATTCTCACAGCCATGCGACAGTCTCCCTCCCCCTCTAACCAGGTCCCCAGGAGTCTCACAAAAGGAGTGGCCGCTACTAATTGTGGTCACGTTGTCGGGGGCCTAGAGCATAGGGTGTAGGCTCAAAGGCCTCTTCCCCTTTAATCTTCCAAATGGTCGGAGGGAGCAGACATCATCTGCTTCTGGGGAACTATCAACAACCACTACCTTCGGGTGGATGGAATTTTCCTAGAGAATAAACACTACGCTTCTCCACATATTGTGTCAATGTTGAGCAACTGGAGTCGGTGAAGGTCAATCCAATATTATCTCCTCACTCAAAATTAACAGAGGTCACAAGATTATACCTCGGGATTACTCATTTTGTCCACTCTCCGACCACACTCTTCTTGGCTCTCGTCCTAATGGTTACTCAAAAATTTGGCAATTTTAATGAAAAAAGATGGTTTGACCAAAAATCAGAACCAATAAATTCGGCGAAGCAAAATCCTTGCGGTGATTTAAAACCTCTTTTTTATGGCCGAACCATCCATGACATCGTCGAATACCTTAAATGACTTTGGATCAGATCGGGGGGGTGGGGTGGGGTCGAAGGCGTCAACTTGCCAATGGGAATTGATGGGTTAAAAAGGTAAACTACGAGTATATTATATATAAAAAATCAATTAAGACTTATGCGACATTTTAAAGGCCATGGGCAGGGTTAAGCGTGGCGATTGCGATGATGCATACGACCAATGTGCAGCAAAGGGCACCAATCATCACCCTCGCCATTCTGCCATAGTGGGGTCGGAGCGCATCAGCGCTAGAATGAAATGAACGTGGGGTGCTGCCCCCTCCCCCATTTTGGAAAGAGAAAAAAGATTGGGGGTGGGCTAAAGCCTTCTTTCCATTAGCCCCAATTGTTTTTGTTTTTTTGTTTTTCGGGAACGGGCGCGTCAAGGTATCGCTTCGCCTGAATAAAAGTGGCAAATAATAGGAGCCTTATAAATATTCCGCCTGTTAGGTGGGGCATGAAGAATACCCATGTCTTCGGGCACGAACCGTAGGAGGCAACTAAAACCAGGAGATCGGGCGGTGTCCTGGGAAGAGACGCTCCCAAAAGTTTTGTTGCTTGTCAGCAAAAAATTGTCAATGGTGGTAATGGGCAGGGCTGTTGCGGACCCCTTCTCTAATCATGCCAAAAGTATCGTTGGTGTGTACCAATCTCACGTTGAAAGTGGTTATTGATAATTTAAAATATGATTAAGAAGCAACAACCATTCGAAATTCTAGCTGGCAGCGATATGTAACTAAATATACAGAGCCCAAAAGCTTTACAATTTTCGCTGACTCTAAATCCGTATGAAGAACAAGAACCTGGGAAGACGAAACTTATAATTCAGGACTGACGGCGTTTTTTGTTACTTTAATTACATCAGAGCAACACTATGACAGGCAGGACTTCCTTGGCGCATTCTAACCTGTGACGGAAGGGAGGGTTCGTGACAAAGCTACCGCCTTCAGAACATGAACTAGTACCAGGGGAAGCATGTATAAACTACAAGGTTAGCGGGGTTCTAGCAGCGGTAACTTGTATGCATTTGCATAAACAGTTAAATGTGAAAAATATTCAGGAACATTAATACCTCAATAGGCACATTCAGTCGATACAGGCACTGTCAGCAGTGCCAACCTGGCACTATTCCTTAAAAATATTGAGAAAACAGCCGAGAGCAGGTAAAGTATACCTTTATTGCAACCAGACAACAGTGGTGCTCAACACGAGGACTCAATAACATGCACTTTCCGCAGAGAAACATGAAAACGCTTTCGGACCCAAGTTGCTTTCCCTACAATAACACACCAAATTTAAAAGCCACGAGACCTTAATATGGCCACGAGGCCATTTGAGACCTTTACCTTAATAGGGAAATGTACTGGACGTAAATACACCACTGTACTAAACACGTTCACTTATGAATTTTCATACACAAATGGGGACAAAAAATCTAGCAATATATAATTCTCAGACCAAGGGACGTCCATTTGAGTTTATAGCACATAAAACATATCTTATAATTGCAGTAGTGGCACTAAAGGCTTTATAACTTCCGTATTGCTAATTTTTCAACTATTATACAGGATATTTTGCTTTTAATATGGGGCTATAAAACTATATCCGAGAGCTAATGGCAAGGACGGATGACAACCTATAAATGAGACAACCTCGCATCCATAGATACCAGATGGAGGCAGGTGAAAGCATTCAAGATCAGGGATATACAGAGCACCCACCAACACAACCCCTTTAAAAAGGGGAGTATTGTATGCTTGTACACATAATATTAATTTGTACCTGATTTACAATTTTACTTTAATACTTAAGGATTACAAAATACTTTATGGCTGATTAGCGAGAACTATTATTTAAAAAGTCACTGACGTACGCATGTCACAGTGTTCTTTAAGGAGGTGTGCTGGACCATCACAGCACACACTGAATTGACCAAGGATCGTTCCAGTGAGTCATTTGGTTGAGGGTTGCCTCAAATTGCTACAAACTTATACAGGGCGACTTGCCACCCCGGCTGCCTTAAAAAGAGAAATATGAGCACACGTTGTTCGCGGGAGTCCCTCTCTTTCTTCTCAATTAATGGGCCGCAGAATGCACTCCCCTATCGATGTAACACCCAGCATCTGGGGGACTACATTCTCAGATTGCGATACCAGGATCTGGGGGAATGTACTGACGGCTCCCAGTGACAACTTAGGACCTGGTGGATTCAAACACTGCCTCTTCGAAGGGGGAGGGATTGAATCCGGCGGCTGGCTCCCGCCGCTGAGCTTACTAAGTAGCTGCGAGGTGGCGCCTACGGTCGTCAAGGACGTGATGGGCGTGAGCGCGGCAAAGGAGGCGTTCGACGTCGCTAGAATGGGGCTACTAACGGACGAAACCCCCGGCGAGGAGACATCGTTGTCGAGGGGCCCGTCCTCAAGGTTGAGAATCTGCTTGCGGATTTGATGTAGCTTGTCTTCGGCCTCATGGCGCCTTAAGTGGTCCTTGAGTTTGTCTCCACGGGAAAAGTCCTTCCCGCAGACGGAGCACTCAAAGGGCTTCTCGCCCGTGTGCATGCGACGGTGGCGCTTTAGGTGGGACGCCCTGGCGAAGTTCATGTGGCAGAAGTCGCAGACAAAGGGCCGCTCCCCCGTGTGAAGGCGAATGTGATCCCTGAGACCCGACTGACTCTTGAATTCCTGGAAAAAGAGGGGCTCTTTATACGGGTTCATTATGAGCAAAATAGTTTTTTTTATTTAAAAGAATCTAACCAACGAGGGCATGTCCTCTAAAAGTTCCAAACGAAGTTAGAACATGAAGCGTGCCCTTAATCTATAATGGGTTAAGGATAAAGGGGGGGGGGGAGTCTCTCCTAACCATGCCTCCACCCCCTGAAAAACGAAGACAGGTTCGCCTTGCGGGATCATCTAGAACCAAATTCAACTAAATGGGTTCATTTTATATAGTTAACAGATACCTCGACCGGATGATTAAATTCGTATAAAGATCAAAATGACGATGACTGAAAAACTCTAGGGCAACAAGGAATCCTTCTTCGTTGGAGGGGAAGGTACAGGGGTAGTTTTGCCACTAAACATCGATCAGAGAACCTTTCCGGATCCTGGGAAGAGCCACCCATTTCAGGTGAGGGGAGCGCGGATATGAATACCCTTTCGGCAAAATCCGGGTCGGAAGAGTGATATGTTGTGTGTGTGAAGATATGGAGGGGGAAGAGACAGCGGAGTTGTGATTGCCGTGTGGTCTTTGTAAATTAGGAAAAGGCCTCTTATAGGTCACTATCATTTCTATTTTACAGGTCTATCGGCATTATTATAGTAATAGTAATCCTCATGATTTTTGCCCACCCATAGAAAGCAGGGGTTTAGTTTGTTAAATATGGAGGGTGCGAAGCCATCTGCCTATAAGCTCTGCATGAACCGAGTCTATTTTTTTTTAAGCCGAGGTATAACTGAGTGGATCCCGTCTGTTTGATCTATGCAACGCGGAATCAGTAATTCGGATATTTACGCCACACCGGCCCTTCTTACTTTTCTCACGGTGCGTTTTTATTCTTACACTTTTCCGATTTATATATATTACCAGTAATGTGCACTCTCTGACACCGATCTCAGTGGGAACCTACAGTTTTACGTGGGATCCGAACCACGGGTCTCTACAGCTTATGGCAGTTTTCGCAAACGTCGAGCCGAAGTGTGGGTCCATCTGATAACTAGTCACACCCAATGTAGCTCAACTGGTCACGCTCTTTCCACTCGGCTAGGCCATAACGCGAGAACAGGGGGTGGAAAACGAATACAAACATTCCCGTTGGTAGGGTCACAAGCGCTTAAAGACCAACAAGAAAAGAGTAAATCAATGATAGAAATCAGGAGTAAATACAGACCACAAAACCCACCGGGGGTAGACAACCAAAACCAACCTTTTTGCAAAGAGGGCAGGGCATGGAGGCACTCTGAATGGCTTGCTGCAGGTAGTAGTTAAGGTCGATTCGGCCGTCGTCGTTGGGGTCATCCTCCACTTTAATATCCTCCACTTTAATATCATCCACCCTCAAGCTAAGCTCCTTCGAGTCCGACTTCAAAGGGAGGGAATCCAAGGGATAGATCTGACAAGAGATCAAAGGCACATAACTATAACGCGTCCAGAGTAATTGTCCTTGAACGTCTCTAGGCGCGCAACTCTCCTAGACACGCCTCCGACCTATCCTGGACCCAATACCAAAGATGGACCGTTGATTACTTCATCTGCGTGCCTTCCTTACGCTCCGTCGGAGTAACAGTTGGATGCTAATCCTCCATCCACTACAGGCCGGTGGCTCAATACGAGACCAAATTCTTTCCTCTCCAGGCATACGAGGTCGACAGAAACAGAATAGGCAAAGAGAGAGGGAATAAAAGGGGGTTTTTTTTAAGGGGCTATCTGGCGACTAGGAATAAGAGAGAACGAGGAAAGCAAAGTACCTAAAAAAAAAAAATCTACGGCTACCTTAAATGGTTGCATTGGAAAGCTCATTCACGCAGATGCACCCCCCCCCCCCATATAAATAAGGTTGATAATAAAATGAATAATGATTCGTTTTACCACCGATCAGCGCTCGTTTCGATGCTTTTTATTTGTCATTTGGACCTACTAATTAGCGTGGGATCCGAGCTATGGATAGCCCCAGCGTATGGAAACGGGGGTGAAGCCCACCCGAATTGGGAGTGTATCTGGCGACTAGCTACACGCAATGTTGCTTAACTTCGCTAAAATAGGAGACCGTGTTTTCACTCTGCTAGGCTGGAGCCCAGAACACTCGGAACCAAACAACCCGCAACTCTTCTCGTGGTAGACCCGAAAACATCAAAGGTGATACCATTTAATTATTCGCCTCAACATTTCGAGTACCACTAGACCTAAAAGGGTGAAAGGTTTGAATCATTCACTATTAAACCGATTTCAGCTTAACAGTCTGAGTAATAGAAGGGGGAGAAAGGGGCACCATCTACTGACGCCAATCTTAGTGGAGCTGTTTGTCGTCATCTCCACTTGTACACAATTGTTTGTAAACATAAATGCCGCATATCTGAAGAAACCTAGAAGGGAGATATAATGTCGCAAACAACGAGGGAACTTTCACTCTTAGGAGAGGGACAGACAAACGAGTTGAAAATGTGGAACAAGTACTAGCTTGAACCTTTTGCAAGGCAAACGATACATCCTTGAGAAGTAACAAGGACCAAAAAGGGCATAGCCACAGCAACATCTATTAATAATTTAATCTACAATTTAGAAAAGTAGTCAACCCACAATGCCGCTAAATTCACAACCAACAAATGCGAACAACCATTCATCAATGTTTATCAGTGCCTCATAGAAAACCTACGTTCTCAGAATCCGCTCCCTCTAGCCCCAAAGTGTATTTATATATACTGGTCCTCCCCATAGCCAATAACCAGAAAGCTAACAATAAAACAAACAAACCACTCGTTAGAATGCTCAGGCGGCAGTTCATTCCAGCGTCTGGGAAATAAGGAATCTCTAAGCACCTTGCACTCGTCTCCATTCTGTCGCTCTTTCTTTTCGCCTTTGTTGTTGTTCCCGAGGAGATCTCTGGTAGGGTCGCCATCGTCTTCGCCGTCGCTGGCAGGAGAACTGCTTCCATCAGACTTGCACGGAGAGTCCACCAGCTGGAAGGATCGTGAATTTAATTAATCGGGGTCTAATGGACCCACGCCTAAATAACGTCTGGGATTTTTTTTCCGCCACACGTGGGCGATTTTAGGCTCACAGCCAATTTCGCAACTTTTAGGTCCCTACCTACAATGCCCTTATCAAAGTCGATTTTTAAGCCTCAATTGTGTAAAAGTAGAATTCGTTTGATTTCACAAATCAATAATCGTAATTCCCGTTTGTCAAAATATAAATTAAGTAAGATAAGTACATACATTTGATATCCGAATGTGAACATATGGTACATAAGGGAGAGGCATTTTCTTATGCGGTCCACGCAAACTAAATACTTTTCTTTTGTCAAACCATTAATTACACAGTCATTCTACATAATAGACCAGTCTGATAATTTCTTGGGAATCTCTACTTCAAAGGCCGCCGTTGGCACTCAAGTGTTACAGAATATTAGAATAGGAAGATTAGGGCCAGATAGTCTCCCGAACAGATCCCAGATCAGAGGGAAGGAAGGGATTGCGTTTTCTTATATTTTTCTCTTCATTAGTTGATCCTTAAAACTAAAAAAAGCGGAACTGACGTTACAATGATAAAACTTTTACTCACCCAGAAAATAAAGTGAGCAGAATGATAAACAATTCTCTCTATATATATATTTTAAAATATTATGGCTCTTAATCGGAAGAGTGCCAGCCGAAAGGAAAGGAGTCCATTGGAATAAGAGATTGCGTTTCCTTTTTTTTATTAGTTGTTACTTAAAACTAAGAAATAAAAACCAACGAGAGCATATCTGCCAGAAGATACGAATCAAAATGTGTGGAAGATATATAGCTTCAGGTCCTCCTGGAGGGCACGGAACCTTTAGATGTCAGCTTCAACATTGTCACTCAAGGTACACTTGACAGCCCCTTGGTGAAGTGTGTGTGTGTGGGGATGGGGGAATCAATGAAGGAATGATAAAGGGGTAAGAAACTTCTGACCGTGCTCCCGTTAGGCAAAGAAACACTAACTCTCCGGCGGCAGTGGAGTAAGAAAGTTACTACTGTGACGTTAGCCGCGCGTCGTAGCCGACCAAATGCGACCGCAACACACGACAGGTAACGCAGCTTTAGCAACTATGAAAGTCTGGCTTAACATATAAAATCAAATAATTAGATGTGGAATTTCTTAAAATAATTCTTTTAATTAGAAACTTTAAGAACACTCGAAACGTTGGACTCCTCATTAAAACTCTTTTTCACTTAGTCCTCACAAGCTGCGTTGAAATTCCCTATGTGAGAGAGGCTAGCATACGTCTACTCAATTTTACAAAACATTCACCAATTTTATATTATATATTAATAAAATGTGTAAATACTGTGGAAAATAATATAACAATAACAAATTGCTTTGCATTAGATACTTTTTTTTTTATTCAGAATTCTTTGTCGTTAGTAGGTGATTCACATTTTGTGCTGAAGCATTTGATAAGACATATTTTGTGCCGCGTTGAACTCCAAAGGCTAAAATCCTCAAAATAAGAGACAAAGTGATAGAGGTGACGTTATCCTCTGGTCTGAATGACCTTTGCGGTCCTAGACACCTGAATCTAATGACCACGCTACCGATCGATAGCGAGCGGCTACCGAAAAGTAGTTCAAATGAAGCTAAATCATGCCACGACCATAATACTCTAACCTGATACTAGCCTATGTACCAGCGACAAATTAAATAAAGCTGGCATAGAAGATGCCAGGAATGGAGATAAATAAATCGTTGCAGAGTGCAGCGAACGAGGTGCTCTGCCCTCCCTTCCGACCAGAAGCATCATAACATTAGGCGCTTCGCCTTTTTCGTTCTCACTTGCCGTTATAAGGCATATAATCTTCGACCGTTTCCCGAGAAAGTCGGGTGGGGAGGTAGGTCACTAAAAATTACCCTTCCATGCCATATCGAGCATTCATCCTCCCCAAACGCCACGACGAATATTAGTTCTGGGCATGATTCTCCCTAAAAACTCTTCAAAGGTCAAACTGATGAGATTCGATTACAGCTTTGGGATCGCCAGGTATTGGTAAATGACTCTTCGTGCCCCTCTAAAAATAGGTTGGCTTTACAGCCTAATGGTACACCCACCACTGGTAAGGACATGAGAACATGTATGGCGGGAGACTAAGAAACCCAGGTCAATTCTAAACGCATTTTCTCTTCTAACCAGCAAAACACTGACCACTATTCAGAAGTAGGGGTACTAAAAAGACTGACGCCTTTCTTTATTTGCTTCAATTCTCAAAGCAAATATACATCGACTAAACTCCTTCATTCACCAAATTCAAAGGTCCTTCTCGAAGGAAAGAACCAGAGCTTACCTGATCTCCCTGCTCAAGTCCGAGGACCTGCAAGTGCTTTCCGGTATTCAGGAATGAAGCAATGTGCGTCTGGGGTACGTCGACTTGTCCCTGGTATATGAATGAAATCAGATAGCGGATATCTTGCACCGGTACTTCTGGTAGCAATAAGGGCGCTTCATCGTTCTCACTGCACGTGCCCAAAACAGTGGCTGTGGGGGAGAGAAATGGCGATAAAGCAGCGACACAATGACATCTATTTTTTGTTCTTTGGAAAGCTATGATATAGTTAATACTTAGCCATATTGACTGCACCCTGTACATTCCTCTCAATGGTACCGAATTCCGCTACCTTGAAGAAAAAAACTGCTCATGAACTATGGCTGAAAAGTTCTAGAGCAATTATGGGTGCTCTATGTATCTTAGTTCCTTCTCTTAGAGGCACCCAATGAGATGATGGGCGTCGCAAAAAAAAACATTGAAAGCTAATTAAAAAATAAACTATTTAAAACAAAAAAACAACTAATAAGGGCATGCCGGAGTGCCTTAGGAGAAGCACACTTATCCTCGGGTTACAAGAGCAAATCACAAAAAAGAGGAAGAGTCCTTCCTCGTCCAAAGGTTCGACTAAACAACAATTAAGGGTGTAGGAGAGCGCCCCCTCCCCCCCAAGCAGAAGAAAAAAGCGCTAGCGATCCCGCTCATTCAATCTATGCAGAAAGGTTGAGGGAAATGTTCCATCAAAGGGCGATGCGCCCCTCGAGTCTATCCAATTCGGAGACTACATAAGATGACATGATACTGTCGAGGCATTGAGGGATATGGCCAGGCAGCACGAAGGGTTCACATGATCCCTACCATGTAGTTAGTGTAGGAAAGAGCGAAACGCTGGTCCGGTCGCCCAGGCCTCGTGGACTGTTTGGCGACCTCATCAGCGCGATCCCTACACGTCGCGGAGGAAATAAGGGCCGTTGACGACTGGGGACGACGTTGAAACCGCGGCTACAAATGCATCATGCACTGAGTACGACGTAAAGCGCGTGTATCTCCCCCGCGTTGACAATGAGACTATAGAGGAGGTGCGGAAGGCCCGATTTCAGTGTGGCGGATCGAATCCATCTTCCGTAGTAGAAATAAGGATGTGGAAAAATAAAATTCGCACCCGTAATATAACTTAGAGTGAACAAAAAGGGGCGGAAGACCAGTAAGATTAGTTTTGTCAGCACCACACGTCCTGAATTTCACAGAGCGAAGAATTTGCCTGACATGTACAAAAAACAAAACAGGTGAGGCATCGGTCGAATTCAAGGCCAAGGAATCGGCGAAATTGGGGCGTAAAGCAGCCGGGCTGGTCATCCCTTTCTTTCTTATGAAAAGCAAGAACAGTGGCCATTCACCAGGAACCTGGCAAGATAACCTCAAACCGGATCCTGTTGAAAAAGGCGAACAAAAGGCCAAACCTCGCTGCTGTCTCCGCGCATGAAGCGAGGGCGGAACCCAGCACACATAAGGAGAGCAGGTAAAAGGTTTTTATACCGCGCTCTTAAAAGTCACAGACCTTCTCCTGACTGTCGACAAACTAGGGAGAAGAGACGTCTTCAAAGCACTCTTGAAGGCGCCATGGAAGCAACAGGAACGAATTACAGGGGGGAAATGCGTTCCATACTCTCAGAGCACAGACAGAGAATGCGCGGTTGCCCATGGAGCCTTGACGGGTACGATGAGCTTGCATGCAGGCGAGGAGCAGTGCTCGCGCAGTTGAACCATAAAGAGAGTGAAGAGAGAACCGCAACATTCAGAGCTTTCCCTTCGCCACTGGAGGTGAAGTCCAGGCGACATTCCTCAGCGACCCGGTGGAACAGCATCCCGGCGCAAGAATGCAGAGAAAAACGTCGCTAAGGATTCCACCATGGACACAGGGTCGGATATTACGGTCCCTCATTAATGGAGGTTGGGACGGGGGTCATGGCTGAACTTGCTCCGAATACTTTGAGACGATTATACGTATCGGCAAGAGTGGTTCTCTAATTAAGAGAAGACATGTATGCCTGCAACGAAGAGCAGCAAACGTACTACGAAAGGAAACGAAATTTGACTCTTACCCGACAAAATTCACACTGAATTGGCACGGACAACGCCCGAGGCTCTCTTTGAGTGCCGTCTCATACTCGGCCAACCAACATCAAAAACAGCCAGATGTTCATTTAATGGAAATCAAACCCGCGCCGATTATAGTTCAAGAGAGCAGAATGGCCTCATCAACCGAGCTAAGCTCCTCGAATGAAGTATCGAAATCAGTCATTCCCTCAAATGCGTGCCACAATGCTCGATCTAAGTAAAACTGAGGTGGCTTCTTAAGCGAGTGTTTCGGCAAAATATATTTGAATGGGAAAGTGATCACTACGATGAAGGCCTTGGCCACGGAACGAGGAATCTTCATCGCGCGGGTACAAAGGAACGTAAGGCTGGGAATATGAACCTCCCAGGTGAGGCATCGGTCGAAAACAAGACCAAGGAAAACGGGCAAATCTCCCACTTCCAGGCGAACCCTGTTTAGGAACAAGTCGGGGTCGGAGCGGAGCCGTGGGTGGAGGCAGAAGTTCACCACCTTAGTGTTGGCCAAGCAAAACATTTATCAATTTCTCCATCAACATTCAAACACAGGTGGTTAGAGAGATTGGTCGGAAACGGCCGTGGTACAGTGATCTCCCGGGTTTGCAAAAAGTGAGCAGAGCAACCATTCGCCAGGAGTCTGGGAGAATACCATCTGTCCCGATCCTATTGAAGAAATCTAACAGAAAAGCCATGCCTCGCTTACCCAGGTGTCGAAGCATTGCATACAAGATATCATCTGGAGCAGGGGCAATGTCCGGGCACGAAGCGAGAGTGGAACGCAATTCACTCACAGTAAGCCTGCCGTTGAAGGGTTCTCCGCCTCTGGAGGTAAATTCCAGTCGGCGGCCTTCAGCGATATCACGACGTGCATTGAATGCTGGCGGAGCAACATCTCAGCTAGAGAATGCGGAGAAAGCGGTCACTAAGGATTCCGCCACGGACGCAGTCAGAGATTGCGGTCCCATTCTCCTGGAGAACGGGAGGGGGGTCCTGCGAGAACTTTTCCCGAATCCTTTTGACTCTCTTCCAGATGTCTATTCGAGGGGTCTTATCGTTAAGTTAAGAAACTTATGTCAGCTAGGAAGAGGGGCGGGCGTGCTTCGAAACATACATGAAACTAGCCCTAGTTCGACCAAATTCAGCGACAGTGAAATCGTTCGGGCGGAGCATATTTCGCATGTAGGCATAACACTTCTGTTTGAGAGTAGTCTTACACTCAGCCGACCACAACGGAAGTGGTCGATGTGCAAAACGGCCAGCTGTTCTAGGTATAGTAGTTAGGCCCACCTCGATGAGATTGCCAAGAAAAACAATGGCTTCATCCACCGATGTAAACTCCCCGAGTGGGACAGAGAAATTAGTCATTTCCTGAACCACCGTGCCAAGAACCACCGGGAAGGCTCTCTCATGGGGCAACTGTCCAGAAAATGATATTCGAATTGGAAAGTGATCACTGCCATGGAGGTCATCGACCACCTCCCACCCACAAGGATGGATCAAGAAAGAAAAATGAAGTGGTTATGGGGCAGTCATGCGTAAACTTATCCACATCTATGACACCTATATCCAGTTCGTCGATCAGGTCGGCAAGGACCTGACCCCTGATATTGATCGAGTAGTCTCCCCAGAGTGGATGTCTACCGTACAAATCCTCGAGCAGTAGAAATGGCCTCGGCAACAGTGCCCCGATGCGGCAGAAGTCACCCCCACCACCCACGCCGAAGTTTGCAGACGTTGGAATGTACGTAGAATACGTCCCATCCAGGTGCAGCTGCACTTCTAATGCCTGAAAGGAGGTATTTAAAGCAAAGAGAAAAACGGAGACAGACATCAAAGCGGATCTAAATCGCGCATCCTCGTGCCCGACTCATATCTCATAGTGGTGGGGTCGCAAAAGCCATCGATCTCAGGAGGGTGGGCAGGGGGCACACGCCCAGCATGGTCTCCTGTATAAATGTAGCTAACGGAAAACGGGGGAGACGAGCCTCCGCAGCATCTTTCGGATGGCCTGGAGTCCGCGGCGGGGGATGGGGGCACAGATAAAGAGTGGGTGCAATTTTAAATTCCTGCCCGCCGTCCCATGCAGGCCAAAGGTCTGTTGTGATTGCTGCCATGTAGTCAGAGTGGGGAAGATTGGGAGGAGTACACCCACTAGGAACAGCGGTGCCATAGCTGTCCTTGCCCACCCTGGAACCCAGCCGGGACGTGATCTCGCTTTTAAGGGGCTACCCCTTATTGTACAATAACTTCGAATAGATCGAGGGGAAAACTTATGCGATTAGACCCAACAAACTCGAATCTCCTGAAAACTTACGACTCCGGTCGGTCTCATCTAAGAGATTTGGACCTTTAAGGAGTTGCGCCTCTTTCATGCTGCTGTTCATGCTAGAGACAGGTAAAGATCGGCAAATTCTCCAACACGATCTATGGCCAATGGATGTACTCGTGGGATTATTACACAAACCCCAAAGGGGGGGTATCTCACCAGGAAGTTCGTTAGAGGTTGGATGGGGGTGGGGTAAAATAATGTGCGAGAGGTACATAACACGACTAAAAGAGACGACTTGGGGGGTACTAGCGAGCGAGAGCGCACGCAACTCTCCTCCCCCGTCTCCATTACGCAACGAAAACCCCCACGCCCTCGCCTTGTAGAGCTAAGGAAAGACCCAGGGCCGGAGCGAGCCTCACCCAGATAAGGAGAAGAGAGGGAGAGGACAGCCCTGTGCGCGCGCACGACTCCACCGTCGCAAACCAAGGAGACGTCCGTGTAGGCTCTCCCTAGGTGAAGTTCGTGAAGCATTCCGATGAAGGTGAGGCCGTGGGAGTGCCACCGGAGATGGAGCTGGGTGTCCCCCATGGCGCTGGCGCTCTTGAGCACGCACTGACGAAGGGGCGGACGGATTAGGGTGCAGTGAAAGGCCGAATCGGCTTTTCGTGGCCGCTTGGCCAAGATTTGACGAGGAGCGATGGCTGGGAGGTGGGGGCGGAACTGGTCGAAGATCAATCTGAAGAGAGAGAGAGAATTCACGATAAGTCGGGCCACAACAATCCTGAAGGTACCAGAATGTAGTTGAAATATAAGTGTAGTAGAAAGAGATGTTGTATTTGCAGTACAAGTTGAGGTAGTAGTCAATGTCTACTAGTTGTAGTTGCAATAGTAATATTTTTTCCATTTTGGGATCTTATTATGGCTAGTATTACTTAAAACGAAAAAGCGAAAACTAATAAGGGCATCTCGGGCAAAAAGGTTTCAGAGGAAGGTTGATTAATTGGGGGAATTAGAAGGCGCACGACCCGAAAATTCTAAAGAGGAGACTATTAGTGCGCTCTGGTTCGGAAAGGAGGACCTCTCAAATGCCCGAGCTAGGGTTGAATCTTTTCCCACCCACGAATTTCATGGCCGACATTTCTCTATTCCCTCACAAGTAAAAAACAATAACCAAAGTGGGCAGTCGCCAGGAAAATGTTGAAGAGATGTTGTGTAAAGTGGTAAGGTTAAGGGAAGTGAAAATGTAGAGGTGCGTGACATAGATAGCAGTGTGCCTACGAAGGCACTCGGGAAGGAGAGAGCCAGCTCAGTCAAGAGGCAGATGACAGCTTCCCCCCCCCAAAAAAAAAAATACAATGAGATCCAAGTGTCCGGGCGTTATTAGCCCCTAGTATAAACTTATGATAAGGGGCACAAAATCCCCACACTTAAAACTCTAGGCTCCTAATTCTACATTTCTTAAGTTATGCAAAGTTTGACATGTAATCCGTAATCCATGTAATCACTAATCCCCGTATCGTGTAATCCGTAATCCATGAAATCACTAATCCCCGTATCGTGTAATCCGTAATCCATGAAATCACTAATCCCCGTATCGTGTAATCCGTAATTCATGAAATCACTAATCCCCGTATCGTGTAATTTATGCAATCCGTAATCCATGAAATCACTAATCCCCCTATCATGTAATTTGTGTAATCGGTAATCCATGAAATCACTAATCCCCGTATCGTGTAATTTGTGTAATCCGTAATCCATAAAATCACTAATCCTCATATCGTGTAATTTGTGTAATCCGTAATCCCTGTAATCACTAATCCCCATATCGTGTAATCTGTGAGATCCCTAATCCCTGTAAGTGCCGTCCCGTGACTCGATTTTTATTATTTCCATCTTTCTTCGACATCAATTGAACTTCCTTTGCTTGCAAAAGGAGGGGGGGGTGTAGCATGACCAACTATGCTGTAGTTGACATCTGCAGGATTGCGTGCCCTCCTGCCGCCCGACACTCGCAATTTGTCTTTCCAACCCCAATGCCTGTAGGAGGATTCAGCAACTATTTATCTTCCAGCGCATTTTCACTTACTCCATCTTCACCAATTTACAGATCTCCCTTGAAAAATTTCTCGGTGGAGATGCCCTCGTTGGTTGTCGCTTCTTAGCCTTAAAAATAAGAACGGATAACACCAGCTTTCACTTATTTCGAGGCCATCAACCACTGCCCACCGTCATGGTAGGAAAGGTGGCTGGCGGGAGTGGTGAGAACCCCGTAGTAGAGCTAAGCTTTATTTATTAAAATAAACAAACAAAAAAGCAATTTTTAACAGAACATTTTAAAGACAAGGTCGTAAAAATGTGGTGAAATTAATGGAAGTGAAAAGTAAAGTGAGAAAAGGGGGAGGGGTGGTCCCAAGTGCGTTCAACTGGCGACTGCCACCTAGGACTTAGTCGCCGAAAAAATAGGTACCTTAATTCTTAGGTTATATTAAAAAAAAACGAAATAGTAAAAAAAAAACTGACAAAAATAAAAGAAACGACAAAAAACGCTTATAAAAACCAAAAACAAACAAAAAAATGCTCCAGCGTCGGGATGCCCACCTCCCTCCGGCACCAGAGGACGGAACCAACACCAAACAATTATATACCGTCGAGGTCAACCTCCCCCCCAAAAAAAAAATCAAGAATGACAGAATCAGGGGAGCACGAACTCGTCCGTAATAGAAGGGACAAGCTGTAGAGACCTCACTCGTCCCGGAACCTGAACAGGTAGAGTGCGCAATCTTCCCCAGGCTGGGAGAGTCGACAAGAATGTGTGAACAGTCCGGGGTAATAACGAAGTCGTCGTAGTAAGGTGCGGGGGAGCGCTCCACTAAATGGCGGTGCGTCCCGTTCGAAGACAACAGAAGACAACTTGAAGCCGTTGGGGCATTGATGAAGGAGGGGGGGGGGGCGAGGCTACGTAACTAAGAATGGCCTATTTCCTTAACCAAGGCAAGTTTTACTGGAAACCCAAGTCAACAGCGCTAACTTATTTTTGCCTCTTCATAAAAACTCCTTTTGCAAAAATTTACGTATGTTTCTGAACCTTGGCGACCCCTGGAAATTAACCGACGCACACAACCTGACAGTACTCTCTTTCTACCACAGCTCTAGGGCATTTAGGCCTCAAATACCCCGAATCTTACCGACACACAATTTTCGTATAGAAGATCGCAAAGGCTATCTTATACAATTCTCAGCTCTAACGCATGAATTTAAAAAGTTGGGGTTTACAGAAGACTCGTGAGGTGAAGATCAACAAAACATGGTATTATAAGGCAGCAAATTATCCTTCGTTTGATAGAAAGGAGTTCGCTATAAAATAAGCAATGTCAGAGGGCCCTATTTTTGTATTTTAGCTAAAATAAGTCTGCATTTGCCTTTATTATAGTGTATCACGCCAAAAAACAACGCATGGATCAAACAATCACTCATTTTTCTCTTTAGTGCTTCTCTTTACTGTGTTTATTTGTGTATGCTCATTTTTACTAGTCGTTGGGAAGGCTCACCTTTGCTAGGTTAGGTAACAAAATAATAATAAACAACCACACGAAGATAACTTCCTCAAAACCGAGTGATTATTTCTTACTTGGTTAATTTTGAGGTTGCATTACTAGTCGTCTTAGGGAGTTCTTGTCTCTCCTTCATATCTACGACACAATCAACAGGTAGATTTAATCTCATTGTCTAGCCTTCGTAACTGAAGGCTAGACAAGGAGATTAAATCTCTAATTTTTGTCATCAACACCATCACTGCCTCTACGTAATGGCCTATTTACTTCCACTTAGGACCAAGAAAATGGATGAGCAGAGGCTTGTAAAGCAAGTAGCGAAAATAAGGCATCCAAGTACAAGGTGTAGGAAGTGAAAATGTGTTGAACATATATCGTCGCAGATCCACCTGTGGGAGTTAGGCGCCCCCCTCCAGATGACAGCTGCAGCAATGTCCATGATACAACTGACACCCCTTTGTGGAGGGGGGGGGGCAAGAACGCTCCATTGGGTCGGGCAAGGTGAAAATGACGACTCCGAAAACGTACACATACGCACACCACTTCCAGACTCCAGTACCCGGCATTTATCCCGCAAGAGGAATGTTCTTTGAACTGCTGCTCCACAAGCAACGCCGGTAGACCAGAGTATCACAAGGCGTTAACGCCAGCGCCCCCCCCCCATCCCACCTAGAGGCAAGAAATATTTCACACAGAACCGAAACACGTTTTAACTAGAAACGATCTGAGAGGGATGGCGTTCTAATATTGCGGTCAACATCAACGTTCTAAATGGCATTCGTCCATAAGAAGGTTAGGGGTTATAGGGACAAGCGATGAGATGAATGAAAATGAGAGAGGAAAAAAGAACGAGAGGGGGAGGATGGGGGTGGGTGAAACCTTGAAACCCGGCAAAGGCAATGGTGAGCTGTACCGATTTTAGTGGAAACAATTTTATTTTTTAAAAGCGAAAACCGACGGGAACATCTAGCAACTGACCGAAAAGACAGGTGGTGTAAGTTAAAAATGGGGAACACGTACATAATCTTAGTCAAAAGAAGAAACCATAGGAGCTACTAGGAAGCCCCTACCCCAACTCTCCTAACCACCACGCTTAACGTAAACAGCACGAGTGAGGCCTACGTGAGTGCAATGATTCCCAAACTAAAAGAATAGCAAAACAAATATTTAAATTTAATCAATTCTATAACTACACTTTTGTTCTACGACTTTTTCACATTCAGAAAATTCGTGCCACTTTAAAAGAATAATAAAACCAGGCAATGGCTTCGCCACTCCCTCCTACGGGGCGAGCTTGCGCTTCACTATTAAGATTAAAATCTAAAATCTGAAAAAAAGCAGCCATGTTTAGATTTTTATAAATTTTCTGAACTTCGCCAATTCTAATAATTTTAAAAAGGAACTCTAAACTAAATTTCCCCCCTTTCAAAATATAGTTATTGATAAAATAAAAAAGCAGCCTTACTTAAATTTTAATAAATTTTCTGAACTTCACCAATTCATTTTCTTTTAAAACCATTATAAAAGAGCATCGGATAATCCTATTTATTTTTTCTGAACTAAACTATTTTGTTTTTTCAAACTCTAAAGAAATTCTTAGAAATTACCTTGATAAAAATTTAAAATATACTTAATTCATAACCGAACTAAGATGAAATTATTATTCAAATACTCAAAAAAATCCCCTTCTTAAATTATAGAGTTAGTGAAGTGATGATGATGATGATGATGATGTTGAAAATAGGCAATGTAATAAATTCCATAAGCTTTTTTCCATTTTATTAGGTAAAAATAACGAAAAAAATTCTCTTACAAAATAATAATCGCTAGGAAACAAATTTTGAACTAACAACGCATTTTCCCTACTCGCATTAATTAACCTGTTCGTTCCTATGGAGTTTCGCTTATTTATTTCCGGTAATGTGCTCGTATAGTCCTTGTTAATAACGTAACTAGACCAACCTAGTTCTCACTTCTCGTTCATTAGGAAGAAGAGCTTTTTTTTTTCAAAGAATTTTCTCTCTTTATTTTCAAACCAATAAAAAGGAGAAAGGCAGCACGAACTTTCCGGATGACCTAATACAAGGACTGAAAAAGTAAACAAATCCACTCAGCATGTATAATTCGCCCCTGCCCGCACCCATCTATCTGTTGATCGAATCTGGGAAAACGGATGTATGTATGAGAAGATTCCACCTGCGGCACACCGCTCCGAGATGAGATTAACCCTGAAGCACACCACTTAGATCAGAATCACCCTGCGGCCCACCGCTCCTAACTCATATTCATCCTGCGGCAAACCCCTTCTATATCATATTCACCCCGTGGCACTACGACTAAGTCATTGTTGATTCTTCCCCTTAAAAAAAAACAACTGACACCACTCCTAAATCAGATTGGTCCTGCGGCACAGCAACGCAACATCATTTGCTGTCTGGGATCAGGATAAACAAAGCAAAAATGAGTGATTATCTTGTGTCATAGCTTCCAAGACACCAAAAGAACTAAAAACACAACTTCCCACAAAACAGATTTCGTGTTTATCTTCACTTGATTATATATTTACTAGTGATGTTGGAGTTCTCGGTCAAGTGGATAAAGCGTTGGACATCTTCTACGCCTGGCTACAGGGTTCGATTTCAGGCGAGAGGGAAAAGACAACCCCCCCCCAAAAAAACCCGGAGCTCGAAGGGCGGAGCCGCCAATCAGGCAGTGCGTCGAGTATGGACACACGCGCAGACAGCTCCAACCAGACACGTCATTATACAAAGACAATTACAACACCATTGTATCTTCCTCCTCCCTCCTCCTTTTTCCGCCCTGAAAGGTGGTTACCAAAGCCACACTCAACTGATGCGGAATGGCTGACTTTCCCTTGGGCAACAAAGCTTTCCCTGGTTAGTGGGCGAAAAACTAATATGGATCCTATATCTCCCCCCCCCCGGACTTGCCGTGTATCGTCAATCTGATCTGGACTCACGGCTGAAGAAGTTTCGTACCCCCCCCCCACCTCGAGTAGTTATTTTTTTTTATTCCCATCCTATTCGTCTTCGCCGTTGCTGCGAGGCGGGATTACGGCACTTTCTAAAAATTAGAATCATTCTCCAGCAAGGTCGGTCGCCAGCAGTATAATGATGGTTTCAATGACGGAGGGGGTAGTTATCCTTGAGGAAACCGGATTGGGGTATGGTTCCAAACTTCCAGGGTCACCCTTTCTCGGAGCTTGTAGGAGGAATGAACGTCTCAAGCCCCCAGGAGAAAGGCCACTAGTGCCTAGAACCCCCTATCATATATATATATATATATATATATATATATATATATATATATATATATATATATATATATATATATATATATATATATATATATATATATATATATATATAATCGATGGGGTCGCTTCTAGTCAGACGAATCTTTAATTTCAGCAGGAATGAGAGTACATAGAATGCGGAGAAATTCATCTTCATTTATTGGGGATAAACAACGTTTCGAGCCGTCCGCTCATCTTCGGGTTATATGATATAAAGGAATACATAATTTGCAATGAATTATAATAGGAAAAAAAATGTCTAGAAATTAGAATATTAAGAGTGTTGACAAATATCTACAAAAAGAGACTTTTTTTCTATAATGCAAAACCTAAGAAAATACATAATTTATAATGAGTTAGGATATTACAAACCCTATAGGAATACAAGGGAGAACCATCAAAACACTCACCATCGTTGGTCTGACTCCCAAGAGAAATGGGGAGGGGGGATTGAAGTGGACATAGGTAAGATTGTATTGGTAGTAGAGTTATGTCATAAGTAGGGAAGCGGCGGACGAGTCACAATTAAGACTAGGGGCACGGGATTTAATATAAAGGGATTCTAGTATTCTTAAGCTTTGCTCATTGTTATCTTGATCTATTATTGTAAAATTATCTAAAGTTATATCCGCGTTGCATTTGATTGCATGTGCTCTGATAGGGGATGGTTCTTTACGATTAAGTGTTTTTTCAGTAGGGGCGCTGGTGCCCATGTGTGAGGAGAACTTTGCTCTCAGGGAGCGAATCGTGCTGCCTATGTATCTTCCTTGGAGACACCGAGGACAAGTGAATTCGTAAACAACACGACTGCGCATCCCTAGAGGAGGTTTGTCCTTTTGACTGAACCAACTACCAATATTGAGTTTGTTAACAAATACTAATTTGAAATTTGTATGGTAAAAATAGCGTTTGAATAATTTAGAAAACTTTCTTCTGAATTCTCTATTAAGGGGGCCCATTTCGGGAAGAATAAAATATTTTGAGTCTTTAGGAACATCGAAGGAAGGATTGGGAGGTAAATATTGGGAATTTAAAAAATTTACAAATAAGGGTAGTTACTACTGACCGGGGATAGCAATTATTCTTGAAATAGGATCTTAGGAATTCAAATTCTTTATGCATTAGAGAATTTACAAATACCCTTATTTGCAACTCCGACGTCTCCTATCGGGATTAAGAAAAGGAACCCAAATGTACAAGGAGTCCATCCTCTCGAAAACATCCGTTCGAATCCCCTAAACAGGTGGGGAGCTTGAGGCCAGTAGTAAACACGAAATTAAACCCTATAGTAGCCCAAGGGGGGGGGGGCTGATCTTCAGAAATACTTTTCTGGATCCTTAAAACTTGGGTCTTAGGGACCACATGATTTATAGATGATAGACGCGCTGGGTTCGATTCCCAGCGAGAATGGATATTTCCGCTTTCGTAGGGCGCTAGTCGCCCCCCCCCCCCAAGAAATGGTGTGCAGTCTGGCGGCATCGCGCCATCAGGCTTATCACGCACATAGCCGATCACAACACCGCTCTCTCCCCCTGCTCTCTTTACACACACAACACTTCACTTTTCCATCTCGGAATTTGCTGGAGTGGTTTCCATACCGATCTCTCCCGACGTGCAACGGGTGGCCTTACCATGGGCCACGGAGGGTTCCATACTTGCTAGTTGGGGTAAAAAACAGTAATACCGTTATTTTTGTCCCTCCTACCCCCCAAAAACAAGAACCGAACCCCGGAGCCTTCTGGTTTGCCAGCCATTGTCATTCTGATCTTTATGTCATTTTCATTATCCGGTCGGGAGCACTTTCGTCCTCGATTGAAAAGGGACAGGTGGCGCAGTAAAGTCACTCTCCTTCGGCAATAACCCTACCCCCCCTGGGTAAAAATGTTGGGTCGCCATTTTATCTTTAACAGCATTTAGAAATGATGACAGAAACAAACTTTCCCCTTTTCTCCCTCTCTCTTCTTTCCTACGACTAGACTTCACGATGGGCGCAAGATGGCGCTAAAATCCCTTAAATAAAGTTTCCTTCTATTAAATATACAAGTACCAGGTACAATTTTCAAAAAGATCTACCTCTTTCATATTGCCCACCAATAAAGAGTAAATATACCCCCTTCCCCACACACACACACGACCAGTCGGTCGTCAGAATGACGTCATACATACCGATGAGGGCGCCGAAAGGGGGCTATTATTATCGACAAAAAAGTAAGAAGCGAAAACTAACGAGGGAATCCTCACCAAAAAGTTGGTGAAAGACATCTGGTGAGTTCGGACTTTGAAACCACAACTCTCCAGAACCTGCCGAAATTGAGGCAGGGAGAGCACGCACTGCTCTAAATGTCAGCTACAAAATCGCCCATGTTATAAGTAGCACCACCTTGCGGGGCATAACCCGAATGCCCAGTAAGGGTGGGTGAGAAACCTAAGAGACGGAAATGCTCAATAGTGTCAACAGCCAGACAGAGGGCTCTTACGCGAGTCTCCCGCCCACACTCGGGTAATGAATATTGACCCAGGACACTACGCCCCCCTCCCCCCGCTTCTCGTGAGGTTTTGGGTTC
Organism: Ceratothoa steindachneri; assembly: GCA_963969495.1. Lineage (NCBI taxonomy): Eukaryota > Metazoa > Arthropoda > Malacostraca > Isopoda > Cymothoidae > Ceratothoa > Ceratothoa steindachneri. The sequence goes on from OZ018318.1 coordinate 57,583,687, forward strand.
AAATAAAAAAACGAGACCCGCCATTAGGCCTGAAAGAATGGTTCTGCACGCGTCCAGTAGTCCCCCCTTTAGAATAGTCGGGCTATGCGCCTTCCACACATTTTCGCTTCTCCTAACATCGACACTCGACTCATTGCTTGTACACTTTCAGGCGGCGATGCCCTCAGCGGATTACGCTGTTTATTAATAATAATAAACACATTTTAAGCACATGTCTCACTCCTGTTAACGACCGAACCAACACAGAGCGAGACCAACGATGGCACGAGGGGGGCGGGGGTTTGAATCCCTGATCGAAATTGGGGTCTGACATTTTATCACTACGCCACGCATCCACATGGAACTAGAAAGTACCCTCTCCACGTCGGAGGGGGAAGGGCGCAAGGACGAAACCGAAACCGCAAGTAAAACCGGACCCCACAGGGAAGACGGAACAAGGGTGTTACAAAAACGGGCAGAGGCAGAGAGATATCCCCCCCCCCTCTCCCTGAAGAGAACCGAGGCTCTTGGTACATTCAACACGCACACGTGTACGTATGTACGAATTTTTGAGAATTTCTATCCATGTGTGAAAAATCCTCACTGAATGACTCAAACCTCCCCTACCCCCCTCTCACCACCACCTTCCCTTCCCCTCTTAGACAGACACGACGCTCCCTAACGCACGCGCATACTACCCCCCCCCCTCCCTTCTCAATTCGAAATATCGAAACAGATGTTGTGCGACGGGCAGGGGCTCGAGCACCCGGGGGCACGACACTCCCCCCTCCCCCCATCCCCAGCTGTTTTTATAGCGAATCCCCCCACCCTCTCCATTCTTCTCCACCTCCCGTCCCAAATTAACCCCCCCCCCTTCCACTGACCGGGACGGCTCGTTTCAACGCTTAGCCCGGGGGATTCAGGGTCTATGGGGGTGAGGGTTTGAGAGAGGGGGGGGGATTAACGTGGTCTGGCTTCGACTTTTACCAAAAGATGCCCATACCCCTGAGGGGGAGGGGGTGTCGGGGGTCTAAAGCCCGACTCCCCCATCATAAATCCCAATCCCTTATTAGAGGGCCTCGAAATGGGTGTTGTAAAGAGGATAACCGCGGATTGAGGCTCGGGAGGGGGTTCGAACCCTTGTACCGACCATTGGGACGGGGTGAGAAGTCTCTCGTTTGTTTCAAGCCACCCCCCCCCTCCTGGGGAAGTTCATATAGGGGGTACCAGGGTTCTTACAGGATTGTACCATACCGACCCAAGTAGTCAGTGACAAACCTCCCTTTAAAGTCTCTTTTAGTCCAGTGTGGTTCTTCGTTGGCTTATACCCGTTTAAATGTCGCAATAATCCCCCTACCGGATTAATCAGAGCAGAGAGGGACGGGGGGGCTGAACTCCTCCTCATTAAGCCTAAATCTTAAGCTGCGGAATGGGATAAGCTCCCATTTCGACCGGGAGGGGGGGAGGGTTGCTAACGTGGGACCCCCAAAAAGAATTATCACGAAATTCCTAATCAATGATGGATTATTATTATTATTATCATGATCTCATCCAATGCTAGATAAAGCCCATCACCGCACAAAGAAGCTTCCACTGGGTCGAGCGTTCGAGTTTGCTACGTTACTCCTATTCTCGATCGATTTTCCGGCTCCCATTTTCCGCGGGTTCGTCTCTATAAATATCGCCTTGAGGATTTCTTAGGTTCATCTTGGGACGTTTCTTCTCTAGTAACGTGTCTGGTCCAATTCCAATTCGCAATGTTGTTGTTTTTGTTTTTTTTTGCTATATCTTTTACCCGCGTTTGTGTTCTTTTTTCGTACGGTCCGGTCCCTTAGGGTTCTCGTTCCATATTTCCTCGACTTATACTCAGTTTCGGCCTGATTTTTTTTTTTAGTTGAGTCAAAATAAATGACAATTTAAAACGTCGTCGAAGCAGCAAGAAACGAGGACGTCGCGCAATAGCAACGAGGGCATTTCCCGATGAAAATTTCTGAGAAATGAAATTGTGAAGATCCGATCCTTCTGCAGGGATTGGGGATTACAGGTGTTGGGGGCGGGAGGGGACACAAGCCACTAGATATCACCTAAGTAAAAATAGGGGGTGTATTAGGAGAATATGGTGGGGGAGAATACAGACATTTAAAAAAAACACAACCGGAAGGGATGAAACAGCTCTCCCCTCTCCCGGTTCCAATCAGGGATGGATGGGAGAATTCGGTTGGCGACTAGCCTACGATATTAGCCGCCGCCGATGAAACGAGCTGGAGGGGACGCCGCTCCCCCAGGTACCAAGTCTCCACGGGCTCCTATTGCAGGGGAAGATGGGGGAAAAAGAGGGGGAGGACAAGGGTAAAATACATTCATTTTGGTCCCAGGCAAGCCTACTACCCTCCCCCTCACCTCGAGATGGGGGAGGGGGAGGAGTGCGTACGCATCCAGTCCAGGAAATACCGTGGACGATGGGGATTGGCGGGTGGGGGGCACGTGATTTGCCATCGCCTGTTCCTGCCTCTTCCACTAATCTAACCCAATCTTAAATCTTTTGTTTCATTGTATTGCTTAAGAAACTAAATATTGTCGTTTACCGAACATATAACTATGTAGAAATCTCGTATTGTCAGTATATGTTTTTAAATATTTATTACATCGCCAATTTCACTTAAATAAAATGTGTTTCTATCCTGTGATTTAAAGTGGACTAGATTCGTGCAGACGCCACCCTAGAAAAAAAATCTCCCTTTCCTAATGCTTGATTCCCTCTAGAAGTTCTATCTGCTTGGGGAAAAGGATGGGGGATGACAGAGAAACTTGGTAGGCCAGGGCGTCCTTATTTTTTTACTTTTGTTTATAGTATAAGGTGTGGGCGGGAGAACGGCGTTAAGTTATATTGGTTAATCCCGAAAGGTAACGAGCTCGGGTCCTTCTTAACGGATTGGGTCAAATAAGTCAATTTAATGCTAAAGTCCAAATTGGTGGATTTCCTACCACAATTAATTTCCACGCACCCCCTCAATGAGTTATAAATTCGTACTTTTGTGGGCGTATTCCCTAGTACGAACATGTTATTCAAGGTCTATAATACGCCCAGCCTCAGTATTTCTAACGGGTTAATTATTGTGATCTTCGTCATATTTAACCTTTTTATTGTTCTTATTATTTCTATCTATCCAATGCCATGTCTGTCGATTCCCTCATCAATATTAAGAAAATGGTTCCCTTGGTTATTCTGTCTTTTAGCTACGAATAAAGGGGAAAACTAATCCATGTAAAAATGTTGGAATGAGTTCCCCATATACTTTCCTTATCTCACCTAGAAACAACCGGAATGCAAAAGGACAGGGATCTAAATACAAATCTAGAGAATTTTCACCAAAGTCAGTGGAAGCTAAATACTAGTGATGAACTAAACTCTTAAGTACAATACTAATCTAGAGATGCTTTTACTATGGTGGTTGGTATCAAGATATTAATTTAGTAAAGCGATTTTTCACTAAAGTCGTTCACCGCTAAATAATGACTTTTTTTAGCAAAATACTAATCTATTTATTTTTTTAAAATTAAAATCGCTAATTGATGGAATGAACCAAAGGTTTTGTTGGCAGGGGGTATATAGGTCCATCGGAAAGGACCTAGACAACGGACTTATATTTTCAATTGCGGTCGATCTGCGGACCACGAGGTCAACAATACTCCTACCTCCACAGACCATTCTGTTCTACTCAACCAAACTCCCCTTTATCAACTGATCTTTTCCCAATTGTAAAGTCAGGACCCTTGCTTAGCCACGCGTTCTTCCACGTTATTCACTAGGCCAAACCAAACTCAGAGAGGGATTTCCGGTTTCTTTGGAGTAATTTTTTTTTGTATGGAGAGGTGGGGGGGGGGGGAGGCATTCACAAGTTTGATATAATTGCGCCCATGCGTGCTTTTTTTTTGGGGGGGGGGGCAGGTGATGTCGAAATTTCGAGGCAAATTTGGGAGATGGACTCACCCGATGACATCTTTAGAAGTGCTGTGATGTATTAGGGACCCGATTTCAACGGTTTTGAGCATAATTGTCCCTGGTTTCTTAGACTCGGGGGGGTACCCAAACATTAGCTGCGGAAGAGAGGCGCTTAAGCCCATGAGATATACAAGCCCCCTCCAGGTCCCTCAAATATCTGCCGGCGATGCCTTTTCCCACCTCTTCCCTGCCTTCACCACCACAACAACCGAACCTTACTCCACCCTCATCACCTCCCCCAGACCTACTCCAGCTCCTCCCTGCCCCATTCCCCCTCGTCGACCGACCCTTATTCCACCGATTCTCTACCACCCCAGGATCCCTTCACCCCCGATTGGCCCTTGCACTCTCCCCTTCCCTCAGATCGCCCCCGCATGGTAGAAAAAGAAGAGGAAACTAACGAAGGCATCTCCAAAGGGGATCTTACAGTGAAGTTATTGAAGGTTAAAGTGCGTGGAAGATACACTAGTAGCCGGAAGAGGAGACTACTTGGGGGCGCTAGTGATCGCGCGCTTCTCATGAAACTTTCCCAATCCATACGGATTCGGAAAGTGGTAAAGTTAGGAATGTGAAATGTAAGGGTGGGGGGGCAAGTAAGTGATTACGAGAGTATCTCCAGCAGGTTGGTAAGTTGAGGTAGGTTAAGAAAGTAGTGGAGATGGAAGTGAAAATGTGTGGAAGAAATATACCTGACCCTGCCAGGGTTGGCAAAAAAAACACAATTTTGAAAAAGTCCAATAAAACCCGGGTATTTATTCTGGGTTTTTTTTCAAAAATCAAATGCTACAAGCACTAGAATAGCTATCTCTATTTTTTATATAATATTAATAATTAATTAGTTTAATAATTATATTATAGTAAGAAAAGATCACAGTAACAGATCACTGATCGAGAATTGTGGATACTCATGATAGCCATAATCTGTAGAAGTAGAGATGAATTATGAGTCAGTATCAGAGAAATAACCTTAATTTGATACATATTTGTTGAAATTATAAACATAAATATGAATTTTGAATAAAATAATGATAAGTAGCATTCACTTCTTGAAAAAAAAAATGTAATTATGAAAAAACAAAACAAAACAAAAACGGTAATAAAACCTGGGTTTTTTGATTTGCCAACCCTGGTCCCTGCCCCTGTAGGTGTTGGGGCCGGGTGGGCGTGGAGGGCAGGGCACACAAGCCTGCCGATGTCAGTCATTGCTCCCGTTTAGGGGGTCCTGTTCTCTTAGATGCAACCCCTCACAAGTGGACTCGAAAATACACTTTACCATTTCATGGTTGACGAGGTTTGCCATTTGTCTCAGTCTCGCCCGATTCTTTTCCAGTTGCGTCCCTTGGGGACCAGATCCGGTGACTACCGGGTCCCAGGACATTTGGTCGGAGCAGAAGGTCCTAATCAGCCTCGGACCCCGCTAGTATTGACACTTGGTCATTGCATTTCACCTCGACGACTCAAGCCATCCCTGAGTGTAGTTTCCCCACGCTTCGAGTAACTTGTTCTCCTATGCCCCCACCCCGTAGAAGGGCTCAAAATAGTAAGACTCAAGGGCCTCTGCTCTTGGGGGGGAGGGGATAGATTGCACCCTTCACGCCCCAGCAATCTAAATTAAACTTTGGTATCTTTTGATCTTTCAACCTTTTTTTTTAAAGTTTCTCGTGTGGCTGTTTTTTAGGATGTGCCTAGAACAGAGATTCCTAACCTCAGGTTGCGACCCAAATCAAGGACGCGAGGGACAGACAAGGGATGGGCGTATATATGATATTTTGGTGGAGAAACACGATATGCAATTGTTAATATCTCTTATGGGTTATTACGAATGTTTTGCCAATCCTCATAATATATTTTCTTTACTGAATAAATATTTGTTTTCAAAATGGCAAAACGCATTCTTCAATAGGCTGAATTTTTTAATTTGGGTTTCAATGAATTGAGAGTACCTCGGATTACGAGTACCTCAGCCAACATTGTTTAAAATTCATGCAAGATTTAGCAAATTGACTCGATGAAGGAAAACAAACTGAAGCGATATCTACAAAGTGTTCATTCTAATTTCGTTGACCAAACACTCAAGTTTCTGTAAGGAAAAAGAAATAAACACTTGAGATTGGATACCCCAACAGATTCGTAGTTTCTATGGGGTGACAATAGCATAATTTAAGGTTGTATAGATAATAGCATGTTGCAAGAAACCCGTGAAGAACTTGTTAAATCAACTGCATTCTCCATGGTAAGGACTGTTTGTGGAGAGGCAATTGCCTCCAAACTTGAATTGGCGCAAGTTTCAGACAACACAATGAAACTAAGAATAGGAATGCAACAAGATATTCTCGAACAAATTGTTAACGGTTTGAAATAGTCACGAAAGTCTTCGATTTAAAGTGATGAATCAGTTGCTATCAAAAATAACCCTCAACTCATGGTGTTTGTTCGGTACAAAACACATGATATTGTGGGGGAATTGTCGATTCGAATCTCATTTTAAATGGAAATCCGGTCCGGACTCTGTAGGCCAGTTTATAACAATGATGTCCTTGCCATCCAGGAAGGTCTTCACCGAGTTGGCTGTGAGGGGGCGTTATCCGCCATGAAAAGTGGAGGTTAGGCTTCGGCGGCTCGCAGATGGGACGAATCATGCTGTCACGGCAATTCTTTGTACACATGCACATTCAATGTGACACATAATCGCACAAGTAGCTCACTGTCTTGTAGCGAAAGCACCCCCATAATTATGAAACTTCACTGCTCTGCAACAAAACCTCCTGGCATCGAATCCGAAAATGGTGAATTTAGATTCTTCAATGAAGTGGACTTGGCTCCATTGGTCATCTTCCAGGTAACGTGGTAAGTGGTGAATGCAAGACGAGCCATATTGTTCTTCGGACAGACCAATGGCTTGACCGCGGGTGTGTGAGCCTGAAGATAGTCTTCCTCCAGCCGATGTGACAGTCCACCTGAAGACAATGATTGCCAAAATCTCAGTTTTCTCTCGAGGAACTGCTGCAGCCCTTTTGAAACTGTTCTTCACAATTTGGATAATGGCACGGTCTTCCCTATTGGAGGACGTCTTTGGTCTACCGGTTGATTTACCAACCTCATATAAACTTATGTCATAGGTTGACAATTTTATGGACTACACTTTTGGAGCGCTTGAGTCTGCAATGGTTCAAATTGAAAGACTATCTTGGTGGCGCAGATAATTTAAGCATGTTTCTTGGGCGACAGACAAGAAATTGCACTAAAGTTAGTTGCTAGACAAACAATGCCGGTTTTCTATACAAGAAACCTAATCGTTCGGATCATTGACACTAGTTTTTCTAGCAAATTACTTATTTGTTGATAACTTTCGTTTTTTCATCCAAATTTGCATAACCTTTAACAATAGGTAATTTATAGCGGTAGATATCGTATATCAATTTTGGAAACTGAATTTTCTCAGGCAAAACTTATGGCAGATGTTATAGAAATACAGTTCTGATCATTTTGGGCGAAACACTAAAAAATTATTTGTGTACCAGGCAATGGATTCGCCACTAGCCCCCAGCCCCACCACGGAGGGAGCTTGCACTTCGCTACTAAGATTAAAATTTAAAATCTAAAAAAAAGCAGCCATGGTTAAGTTTTTATAAATTTTCTGAACTTCGCCAATTATAATCATTTTCAAAAGGAACTCTCAACAAAATTTCCCCCCTTTCAAAATATCACGTTGCGTAATTATAGTTATAGAAGAAGATATATAAAAATAAATTTTCGGAACTTATATATTTATTTCTGAACCTCACCATTTTGTTTTTTGATATTATAAAACAATTATTAGAAATAACTTTGATAAAATAACATAAGTCATAAAGATGAATTTTTTATTCAAATACTCCCAAAAATCCCGTTCTTAAATTATATAGTGATAATGATGATGATGATGATAAGAGGGGGGGTTTGAGGGGGCGAAAATATATATAATGTGGCCCCAATCGTAGCGAAAAGTTTGGAGGCCACTGGAGTAGATGAAGCTGAAAGATTCTTCCGAAGTTTACGAGGCCTATCAGGATTTGTAGATCGGAAAAGCCCCACGAAGAGAACAAGGGGTTGGGTGATTACACATTCAATCTATTCCTTAATCCATATTTGGCAGAAGAGAAAGATTACAACCGAAACTAGTTCAGAAAGTGCAAAGCCGGTTGGGTGACACTAAGCCACCAAGATGTTACCCCATCTATACACGTTAGTAAATAGTAATGAATGCAATGACCCGCAGGAATAAGGAAAAGGTGTTTTTCTGAGTACTTTCGATCTTTATTCAGTTCGAAAGTACTCGGAAACACCTTTTCCTTTTTCCTGCGGGACATTTTTTTATTATATATATATATATATATATATATATATATATATATATATATATGAAAATTAACTCAGGAAAATGAAAAGATGAATCCAAGCACTTTCGAACTATATTTGCAAGTTCATTTTCAAGGAAAATGTCAGCTTCGATGTTTGTGGTTTGTTTACTAAAGTTCCTTTAGACGATCTTCTTCCTCTGCTATGCGATAAATTACATAATTTAGATCTCTCTCCTCTTTGTGCTAAAAATTGGAATTCTTTGAGACGTTATTCTTGCCCCTAATCCTCGATTTTCCTATTGTATGGTACCGTTACATTGATGATATCGTAAACCTTTGGCCTTCCTCAAAAGATATTCACAATTTTCTCTGTAATCTTAATTCTCTAGTCCCTTCTATTAAATTGACACTTGAAATTGAGGAAAATGGGACTCTTCCTTTTCTTGACCTTTTGATACATAGGACGCCGTCAGGTTTTAAATACTCTGTTTATCGCAAGCTGTCTAACTCCAGTTCATATATTCACTTTTATTCTTATCACAGAGTTAAAATTAAACGGTCTGTATTCACTTCTATGTTTCTGCGTGCATTACGCCTTGTTAGTCCGGAATTTTTGGATAAGGAATTTTCCAATATCTTTGAAATAGGTAAAAAAATTTGTTACCCTCGGCAATTTTTGCATACTTCATTAAACTTTGCTAAGATAACTTTTTATAGACCTGATAACCCAGCGGTTTTCAATTACAAAAATTGCCTTATCTTGCCATACTTTGAACTATTTTTTTGTCTCACCCGTATTTTTAAGACACTTAATATCTCTGTAAATTTTAGATATGAATCCACTTTATATAAAATGTCAGTCCACAATAATACAAGGAAAAAAGGTGGATTTTTTTTTAAATTATAGAGCCCATCTGGCAACTGCCCACTTGGACATAAGTCGCCGGAAACGCGACACAGCATAGAACTAGGCTACTTTAAAATAAAAATATGAAAACATAACAATGATAAAAATGAGAAAAACTTAACAATTAGGAAGCAATCTCCGGCAGAGGGGGGAGGTCCCCCTCACCCCGGTGCAAGAGCGTGCAACCTACAAAAAAAACAACAATAACAAACAAAAAAAAATACAAAAGAGGAATCTTTTAAATAAAGGGGAGAAGTCCGGCCTCCCCCGATAAGTCAACAAGTCAATGTGCACGAACTCGTCCCGAGCACAAGGGACAGGCGGTAGCAACCCCGCCCATCCCGGTACCGGGACAGGTATCGTGCGCGAAGATCACCAAGACTGGGACATTCGACAAGAATGTGGCGAACAGTCTAGGGGACGACGCAGTCAGCGCAATAGGGCGCTGGCGAGCGCTCCATCAGATAGCGATGCGTCACACGAGTATGTCCGATTCGGAGACGACAGAAAGCGACCTGAAGCCGTCGCGGCATTGGGGAATAGGTCCATGGGAACAGTCGCGGCGCAATGGCACGCAACTTTAAGTTCCCTTCAACCGTCTCCCATCTTCTTTGCCAAGCAGTCCGAAGAGCTGCCCGTATTCCTGCCATGTAGTCGGTGTAAGGAAGAGCGAAACGCTGGTCCGGTCGCAGAGTCCTCGCCGACTCTTTGGCGCCCTCATCGGCACGCTCATTCGCCGCAATTCCTACATGTCCAGGAACCCAGCAGAAGATAATCTCGACATCCACCCGGCTCGCCAAAACCGTGGCGTCACGGATATCGCGAACCAGGGGATGCGGAGATTCCAATGCCCCGAGAGCACTCAGGGCGCTTTGTAGGTCGCTATAGATCACAATCCGGTCTCCGAACCGGGCACGTCGCGTAATCTCCCGTACCGAGTGGTGTATTGCCACCAGCTCGGCCGTGAAGACAGACGCAGCGCCTGGTAGAGCCCCGCTGACTTCAAACAGAGGGGATACGGCGTGGAAGCCGACCCCCTCTTGGGACTTGGAGCCATCCGTATACACTGGCACGGTTCCAACGTGACACGATGTGTGCTCCAAAAAGGTCGAACGCAATACTCCCGGCGCAGTACAAGCTTTGGGAGCAGAGGCGTGGCGACAAATAGCCAAATGTGGTACCCTCCAGGGTGGCGTTCTGGGCAGAACCAGGGGCGCCACCGGCCCGAGAGCTATATCTACCTCTCGAAGGAGTTTCCTGGCCCTAAACCCAAAGGGGTTAGGGTATGACTGGCGTCTCTCGACGGCATAGGCTCCATCGAGATCAGCTGCGGATGCAGTGAGAGCTGTTTGCGACTGAGGGAGGCGCCGGGCTCGCGTGTACAGGCGTGTGATGCACTGCACGCGGCGCAGAGCGAGTGGCATCTCCCCAGCATCGACCAACAGGCTAGGCTGTGGATGCAGTGAAAGCTGTTGGCGACTGAGGGAGGCGCCGTGCTCGCGCGTACAGGCGAGTGATGCACTGCACGCGGCGCAGAGGCGAGTGGCATCTCCCCAGCATCGACCAACAGGCTCTCAATGGGGGAAGTGCGGAAGGCACCGGTCGCCGGGCGAAGGCCGGTGTGGTGGATCGAATCCACCTTCCGCAATAAACACTCGGCTGCGGATGCATAAAACTCGCATCCGTAGTCGAGCTTCGAACGAACAAAGGATCGATAAAAAAGTAGGGCAGTAGCCCTATCAGCGCACCAAACGCTGAACGTCACGGAACGTAGAATATCCATGGCGGGGGTACAAGAGACCCTAAGGCTGCGAATATGAGCCTCCCAGGTGAGGCGTCGGTAAAATACAAGACCAAGGAAAGGGTGGGACTCAACCACATCCAGGCACACCCCATTAAGAAACAAATCTAGGTCGGGGTGGAGCCGTGGATGGCGGCAGAAGTGCACCACCTTAGTCTTGGCCAAAGAAAACCGAAACCTGTGCGGCTCGGCATAGCGGTTTTTTTTTTTATTATTTTTTTTTATTAAGGGGCTATCTGGCGACTGCCGACTTAGGCATAAGTTGCCGTAAACAAACAGCCTAGTTCTAGGCTACTTCAAAATAATTCAACAGGAAACAAAAATAAAAAGAAATAACAATAACAAAGCAATAACAAAAACGATAACAAAAACAACAACAACAATAAAACCGGGTTAAATGATAGGGAGAAGGCCGGCCTCCCCCAAAAAGTCAATAAGTCCACCAGTCATGGTGCACGCACTCGTCCCGAGTACAAGGGACAGGCGGTAGCGACCCCGCCCATCCTGGTACCGAGACAGGTATCGTGCGCGAAGATCACCCAGACTGGGACATTTGACAAGAATATGCCGAACAGTCTGGGGGACGGCGCAGTCGTTGCAATAGGGCGCAGGCGAGCGCTCCATCAAGTAGCGATGCGTCACACGAGTGTGTCCGATTCGAAGACGACAGAAAGCAACCTGAAGCCGCCGCGGCATTGGGGGATAGATCCATGGGAACAGTCGCGGCGCAATGGCACGCAACTTTAAGTTCCCTTCGACCGTCTCCCATCTTCTTTGCCAAGCAGTCCGAAGAGCTGCCCGTATTCCTGACATGTAGTCGGTTTGAGGAAGAGCGAAACGCTGGTCCGGTCGCAGAGTCCTCGCCGACTCTTTGGCGCCCTCATCGGCGCGCTCATTCCCCGCAATTCCTACATGTCCAGGAACCCAGCAGAAGATAATCTCGACATCTGCCCGGCTCGCCAAAACCGTGGCGTCACGGATTTCGCGAACCAGGGGATGCGGAGATTCCAATGCCCCGAGAGCACTCAGGGCGCTTTGTGAGTCGCTATAGATCACAATCCGGTCTCCGAACTGGGCACGTCGCGTAATCTCCCGTACCGAGTGGTATATTGCCACCAGCTCGGCCGTGAAGACAGACGCAGCGCCTGGTAGAGCCCCGCTGACTTCAAACAGAGGGGATACGGCGTGGAAGCCGACCCCCTCTTGGGACTTGGAGCCATCCGTATACACTGGCACGGTTCACGCGTGACACGATGTGTGCTCCAAAAAGGTCGAACGCAATACTCCCGGCGCAGTACAAGCTTTGGGAGCAGAGGCGTGGCGACAAATAGCCAAATGTGGTACCCTCCAGGGTGGCGTCCTGGGCAAAACCAGGGGCGCCACCGGCCCGAGAGCGATATCTACCTCTCGAAGGAGTTTCCTGGCCCTAAACCCAAAGGGGTTAGGGTATGACTGGCGTCTCTTGACGGCATAGGCACCATCGAGATCAGCTGCGGATGCAGTGAGAGCTGTTGGCGACTGAGGGAGGCGCCGGGCTCGCGCGTACAGTCGAGTGATACACTGCACGCGGCGCAGAGCGAGTGGCATCTCCCCAGCATCGACCAACAGGCTCTCAATGGGGAAAGTGCGGAAGGCACCGGTCGCAAGGCGAAGGCCAGTGTGGTGGATCGAATCCACCTTCCGCAATAAACGCTCGGCTGCGGATGCATAAAACTCGCATCCGTAGTCGAGCTTCGAACGAACAAAGGATCGATAAAAAAGTAAGGCAGTAGCCCTATCAGCGCTGAACGTCACGGAACGGAGAATGTCCATGGCGCGGGTACAAGAGACCCTAAGGCTGCGAATATGAGCCTCCCAGGTGAGGCGTCGGTCGAATACAAGACCAAGGAAACGGTGCGACTCAACCACATCCAGGCGCACCCCATTAAGAAACAAATCTGGGTCGGGGTGAAGCCGTGGATGGCGGCAGAAGTGCACCACCTTAGTCTTGGCCAAAGAAAACCGAAACATGTGCGCTTCGGCATAGCGAGAGACGCGGTTCAATGCCTGTTGGAGTCGACGCTCCACAGTTGGCATCTGGGCCGCGCCAAAAGAGATCGAAAGGTCGTCCACGTAGAGCGTAGCGAGAACATCTTCCGGAAGCAAAGAGGTGATGCCGTTGATGCTCAGGGCAAAGAGTGTGACACTGAGGACACTTCCCTGCGGGACACCCTCTTCCTGCTCCTTTGGGCCAGAGAGGGCTCCCCCCACCTGTACGCGGAATCGACGATCTCGCAAAAATTCAGATATAAAAATTGGGAGGCCTCCCCTCGCCCCCATCGTGTGAAGAGTCTCCATGATACCGTATCGCCATGCGGTATCATAGGCCTTCTCCAGATCGAAAAACACCGTGACGTAGTGCTGTCTACGAAGGAAAGCCTCGCAGACGGCATTTTCCAGTCGGAGCAGAGCATCCGACGTGGAGTGGAACTTGCGGAAGCCGCACTGTGCGGAAGACAGATGGCCTCCGCTGTCCAGGAAAAAGGCTAATCTAACATTTACCAATTTCTCCATCAACTTGCACACGCAAGAGGTTAGAGAGATTGGGCGGAAACCGGTCGGAGTAGAGTGATCTCTCCCCGGTTTGCGAAAGGCAAGCACAGTAGCGATTCGCCAGGAGTCTGGGAGAAGACCTTCCACCCAGATCCTGTTGAACAAATCTAACAGAAATGCCATGCCCCGCTCACCTAGATGTCGAAGCATGGCGTACGGGACATCGTCCGGACCGTGGGCGGTGTCCGCGCACGAAGCGAGAGCGGAACGCAACTCGCTTACAGTAAACTTGTCGTTGAAGGGTTCTCCGCCTCTGGAGGTAAAGTCCAGCCGGCGGCCTTCCGCGACATCACGACGTGCATTGAATGCTGGCGGAGCAGCATCACGGCTAGAGAATGCAGAAAAAGCGGTCGTGAAGGATTCCGCCACGGACGCGGGGTCCGAGATTGCGGTCCCATTCTCCTGGAGAACGGGAGGGGGGTCCTGCGAGAACTTGCCCCGAATCCTTTTGACTCGCTTCCACACCTCAGCTAAAGGGGTCTTCCCGTTAGGTGAAGACACGTAGGCCCGCCAAGAAGAGCGGCGGGCGTGCTTCGAAATATACCGGAACCTAGCCCTAGCCCGACGAAATTCAGCGACAGTGAAATCGTTCGGGCGGCGCTTATAGCGCATGTAGGCATAACGCTTCTGTTTGAGGGCCGTCTCACACTCGGCCGACCACCACGGGAGCGGTCGGCGTGCAAAACGGCCAGACGTCCTAGGAATAGTAGTCAGGCCCACGGCGATGAGGTTGCCGGGGAAGAACTCAACGGCCTCATCTACCGACCTAAACTCCTCGACTGAGATAGAGAATTCAGTCATTTCCTGAAATGCAGGCCACCGCGCCCGCGCCAAGCACCACCGAGGTGGTCTCTCAGGCGGCAGTTGCCCTGAAAATGATATTTGAATGGGAAAGTGATCACTACCATGGAGGTCATCGACCACCCCCCAATCAAAATCAGGCTGTGCATCCGAAGAGCATAGAGATAGGTCAAGGCAAGAAAATGAAGCGGTTCTCGGACAGTGATGCGTAAACTCATCCACGTTTAGGACACCCATTTCAAGCTCTTCGATCAGATCGGCAAGGACTTGTCCCCTGGGATTTATGGAGTAATCTCCCCAGAGAGGATGCCTGCCGTTCAGATCTCCAAGCAAGAGATAGGGCCTCAGAAACCGTGCAACGACGCGGCGGAAATCCCCCGCGTCGAAGTCAGCTGACGGTGGAATATACGCAGAAATGATAGTATACCTCCTATCCAGGTGCAGCTGCACAGCCACTGCCTGAAAGGAGGTATCTAAAGAGAAAGGAAGAACGGAGACATCATGCCGGGTGTAAACCGCGCATCCCCCAGCCCTGCCATCCCGCGGTGGTGGGGTTGCAAGACCCTTATACCCCGGGAGAGCGGGCAGGGGGCACGCGCCTAGCATGGTCTCCTGCAAAAAAATAGCTAACGGGGAGCGGGACGAGACGAGCCTCCGCAGCTCCTCCCAGTTGGCCCGGAGTCCACGGCAATTCCATTGAAGGAACATGCCCTCCAGGACTAGCTCGGAGGAGACGCGGGGGCCCTCCTCGAACTGAAGACCCTCACGGGAATGGCCGTACGCTTCCCGGGGGCAGAACCCCGGGCGCTGTTGGCCGGACAAAGCGCTGGAGGCGCTGTCGCCTTCGAGGACTTATTGGGGGAGGTTGACCTCGCCATGCGAGTCTTTTCCTCCCTCCGCCTCGAAACCTTAGGCGGGCGCTGCGGCTTCGGAGGCGGGGGGCCCTCTTTTCGAGGAACCACCGTCTCCGAGCCACTCGCTCCACCTCGGGGCGTGGGTGAAGGAGCCGAAGCTCCTTTGTTGCTGTCCTCCTTTCGGGGGACAGCTTTAGGAACCCCCGAAGATGGCCTAGCGACCATCTTCAGGGGTGTTGCCTCCTGTGAGTCTAACGACTCGGTGGAGGCGCGTGGCCGTTTCGCCTTGCGGGAAACGGTCACGCTGGGGGAAGAGGGGGGAGCCCTGGTTTTAGCCGGGGCTGGGTGTGAACCCATTTTGCCGCCAGCTCTACCAGGGAAGCGCCCGGGTGTAGTAGAGCCCGCAGAAGGGCTCCGAATGGGCGCGGAAACAACCGTGCTCGTTGGCCTGGATGGGCCAGGAGCAGAGGGTGCCTTTCTAGCTACTGAGGCATATGACGTCCCAGGCAGAGCTGGGCGCGCCAGGACCAAGTCCTTAGCCTCGCGGAATGAGAGTCTATCCTGGGCCTGAACGGCCAGGATTTCTTTCTCCAGGAGATATGCACCACATTGCTTCGAAGAAGCAGGGTGCGGCTCTCCGCAATTGACACACTTGGCCACACACGATTTGGACTTATCGTGTGCGACCTTGGAGCAATTTACACATACTTCGGGTGACCCCGACTTTGCACGTCTACATGAGCGATTCATATGGCCGAAGCGGTGACAGTAATAGCGCCGCCGCGGAAGTGGCACGAATGCCTTCACGCGGTAGCGGTACCAACCGGCACGCACCGACTCAGGGAGCTTGTCACAGTCGAACGTGACGAAGAGTGTAGGGGTGGGTCTCGAGGCCCCTCCCTGTTTTCTCATCACACGTTCGACTTTGACCGCCCCATGGTCGGCCAGCTCTAGGGTGATGTCCTCAATGGAGTAGTCAACGAGTTCCCTCGCATAAACTACTCCTTTTACAAAGTTCATGGTAGAGTGCGGCGTCACACTCACCGGGGTGCCATGAAGTGTCCGAAGAGCACTTATCTTGTCCGCCTCGGCGGGATTCGCCGCATTCGCCAGAAGGCTCCCGTCCGAGAAACCGGTCACCTTCGGCTCTCTACCAATTGCACTAGCTAATCCTCTCC
Organism: Ceratothoa steindachneri; assembly: GCA_963969495.1. Taxonomy (NCBI): domain Eukaryota; kingdom Metazoa; phylum Arthropoda; class Malacostraca; order Isopoda; family Cymothoidae; genus Ceratothoa; species Ceratothoa steindachneri. The sequence goes on from OZ018318.1 coordinate 57,600,142, forward strand.
TCTGATGGATCATGTTGCCCTTGCACAACATGGTGCCATCACTGGAGCGAATAACGAGGAAGCGTTTGAAGCCAGCGGGCTCGAAAACGCCAGGTAACCTCTGAATCAGGGGCCCCGATGTCATCGAGGCTCCGCCCTGTGCACTCTTGGTTTTAGTCAGGGGCTCCGCACACGGGGGGGGGGGGCAGAGGGGCTGGATGTGCCGATCTTGGCTTGGTCGCCTACCAAAGTAGCAGCAGACCTATCCGTCCCCGCAGCCCCCGGGAATGGAGAGGAGCCCCGAGTCTTCTTTGTCTTTCTAGTCTTTTTCTTTTTTTGGAGAGGAGGGCGGGGAATGAACCCGCTTCTCACCTCCGCTGGAAGGAGCCCCCAGGCCAGATGGACCGGCCTCAACCAGGTCCTTCTCCGAAATTGAGAAGGTCCTGGTAGTCGTGGGGGCACCGGTCGGACGAGATCCCTCGCCTCCTTGTACTGCTTCGGAAACCCTAGTCGTTTGAGGGGGACCTTGCATAGGGGCGGGTCGGGTTCGGTGTTTGGCGCCGAGCCCGGATTCCCTCCCATGGAAGGCCCTACCGTCTGAGGCTGGGTTTCCTCAAGGACCATGTCTATCTCAGGGGAGGCCTCCAGTTTGCCATCCCCCCCTTCCCCAAGACATCGCAGGTCCCGTTGGCAGTATCGTCACTAGTGTTGTGTGGGGAGGCACAAGCCTTGACCCCGGCAAGGTTCAATATTCTTGCCAGCAGGTCTTTTGAGGGAAGCGACCGAAGGGGCCTGGCTTCCCTCTCCCCCCTAAGGAAGTTAGCCCTACCGAGCCGCTTCATGTGGAGCGGCTGGCTTTCTTGGCAGTCCTATTTGAAAGAAAAGAGGGGACTGCCACTGGAAGGGAGGTGCCCGAAAGCACCTCCAGAGAAGGGGGTGAGGGGGAGTCCCCTACACCCGTAAGCGAAGGAGAGGAGTAAGCCTCCTCTCCGGTTAGAGAGATATGGAGGGTCACCTGCGCAAGCACAGGATGGGGGAAACTCCATTTTTTCGGTGGAGCGCCCGAGGGCGGCTCCGTTGGTTGACACAGGGGGAATTAGGGGAAGACTTTTATGTTTCTCATTATTGGGCATGGTGACCCTATTTGTTTCACGGGATGCAAGCGCTCATCACCTTTCGCAGTTGCCCGCACTGCAAGAGGTGCTTACAGGCCTGGCAGAGCCAGGCGCCGCCATTTGGGAGAAACCCCTCCCGCCTGGTGGCCTGGCAGTCCATCGGCATGGCGGCTCCACCTTAGACGCGGCGTAAAACTGAGTGTGAAGAAGAAAGGAAAAGGGATGTGAGGAAGGTATGTGAGGAAGCAGGTTGCTAAAAAAAAACTATTCCGAACCGGAGCTCATGTGTTAGGGAACGTTGTCCCCTCCCCCCTCAGCCCCGATCCGGGACGGTTGGCTTGAGAAGAAGGTCAGCATCTACCCTGTGAAATTAGAGGCTGACCATTGAAAGTTGTGGGAGAGGTTGTATGAAGAGCGACGAAGTAGAGGAGAAATACAGGCTATCTGAAGGAAGGAAGAGAGGCTAAGCTGGGACCGGACGGAGCGCTGGACCCCGTCAGCACGGCGGCCAGGATGGCAAATCGCCGCGCCCCTTACGGGAAATAGGTGGAGTATATTCTATAGAATGTTCTATTTTTAATTTACCTTCTTCCGTCAAACTGGTAAATCTACTAGGATTTACCAACATAAGTATAATATTAGGTGAAATAAATAGCGCTTTATTTTTACATTTATCTGAAAATAACCACCCGACTGGAATTCTGCTAAATTTCTTTATCATTCCGCTGATTTCACAAAAAGAAATTGTCGAGTGTTCCTTAATTGGCATCTTACCCAATATGAACATTTCCCCTGCTTATTTAAACTCGACCTTGTTTTAAAAAAACTTGTACTAAATGAAATAACTTTATAATGCAGCCTGTTGTCACTCTTTATTAGTGTAATATCATTCACATTGCCTCCCCCACCACGTGTCTTTATTGTGCCTGTGGATAAAACCTTAGCCCTAAATGTTTTTGCTCTAATGATAATCCTTTATTTTTTTTTTCATCCAACCATATTCCATTCATATACATGGCGTTGTTGTGTGTATATCGTTTTAGGGATGCCCATGCCTGTTATTAGTTGCCTACTATTCTTTTTCCTGGTATTTTTCTGTCTTGTTTTTGTGTTTTTCTATTGGTCTGTACTATGTGATGGGCGTTGCCTACGTATCCTTGTACCCTATATAAGGTTGTCTTCTCTATTTCATGCTATTCCTTGAAAAAGAACTTGCAAATATAGTTAGAAAGTCCCGATACCAGGACAGGCAATGTCAGCGAAGATCACCCAGACTAAGACATTCAACAAGAATGTGCCGAACAGTCCGGGGGACAAAGCAGTCATCGCAATAAAGTGTGGGTGAGCGCTCCATCAAATGGCAGTGCGTCCCGCAAGTAAGCCCAATTCGCAGACGACAAAAAGCAACCTGAAGCCGTCGCGGCATTGGGGGGTAGGTCCAAGGAAACAGTCGCGGCGCAATGGCACGCAACTTTAAGTTATCCTCGACCGTCTCTCATCTTCTTTGCCAAGCAATCCAGAGGGCTGCTCTGATTCCTGCCTTGTAGTGGGTGTGAGGAAGAGCCAAACGCTGGGCTGGTCGCTCTCTCCTAGCGGAGTCTTTTGTGCCCTGATTCCCCGCAATTCCTACATGTCCAAGAACCCATCAGAAGATGACCTCGGCATCCATCCGGCTCGCGACAAAGGTGGCGTCACGGATACCGCGAAACAAAGGGTGTGGAGATTCCAATGACCCGAGATCACTTAGGGCGCTTTGTGAGTCGCTTAACATTACAATCCGGTCTCCAAACCGGGTACGCAGCGCCTGGCAGAGCCCAGCTGACTTCAAACAGAGGGGATACGGCTTGGAAACCGCCCCCTCCTAGGAGTTGGAGCCATTCGTATAATTTTTTTAAGAAGCCTATCTAGCGACTGCCTACTTGAGCATAAGTCGCTGTAATCACGCTACATCCTAATACATGGATAGATTAACAAACAAAAAACCCCTGCAAAACACAAACACAAAAAAGCAGAGACAAGCAAAAAACAACAATATAAGCAAGAAGGAAGCACGCTCCGGAACATGCGACCCACAACAAATTGAGTTAAATAAAAGGTAGTAGGCCAGCCTACTCCAAGAAGTCAGCTAGTCTGGAATTTTGTGTACACGAACCTGCTCTGAGTCAAGGATTCAGCGTCACAGGAAGTGTGCTCCAAAAATGCTGAACGCAATACTCACGGCGCCATAGAAGCTTTGGAACAGAGGCGTGGAAACTAAGACAAAGTTGGTACTCTCCAGGGTGGCGTCCTGGGCAGAACCAGATAGCTACACGGAGTTCTCGAAGGAGTTTCTTAGCCATAAACCCAAAAGGTATGATTGAAGTGTCTCGGCGCCATAGGCACCGTTGAGATCGGCTGCGGATGCAGTGAGAGAGGCGCCCGGCTCGCGCGTACAAGTGCATAATGCACTGCGCCCTCCGCAGAGCGAGTGGCATCTCCCCCCCCAATGTCGAAAAGTAGGCTCTCAGTGGGGAACGTGCGGAAGGGACTGGTCGCCTGGCGGAGACCGGTGTGGTGGATCGAGTCCACTTTCCGCAATACACACTGGGCTGCGGATGCATAAAACTCGGATCCGTACTCAAGCTTCGAACGAACAAAGGATCAGTAGAAAAGCAAGGCAGTAGCCCGATTAGCACCCAAGGTGATTAACGTCACGAAGCGAACAATGTCCATGGCGCGGGTACAAGAGGCAGGCTGCGAATGAGCCTCTCGGGTGACGCTTCAGTTGAAAACAAGACCGTGGAAACGGTACGAATCCATCACTTCCAGGGGTGGAGCCGAGGTTGGAGGCATGAGTGCACCACTTTCGTCTTGGCCAAGGAAAGCCAAAACCTGTGTGCGAGAGAGATGCGGTTCAATGTCTGTTGGAGCCGACGCTCCGGAGTTGGCATCTGGGAATGCGGACCACTGCGTTCGCGCTAAGAACCAACAGGGGAGGGGGGCCTCAAGGCGGCAGCGGTCCAGAAAATGATATTTGAATGGAGAAAGTGATCACTGCCATGGAGGTCATCGACTAATTCCTGCCCAAAACCAGTTGAGCATCTGGAGAGCACGGGAATAGATCAAGAGAAATGAAGCGGTTACCGGGCAGTGATGCGTACTCATTCACATTTAGGACATCTATTTTCAGCTCGTCTCCCAAGAGGGGGTGCCTACTGTTCAAATCCCCGAGAAGTAGGAAGGGCCTCGGCAACCCTGCTAAGGTGCAGGGGAAATCCCACGCGTTGAAGTCGGTTGACGGTGGAAAGTACGCGGAAATAACAGTATACATCCTATACAGGTCCAGCTGCATTGCTACTGCCTGAAACAATGTATTTAAAACAAAAGAAGAACGGAGACATCATGCCGGGTGTAAATGGCGCATCCTCTTGCCCGGCCCCTCTTCTGTTCCTCCTAGTTGGGCAGGAGTCCGTGTACGTAGGATCGAAGGGGCTAAGAGCAGACGGTTCCTTTTTTAACATTCGAGTCATAAGACCTCTAAGGAAGTGCCGGGCGTGCTAGGACCAAGTAAGTCGTTAGCCATGCGAAATGAGAGGTGATCCGTAGCGTTAACGGCCATGATTTTCTTTTCAATGATACGTACCACATTGCTTCGAAGAAGCGGGATGCGCCTCTCTGCACTTGATCATACGCGATAGGGACTAATCGTGTACGGCCTTGGAGCAACTTACACAGACATCGAATAAACCGGACATTGCACGCATACTGGAACGATTCTAACACGACCGCGGCAGTAGCAGCAGCACGAATACCTTCACGCTGTAATGATAACAAAAGGCACGCAGCGACTCAGGGAGCCTGTCACAGTCGAACGTGAAGAAGTGTAGGGGGTGGGTCTCGAGGATCCTACCTCTTTTTCTCACCACACGTTCGACCTTGACCGTTCTTTGATGGGCCAGCTTTAAGGTGAGGTCTTCTCTGGAGTAGTCCACGAGTTCCCTCGCGTAAACCACTCGTTTCACGAAGTTAATGGTAGAGTGCGGTGTTACACTCACCGACGAGCAATTAAGTGTCCGAAGGGCATTAATCATGACAGCTTCGGAGGGATCTGAAGCATTGACCTAAGGCTATAGTCCGAGAAACGGGTCAACTTCGGCTCTCTACCAATCAAGCTAGCTTATATGTTGCCCTTAGCCAACATGCTGCCATCAGTGGAGCGAATAACCAGAAGGCGTTTGAAGACGCCATTTAGTCCCTCAACGCGTGGCCCGACGTAATCGAGGCTCCTTTCAGCACACTTGCGGCTTTACTCTTGGTCTGGCCCCCACCCCCCTCATCACCTCGAGGCCGGGCGTGCCGATCTTGGGCTGGTCGCTTGCCGAAAAGACACGGCAGTGGACCCATCCATTCGCTGAATTAACGCGGATGGAGACGAACTCTCCTAGTCCTTTGTCTTCCTCTTCTTTTTATTTAGGAGAGGAGGGTGGGGAATGAACCCCTAGACCGGATGCAGCGACGTCAGGAAGCTCCTTCTCAGAGATGGAGAAGGTTTTAGCTGACAGAGGGGCACAAACCAGCTGGAGGAGGAAGCCCTCCTCTCCTTGTCATCCCTAAGGAAGATCCTGCTACCTGGGGCTGGGTTACCTCCGCGACCACGTCCATCTCAGGGGCGGGGTGTATTTTTCGCTTTATGCCCGCCCACGAATTTCGTGGGCGCTTCGTTATAAATATATATATTTTTTTTTAATACGCAAATGCTATATAGTGTATATCGTAGATTTACTCTATATAGCAGTTTTAGTACTTAATGTGGGCAAATCGGTAATTATCATGTTATGACGAAAAATAGATTGGCCGCCATCTTCGAATTGAAAGAATCTAGTTAGTTTAATTTTTTTATTTATGTAAAGTATACGCCTCAAAAAAATCAGTTACGTAGGGGTTTATATAGTTTAGTTTTCTATTTTTGTTAAAAAAATTTAAATATCTTTTTTAATTAAGATGCTATAATTGTGTACATATGGGTGCGAACGGGTTACGTAACACGCTATAAACAAATAGAGGCCTATCGAGATTTGGCAATCGCGCCTATGAATTCGAAACCAAGGAGGGGCCCCTCCTTTTCAGAGGCGAAGCTGCCGGAGAGCGACTCCAAAGATGACAAAGGGAAAGCCCCTTTGCGCATGGCGATGGTGAGAAGGGAGCCCCCCCCCCCTCCCCACCGGTCGCAGGGGTGCCTCGATTTTCCTCCTCTTCCTCACCGACACCTAGGGAGGGCGAGGCCGCGCTTGGAGGCGGATCTCCATGCGCCTGCTCACTATTAATATCTGTTGTCACTATATGGTCAGTAAAAAAGAAAAAATGGGGCCTCATGGCAAGTATATAGGTACTATGACCTGCCTCTGAGTGGGAGTTTTTTTTTTAATTTCAGGAGCCTATCTGGCGACTGCCCACTTGGGCACAAGTCGCCGCAATCACGACAACCTAGCACTAGGCTAATTTAAAATAAGAATATGAAAACACAACTATGATAAAGAGGGAAAATGGAAACGATTAGGAAGCAAGCTCCAGCGCAAGAGCGTGCGACCTACAAAGAAAACAACAACAAAAAAACCTAGTTAAATAAAGGGCGGCCTCCCCCCAAAAGTCAATAAGTCCACCAGTCCATGTGCACGAACTCGTCCCGAGTATAAGGGACAGGCGGTAGCGACTCCGCCCATCCCGGGACCGGGAGAGGTAACGTGCGTGGAGATCGCCCAGACTGGGACATTCAGCAAGAATGTGCCGAACAGTCTGGGGGACAACGCAGTCTTCACAGTAGGGCGCTGGCGAGCGCTCGATCAAATGGCGGTGCGTCCCGCGAGTGTATCCGATTCGGAGACGGCAGAAAGCCTCTGAGTGGGAGAGGTTAGGAGAAAAGTCTCCCATGGATCAGAAATTGCAGAATATTATCATTTAAACATAATGTGTCCCCGTCCGGCCTTGATGGGCTTTGCAACCAGGCCAGCCATTTAAGAAAAACTTAGACCATAAAGGATGGTGGCGGCGTAGCCACCTTATATGTGTACTGAATGCTGTAAGCAAACTCCATGGCCCAGCGCCCCCCGTCCCTAATATTTCCTTCAGCTCACGCAGGCTTTCGGACCTTGCAGCAGGTTGGGACCTCACGGTATCCAATGCCACTCGACTAAGGTCTGGTTAGAGGACGAAGTGCGCCAGGACCTCTGTGGATAGGAGAGCAAGTGTGCGAAGGGGTAGGGGGGTATGATAGAGATAGGCGGGTCTACGAACGAGTAGGGTTGGTGATCACATATACCCTGGTGCTAGGTGATTCCAGGATGGCATACAGTCCACCAAAGCACCATGGCTACCGGACCGAACTCTGGACAGGTGGAAACGTTCCTCCTAGTACAAAGCGCGGAAAATACGTTGAGTGGAGAGCCGCAAGAATAATAAATAATACTTATAAATAATACTAATAAAAAGGTTATGTCGTGTTGAGTCGAGCGAGGGAAAAGTGCACCAACAACTTTGCCAGGCCCCATCAGACAGGTCAAGTCAACCCAGTGTAGACGGGGCCTCCCTAATTTGCACTCAGGGGAGGACCTGCAACTCCGGATACCAAATGTAGCAGGCTACACAGGGTACCCCCCCCCCGCGGGGAACCGTGGGGCGTCATGGAAACCGCGAACCAGAGGGTATGGATATTACAATGCCACGAGAGCTTGCGCCCCCTGGCTACACAATCCACCTTCTTGCAACAGACAAAGAATCGAGGGAATAGCCGCAGAAAGGGAAGGGGGGCGGGGCAGCTTCCTGAGGCCTCGTCAAAGAGTTCAAGTCAATCCAGTGATCAGGTCAGGGCCTACACTATTTCGACACGGGCCGTGCAGTTCCTCTGGATACAGGGTGTAATAGTCTACCCCCCCTCCCTATCACTCGGATTGGGAGGCCGTGCTTTCCTCCAGGTTTCAGTTGTACCAGCGCAGGCTATACCATCCACGTTCCTAACCAAAAGTCACGTGCACTCACCCTATTCTGATTTATAACCTTACGAGCTTCAAAACTTTCAATAATTCCCGAAATAACCTTGGGAGGACCTTGGTAATTATATCATTCGAAAGAGAATGGAAAACAACATAAGAATTTCAAATTTCATTAGAATCGACCGAACAGTTATGATGTTATTGCCCAAAAAATATAATTCCCAGGCTAACTTTGGGAGGACCTTGGTAATTATATAATTTTGAAGGGAATGAAAAAAAACATAAGGGTTTCAAATTTCATTATAATCGGCCCAATAGTTATGATGTTATTGCCCCCCAAAAAATAATTCCCAGGCTAACCTTGTTAATTATATCATTTGAAAGAGAACAGGCTAACCTCGGGAGGATCTTGGTAAATATATCATTTGAAAGAGAATGTAAAACAACATAAGGGCTTCAAATTTCATTAGAATCGGCCGAATAGTTATGATGTTATTGGCCAAAACAAAATAATTCTCAGGCTAACCTTGGGAGGACCTTGGCAATTATATCATTTGAAAGAGAATGTAAAACAACACAAGGGTATCAAATTTCGCTAGAATCGGCAGAATAGTTACCAAAAAAAAGTAAAACGGACCAACCGACCAACATACTGAGATGTAGAGTCGCCCGCGACTAAAAAGGGGTGCTAAGAGAGAGAGAAACCCAGGTTCCATCATAGTGGACCTAGTTGCCCAGCGGGTCGAGATGACGTACAGCTCCTCCAGGTACCTAAGTGTAACTGGTTTACACGGGAAATTTCCGTTCACTAGTATGAGGGTGGCGGCAAGCGAAAAAAAGTGGAACACGAAAATACTGATGGGATAGGGAATAGTGTATTATAATCTCCCCTTAAAGTTCATTAAATAGCACATTTACTTAAAAGTACGAACTTTAATCCCCTACCGAAGGGTGACAGCCCCCGTCCAAGCACTGAGCTTCAATTTCAGCGGTCGAGAAATTAAAATGGCGCAGAGATCGTTCTAAAGAACCTCGACCGAGCGGGGAATAACAACCCCAAAGATCCGCGCAGGGGTGAAGCGAGGTGGAACCCCCCCGCTCCCACCTGAAGAGGGACGCAAAGGTTCAAAAGTTCAAAAAGTGCCTTGTGCTCGCTTGCAAATCCCCACCCTGCCGCGCCCACACCACCTTCCACAAGAAAGTGCGAATTCTCCACCCGTGCATCGATAGGACCTCGGTAAAAGATACGTTAAGCGATATCGGCAGATGAAAAACGGGCGGGGCATCCGTACCCTCCCATTACACCGGGTATCATACATACGGAAAGGGGGTGGGGACTGCAAAATTGGGATTTCCAGCATTCATCCATCAAATTATGTAGTCTATTTGCGTAGCCATCACTCCTAGGCCGGAAACTAAACGAGCCATTCTTTTCAAAATGCACAGAGGTATGTGTCCCCCCCCCCACCTTCCCACTTACACCCATTCAGCCAAGCGAATAGACTGAGCTTATCTCAAAATTCACATTTTCAACCCCCCCCCCTTCGCACCAATACGAACCAAAAGTATTTTCACGTAGATAATAAAATGTCCGCGAAATGATCTCTCCCAAATCGCTGATGTTAAAGAATGGTAACATATTTTCAGGTGAAAATCAAGTGGTGAAGTTCATATAACTGAAAATGTAGGAGGTAGTAACCAAAATATATGAAAAACTAGTTTCACCAGTTAGGTCCAACGAGACTGTCATCATTTCAATCCAACCTACGGGGACCAATTTTTTTTCGATTTCCCCAGGCTCCAATGCCCCAAACATCTCTCTTCTTTACAACCTATATGTATGACGCAGCTGGTGGTGGTACTTCTAACGAAGGTTTCTTAATAAAGTCACCTGGTGTCTGAATGATTATCGCAGATGACCTTTGATAGGCCCTGTTGGCTTTTGTTATCCGTAAATATCTGGTATGGGTGTGATCGCGAAATCACACTTTTCCCATTCGCGTGTAAGCTTTACCGAGGGGGGGGGGGAGGATATGCACGCCAACCCCACAGTTGGAAAGTAGTTGATGATTCCCTCCTAAAAAAAATAGGTTCGTACAAAATAGAAACTACACGAGGCAATAGAGAGGGCACGCAACTTCTGAATCTGCCCCTGTTCCGCTGCAGGGAACACTTAGTGAGGAACGCAAATGATGTTAAAGGAACGCCTCTGCACGATCTTCCTCACAAGGCAACACACGGCCCCAGCTTCAAATGTCAAGAAACGCTCGGTGTCCCCTTTCCTCACAGCTTCATTTGTGTCCACTTTTCTAATTCTTTGTCTATTCTCTCTACTTCTTTCTTAAACACATCTCGAGTGACAATGACGCAGCTCTTGACGGAACCTCGGCATCCGCTAGATCAACCAGGCGACGTAAGTTCCGGTTGGTCAATGGGATGGGAGACCTGACGTGCTGCAGTAAGGGGCCCGTTGTTTAGACAAAGCTGCAGATCCGCTGCAGACGCACAACGGGGCCCCAGCAATGGCATGCTATTAGGTAGAGGTTGAAGTGCCCACTGCTTGGTCAATAGGCAGTAGCGCTCCTTTGAAAGCAGGGTATGCCAATATCGGACGGGAACGGATAAATATTCCGACATAGTATGCATTGTACATAGCCCCCCCCCCCTTTCACTCACGCGCGGATAAAAAAACGATACAAATCCCCGTAGCCAACCCCATTACAGCCCCTAGGGGCCCCTCCCGAACGACGAGCTCAACTGAGATGCACGTGTTTCAGGCGCGCCAAATAGGCCCGAGCATCCTTTTCCCAAGAGGGAGGGGGACTGAAGCCTACTAAACCTCCTGCTACGCTCAATGCCCGGGACGGCCTACCGCCCTCGGGGCGGGCGGGCGGGCGGACGACCACTGCGAGGTGAAGGGTGACGCGCTTGGGGGATACCGACCCCCGCCTCCCCCACCCCCTGGGCAAAGGGACCACTGGCCCCCTCCAATCATTCCTTTCACCCTCCTAACCGTCACCGCATCCATCCAGCATACCCTCGCCACGCCACGAGGCTAGCGGGGGGAGGGGGCGTCGGGGGAAGGAAGGGGAGGGGAGGCGATGGTTAATTTGAGGGGGTGGGGTGGAGACGGGGGTTAAGGGGGGCAAACATCCCGGATGGAATGGCCGAGAGGGAGAGGGAACGGAAGGGAGGATGGGACCGAGCGACCACATCTCAGACCTTTCATTTCGTCGCAGCCCCGTTCAAGCATTTCCTCTCGCACAAAACACTGCCCAAACACTCACTCACTACAACACTACAGGCAAATACTTATGCACACCCATACATACATACGCTGGGCAGTGAGTAACGCTCTTAGTCTCTCATTAGAAATGGATTCGGGGACTCGAACTTTTGCACACACTAATTCCGTCCTCACCCAGTCTATGTACCGGATACAATATGGTCTCCTTCTCCCCGCATGACACTCAACCCGAGTCACTGCGCAAATAGGTAGGAAATAGCGCCAGGGGGCAGGGGGATTTATAATGCCACTCACTCGGATTCCCTCAACAAAAAATCCTCGGCTACGGAGACGTCTATCTTTCGTTTCTCATCCTATCAAAGTTATGGCAGCAAGCGGGGGAACGAGGGGGGGAGGGGAAGGTCCATCCACGGCAATACAACAAAGCGAATTACTGAGACTCCAACCCTATAAAGAGAGGACAAGTGGAAACTAGCCACTGGTGATGACCCGAGTCAGAGAGAGTGTACAGGAGGAACCAGAATCAGGATAAGCCGCCTGCATGGCCACTCACCACATACGTGTCAACCAAAAGGAGGCGGCCTCCTGGAAAAATCCTTTCACTTTTACAACAACACGATGGATATATATATATATATATATATATATATATATATATATATATATATATATATATATATATAATAGTGGAACCACTGTATAGGAGCCAAAAGTTGAATTTACGAGACTAGTTTCGGTATGTAGTTTATCATACGCTCTTCAGTGGTATACTCTACTGAAGAGGGTATGATAAACTACATACCGAAACTAGTCTCGTAAATTAAACCATATACCATAACTCGCCATTGCAGTTCGGATAGTTGACTAATTTTCCGAAGAATTTCCGCTTCAAGTGAGCCACTTGTGCATTGAAATGTCTGGCAGAGATTGCTTAGAGCTACATGGTTGAACATTGATATCATTTTTTGAATGGGTTGTGTTTATGTGGTTGAGAGAAAATGGAATTAAACTTGGAAATGTGTGTGGTGTAGAACTAATTTTGAACGGCAATAATTTCGGGTGTCTGAATGGAATGAAATAGGAATGGTATAATAATGAGTTGAACAAGGGAGAAGGGGGAAGGGCTATGGCCTCCCCAAGATAACATTTTGGCGCCCGCCAGCGAGGTTACAACATCCGAATTGCCGAGTTAACATAAAAAAGGAGTCTGCAAAAGGCTAATCAATAGCATATACGAGTGGAAGCCCTTCTTCTCATTACAGGAAGTTAAGATATATCTGGAATTCCGATCCGGGTCGTCTTCACGGCTGCTGCCATACACTCTAGATACCAGTGGTGTAGGAGACCACTAGGAAATAAAAGGCATCTTATATTTATTTTTACTAAAGACAAATATATGACCAATGGCACAAAAAATAACAGCAAAACAAAGCAACCAAAACACCCTTAAAAAGAGCGAAGAGTATACCAATAACGCCTTCCCCCATTTGTTGGGGGGCGGGGTTATGGAGACGCATCACACCCGAAATTGTTGCCGTTCAAAATTATTTCTACACCACACACAAGTTTAATTCCATTTTCTATCAACCACATAAACACAACTCATTCAAAAAATTATATCAAATGTTCAACCATGTAGCTCTAAATAATCTCTGCCAGACATTTCAATGCACAAGTGGCTCACTTGAAGCGGAAATTCTTCGGAAAATTAGTCAACTATCCGAACTGTAGAAAATGCGACTTGAATCCATTTCGCCTTTAATTTACGGGGGCCTCATCAAGGAATCAAGGACTAGACACTGTAAATAGAACCAAAAGCGCTTCGAGTTTCATTTTCATTGGGATAATCAAGATTCTCGAAGATACCTTGATTTATCAATGCTAAGAACAAAACCTAACTGGTGCAATCCAATGAAGTTGACTTAACAGAAATGGAAGAGACCTAAAAAAATAATTTATATGCCCATAAAAGTGGAACGAGGGGGGATTAAACTGCCCATAAACTAGTTGTATGATTAACACAGGTACCTAAAAATACCATTTTGAACCCTCCCTCCAACCCCTATAATGGTTTGTGTTCTTCATTCAAACCTGTTGCGAGGGGTTATACTTCAAGATGAACGAAATTTAGCACTACAGCCTTTACATCTTAAAATTTTCAACATTTGTTCTATTTAATAACGGCTTTATCTGTTCCCTTACCTATTGTTATTGTTTTCTCCCTTTTTCGTTAAATTTAATACGAATCTTATGGGGGGTGGATGTCGTATTCCTCTCCCTCTTCTTATTTTAGCTTTTTAAACTAAACCTCGCCTAAAATATTGTTTCATTATTACGATGCACGTGGATATAAATGATGTTAGTATACAAAAGTCATGTACTGTTAATACAAATTTTCAAGTTTATTTATTAATTGGTTTATTGCATTTAAATAAAATGTGGCCTTCTTGTGATTTTTTTCCATTTTTTTCTGTCACTCGCAATAGATAAATATTATTCATTTTAAATTCAAGCTGCCTTAAAAACATAATTTGGAATTTATCTATCGTCATATTATTGGGGGAAGGGGTACAGTGTGATTTCAAGCAACTTTGTTCAAAGCTCTTCTTTGGGTAGAAGGTAATCAGTTGAATCACTGGCAGGTTTCGAGTACTCTAGTACTCATTCAGATTGTGTACCTCCCCCAAAAGAGTTTGGGGCTTATCAAAGTTTAATCATCATTCTGGTCACACAACGAAATTTTCATGTAAAAGAAGATTTTTGAGGTGATAACGATCTGTTTTTAAAATATCATGCGAGCATAATGAATACTACTAATCCATTAAATTACTTGAGATAGATGTTACCAATAGGTTTAGAACTAATGCTAAAAAAAGGCGTTAGTCATACGGTAGTTAACTTTTGGGACGAATTGCCTCGGGATACAGTTGATAGAGTTTCACCGGCGTTTAAAAGGAAATTAGACAGGTACATGTCTGAGCTGTGGAGTCAGATGCTGCGTAACCTTTTGTATATATATAACTGAGTCACAGCACTGGAAAGCAAGATTAATTATAGCATTTTGTTTTTGTTGATTCTCCTCTCCAATTTCAATATGGCAGTACTTTTATTCCTTGTGAGTATAATTCGTATATTTGAATGCTTATAATCTTAATACGAACGTTTCATGGAGCTTTATAATAAGACATAGGGTGAAGTTTACTCTTGTCACCTGTTTTTGCTATTATTGTCTTATATACGCATTTTTTTTCATATCCCTGTCCTTTGCCTCTTTAGGCAAAGAACCTTCCAAACATGTTTCACTCCCTAAACCATTTTTTTTACCAACCTAGAGAAAAAGCATTCTGCCGATGACATCGCTGGTTTCGTCGGATGAAAACCAACGAGGGCATAAGGCATATCTAACTATATTAGTAGTATTAGAGGGGCAAGAGCCTCCCCTCCTACCATGGAGATAGATAGTTGGATCCCAAGATCTTGGATCTTTATCGAGCCTACTAAAAATGTGATGCGGTTCCCCTTCACCTTCACCCTCCCAGCCGCTCGGTGAGTGGGAGGCTAGGCTAAGCTCTCGACGGGGCTACAGCCTGAAATGACGGAGCCTCTTCAACTTTCCCAAATAGCCCCCGCCCCAAACGAGTTGCTGCACCTCTCCAATAGGCTCCGACTGGCACACGAGGGCGGATAGGGGTTCCGCCATTGTTCGAGGCTTCGCCCTCAACCACCACAGCTGCCATCACCACCAGCTCAGGCCCGCCGACCCTTCCAGGCATGGCCTGAGGCTTTCCGCCCCTACCTCGCATAAACCGTTTCTAAACAGGGGGTGGCGGCGGCGGGTCGGGGTCGAACGAAGGATCAGAGGGGGGGGGGGGGTACACCTTCCCCCGAAAGGCAGGGTGGCGGACCTGCCTCCCGAGAAGGCTCGATGGCCGGGGCACAAAGCAGCCATGCCGGGGGCAGACGGGCGGCTATGCCGCAGCCCAGTTCCCAAGAAGCGCCCACAATCAATACCGAGGGACGACGACCGCCCCCCCCCCTCCTCTTTAGAGCAGTGACGGAGCGCCGCTGCTGAATCGACGGGATAGGACAGACGCAACGAAATACATTCATGGGGCCAATAAATGGACGAGAGGGCACGCTCAATGAAGACGGCACGTGGGAGATATAAAGGTTAAAAATAGGAGAGAATAATAATAATGGATTACAATTTGTATTGGGGTTGTCACTAAGAGTCGACAGAGAGACAACACCAATTTATACGATCAAGGACAGGGGGGAACCTAAGCCCATCGTCAGCAACAGGTCATGAGATGAGAGTCCGCACTCCACAGCAAGGTTCGAACCGCGAGATTGCCTCCTGCCACCCAAAACCATTTCGCCTAAGCTTTCATTGGTCGAGTAAAGATGAAAATACTTGAGCAAAGGAACAAACGGTTTGGAGTACTAAGGAACGGGGGAGGGGGCATATTTTGCGTCCAAAACCATCAACCTATTACGGGGACACCGGTAGAGTATCGTCCCCGAATCGACACAGGGTTTCAAATATACTTCCCCGCCCCACCCCGGTCTTCCGAGTAACAAGTCAGTGCTCACCTGCCTCATCTCTCCACAACCAATCAATCAGAATTTCTTCAACCTACCTCTAGGATCTCAAGGAATTGGGTGGAGGAGATAAAAGAACGATGGTACATCCATGGATGCAAGAGGCCGTTAAACCTCGGCTGGACTTCGTGGACCGAGCCAAGCAAGGTGGATTAAGAAGTCACCCCCCCCCCCGAGTTAATAGGTAATACAATATATAAAACATGTTATTTCTTTTATCTAGCGTCCATCAGGCGACTACCTATAAGGTACATCGGAACAAAATACAAACAAGGCTGGTTGCACCTTGTTTGGAGTGCGTGTCCCTTCAACACACTTTTTCCACCCCCCTTACAAATACAGCCTTGGCCAAAATTATGGGGCAGGTATGAAAAAGTAAAGAATATGATTGAAACTCATTTATTTCATACTTGACATAATACAAATAAGAATTTTTGTGTATATTTTATCAATAATTAATATTTGATGTTGCCTCCTTTTGCTTTTATAACCGCTTTTATGCGTTTTAGCATACTTGAGACTAAGTTGGTACAGGTGGTTGGCTCAATTGTCTGCCATTCAATCTGGTTCTGATGTAGCTGGTGAGTTTCGGGCAGCAACAAACAAAGAGAGATCGAGACGCACAGTGAGAAGAAGGGCTCAAAGGATGTAAGGCTAGAAAGAAACGGGGTGCTGTCTCAGGTGAACAAGAAGAAGCGATTGTCTTGGGCAAAGGAGCATGAAGATTGGAGTGATGATGATTGGGTTAAAGTTATTTGGTCTGATGAAAGCAACTTTGAGGTAGTTTCCACCAATTTATTACACTTGTACACATTTTTATTGGATACCAAAAATAAGAAGTAAAATTTGTATTTCTCATAAGATCTTTGGAACCACTGGAGTTGTTTATGTTCGTCGAAGAGTTTGAGAAACTTATGATCGGAGATGGGCTGCATGTCGTCTTCAGGTTCAAGA
This sequence comes from Ceratothoa steindachneri, assembly GCA_963969495.1. NCBI lineage: Eukaryota > Metazoa > Arthropoda > Malacostraca > Isopoda > Cymothoidae > Ceratothoa > Ceratothoa steindachneri. Next base: position 57,617,004 of record OZ018318.1, read on the forward strand.
TTGTTGTTCACTTGTGAGGGCAGAATGAATTCCAACACTTACACCAGCATGTTAGACAGGGTTTATCAACCTTCCTTAGGTAAAATTTCCAATGATGACATACCAGATAGTGTAATCCTCCAACAAGACAATGCTTCATGCCACACATCTAGACTCTCAAAGGGTTGGTTTGAAAAGAAAGGGGCTCAAGTATGCAAAAAACGCATGAGAGTATAAAAAGGAGGACACCAAATATAAATTATTGATAGAATATACGCAAAAATGCTTATTTTTATTATGTAAAGTATAAAATAAATGAGTTTCAATCATATTCTGCACTTTTTCATACTTGCCCCATAATTTGGCCACGGCTGTAGTACATAATATATTCAAAGACTTGGAGAAAGATGCTCTCGCTGGCTTTCGCGCCGTCAAATAATAAGCACAATGGCTGATTGTGCCCACTTAAATTGGCAACTAAACACCACTTCTCTAAAAGTGCCAAAATTGTGATTTTTTTAAAGTACCCATCTGGTAACTGCCACCAGGGCCACATGTTGCCGTAATTAAAATTTTAGCCTAGGACTAGGCTACTTAAAATTTCAGCCTAGGACTAGGCTACTTAAAATGTCAGCCTAGGACTAGGCTACTTAAAATGTCAGTCTAGGACTAGGCTACTTAAAATGTCAGCCTAGGACTAGGCTACTTAAAATGTCAGTCTAGGACTAGGCTACTTAAAATGTCAGTCTAGGACTAGGCTACTTAAAATGTCAGTCTAGGACTAGGCTACTTAAAATGTCAGTCTAGGACTAGGCTACTTAAAATTTCAGTCTAGGACTAGGCTACTTAAAATTTTAGCCTAGGACTAGGCTACTTAAAATTTCAGCCCCCAAACAAATCAAAAGCAAGAAGGAAGCCGATTCCTAAGCTATTCTTCTCGGACTTCCGCACACTCACACTAACTTCAGCACTTTTAAAACCTTATGCATCCGTTGGTTTCGTTTTTTTTATTACAAAAATGGACGCATAGCACCCCAAAACAAACACAAGTTGAAGGACGAAGTGAAAACCAACGTGGGTATCCCTGCCGAAATATCTTTGATTTGTAACGAAAATGGTGAGGTTAGGGAAAGGGAGCATGTAAAGAAGCTACGCAACTCGAGTTCAACGCCTTTCACCCAATCCTGGGTCTATCTAGGCGGAGAAAAATGAAGGATCAGAGACAGACGGACTAATTAAACAAGATCAACAAACTTCAGTCGCGTGTTCTCACTTATTCTGATTTAAGACCTTAAGACCTTCGAAACTTTCTATAATTCCCGAACTAACCTTGGGAGGACTTTGATAATTATATAAATCGAAAGAGAATGTAAAACAGCATAAGGGTTTCAAATTTCGCTAGAATCGGCCGAATAGTTATGATGTTATTGCAAATAATTCCCCGGCTAACCTTGGGATGACTTTGGCAATTGTATCATTCGAAAGAGAATGTAAAACAACATAAGGGTTTCAAATTTCGTTAGAATCGGCCGAATATTTACGATGTTATAGCAAATTAACGCATTGAAAAGTAAAATGATTACCATCTGACGGAGCGACATAGTAACTTATAGAATCGTGTGCACGCGACTAAAAAGGAAAAGGCTTGGGGGTGGACTCCTTTAAATTAATCCCTAAAAGTTGGGGCCAGTAGAAGAACGAAGGCTCCAGAATCAAAATTGTAAAGCACATGATACTCAAATACAAATCTCCTTTCCTTTCGAGGCCCCGATAGGGATGGGGGGGGGGTTCTCATGTGTAGCATATGTAACCATACTAATTTTCTTTATCTCCTGGAGTAGCTTGGATTGTGATGGTTGAATGCAGGGGATGCTAATCTTTACAAAACGCTGGACCATTGGTCAAGGGGGTGAAAAATCTTTTAACAAAATGGTCAATCGGCTGGATTGTACGAACAAAATTATACTAAATGAAAAAAATATGCACCATTCTATACATATAAGCTTCCTAATTTGACATTTTTTTAGGGCCTCATGGCAATATGTATGCCACTAAACTCGTTCGGGGTTCGATCCACGAAGAGAAATATTTTAATGAATTCTTGACCATTTAAACAGCAGTCAACAATTCTGAGAGAAACGGCTCCATTTCACTATGAAATAATTCCCGTTTCCAACTGGTTTATTGTAGATCCTTTTTGGCGGCATCGCTTGTGGCGTGACTAAACACAGTAGCACCATTATGTCTAACGAGGCCCGTCTCATGACGCCCTCCAGCTTGTCAGCGATGGTCAATTTGATTTTAAATTGAATTATTTTAGCCGGTGGGAGGACCTCGTTCATGTTCAACCACACTATCGCAGCCACTTCTGATTAGTCAGTTATATGGTATAGGGCCCATGGTTAAGATACCACGTTACAAACAGAAGGTCCAGCCTGACAGGTATCAAAAAGTGAAAAGAGGTGGGGGGTTAAATCCATACCAAAGCTTTATTATACCAGGCACCTAATTTATTTTCAGTGGAAGAACGGCGTCTGCGCGGTCAACTTATGACTCACTATTTGAACGAGATGAAATAACGATTCCACACTAGTGAACAAAGGGTTTATTTAACACGACGATAGCAAAAAAATCTCTTATAAAATAACACAAACTTGGAATAATTTGGCTACGAAGGCTGTTGAAAGTAACACAGTAAATATGTTTAAGAATAGAATCATAAATATAACTTGAGAGAAATAAGTAAAATTAATTATATATCCTCTTCCTTTCACCTGTCTTTCACCTCAGACTTCGTCCTTTCCACTTTAGTGAGTTAGCCTCAAGAGGTTCTTATAGTCTTTGCTGGTTCTTAATTCTGTAAAATAGTAGCAGTAGTGTAATTTCTTTCTAAGCGCTGACTTAGGTCACTTCGTTAAAAAGTCAACATGGCGACCATGGAGGCCAAATAACCCCCTCCTCCCGAATTAAAAGTAAGAATTTCTCCTAATTCTCCATTTATTATTTAACAAACATGAAATTAAATTAAAAAAAATCAAGAAAATGCTGACGTAACTACTGATGATTGACCGTGATGAGGGTAACAACTGAGATTTTCAAAGGCAACTGAACTTTCATAGCACGAAATTCAAGGGTTGGACAACCAGCCCTTCATGTGTAAATATCATTGCAGTATTGTATAATAATAATAATAATAATAAGGATCTTTGTATGACGCCCTTAGAGGTTGTGGGTCTTCAAGGCACGCTTGAAAGCACCAAGGCTTGGGGGGGGGGGGATAGGATATCAGAGCAGGAATATCATTCCACATTCTAGGAGCAAATATGGAGAAAACACGATCGCCCACGCAGCGTAGGGCTCTGAGGTGTTGGGATGGGATTAATGAGCAAAACAAAAACATGTAAGGAGTTGCGGCATTTGGGATTTTACGTGTAAGGAACGTACACGTGATTCTGTATCGGATGCGCACCAAGTGCAGATCACGAAGCAGGGAGTTGGCACGAGAGAAAAGTGCCCGGCGGAGAAGACCCTCGCTGGGTGCAAAGTTTTGAACCAGTTGGAGAGATCGAAGGCTGTGCTCCAGCAAGGAGGAAGGTACAGTAGTCAAAGCTAGAGATGACGAAGGTCTGAATGGCAATATCAAAGCTGTTCTGGTCTAAGTAGGAACGGATACGGCAGAGATTAAGAAGAGGAGATTTACAAACTTATGCAACATAAAAGGGGACATGGGAAGCGCCAATCCTTAGATAGGGTGTAATAGTTTTGCAGTGAGCCACGTCCGTATGAGTGCCTATCACTAGTAGTCGTTTTGTTTGTGATTGTTTATTTTCAGAAAGATGTCCAAAGCCATTCAGTGGTGAGTAGATTCTAAGAGGCTCTGGAAACGAGGCTTGGGAAAAGAAGAAATAGATTGGAGTGTCATCAGCAGAGAAATGAAATGAGGGAGCGAGACGACGCATAAGAATAGCAAGAGGGAGTAAATGAGAGAGCGAGACGACGCATAAGAATACCAAGATAGATGCGAAAGAGAAGCGGAACAGCAAAGCGCACCTCCGTCACCCAAGTTACGAGATCAAAGCTACGAACTGAATCAGTTAAGTGTAGTTCCAGAAACACCCAGGAATTCAGAGAGGTGGTGGGAGGAAGAAGAGTATCAAATCCCCCACCCCTGTAACTGTCACTAATATAATACTCACAAAATACCCCCTTTCCCCACACACAACATTATGACATCCAACCTATGAATCGAAATTACATCAACTCTATTTCAATGGATATTAGCCAGGAAAAAGACCTTCCCACGGTTCGCCCTGGCAGGGTTCCGGTGCGCTCACCAACCAAAACTAAAAAATATGCAAATACCGCCTGACCTAAGCGATGCAGACATCTGCTCCAGTTACCAATCTTGAACAAGACAAATTCACACATCCGACAGGTACAGCTGAAACAAAGACTGCAAATGCACGGAATGACGCGTGTCGTGGAGAACCTCGTGATGTTCCTCGATGCTTGCCGAGTCGTGGCTCGACCTCGACAGGGTGGCTTTGAACGAACACTTCCAAACCGAACAATCATAACATTTACCATTGATGAAGTTTTCTACCACACTTTGTGTTCGGCGTTCATTTAGGTTGCGCTCTACAACCGTATGAACTCCTTCCTCCATAAGAATACCATGATATAGCTCTTCGAACAGGTCCGCCATGGCCTAACACCTAGAAATGAGCGAGTAGTTCCACCAAAGGAAGGGGACTACCATTTAAGTCCCTCAACCGTGTTACGACACGGCTGACTTCCACCTTATCCAAATCCGCTGACAGTGGAATGTAGAAAGAAAAGAGTACCACCAGCTCAGGTGTAGCTGCAATACTAATAACGCCTGTAAGGTATTTAGAGGCAATGACAAAACGGAATCACATCCCTTTATCAAGGGTGGGAGTCGCGAAACCCTTGTACCCTTGGAAGGGGAAAGAGGGGACGCACCCAACATGGTATCCTGTCGACTTAAGGAACAATGGAATGTGACAAGCCTCCTTAGCAACTCCAAGTTACCCCGGGGGTGGTTCATCTCCACTCTAGCTTCTCGAAGCGGTCACGCAGAGGAGAGAGTCGCTGTCTTGGTGGGAGCATGCATGGCTTGCGCCCGTTTTGCTGCTAGACGGACCGGGAAGTTACGGGAACGGAGGGGGCTTTCTTACGTTAGAAAGCGTAGGATGTGCCTGGTCGCGCAGACCCTGACAGCGACCTCTCTCTAGCTTCTCGCAATGAAACGGGGATCTAAAGCCTGAACGGCTAAGACATCTTTTTTAAATAAAACGTCTCCCAATACTTTGAAGACCCAAGATGCGAATCGCCATAATTCACACGCTTGGACTTGCACGAAACAGCCTTATCGTGCAAGTCATTGGATCAATTTGCACATAATATCTGCGATTGATCAGATTTTGCACGCAGGCAAGATTTATTTGCATGATCGAAGCGGTGGCAGCGGCGACACGAAAGCGAAAACGGCACGAATACCTACAAGCGGGAGCGATACCAACAAGCAAGCCTTCCTTGGAAAGCATATGTCGAAAATGACGAATAGCGTCGGGAGGATTCAAGACGCTTCCATCTTTAACACTTGCTCGACCCTGACGGCCTCCCTGGTTAGCCGGCTGTTCCGAAATGTCTTCAAGGGAGTACTTTTCCAGTTCCATGGCATAAGCTACCCTTTTTACAAAGGTCAAGGCAGAATCTGGGGTCACTCGCACAGGTGCGCCATTGAGTGTCCTCAGACTAGTGTTTGGCACTCTGTGCAGTGTTGGCCACATTAACCAGAACGGTGCCGTCCGAAACACAGGATACATTTGGCTTTCTACCGAGAGTGGCATGGATGACGCCAAAAAACGTTTGAAGCTGGCGGGTTGTAAGACCCCTAGCAGTCACTCAATGAACGGTCATGGGGTCCTCGAAGCTCCCGCATGTCTCCCTTTCTTGTTCTTCGGCAGGGAAGGAGGTATCCACCTCATCCCTATCCGAGGGGATCCGAGGCCGAACGAGCCGGCCTCGGTCTGGTCCCTAGCCGAAATGACCAAGGTCCCGGTCTCACTCGGAGCACACTCACAAAAGGAAGAGCACCTGCTCTTTGTTTTTCTTTTATGGAGGTAACCCTTTGTCCCTGGTAGGGACATTGCCTAGGGTGAGACATGACTTGGGGTGTACCCACTGAGCCTTGATCTAATACTCCCCAGGAAGACTCTAATTCCTGGGAAAGGACTACCTTAGTCCTGTGGTGTAGGCTTCCTTTTAACTCGGGGGGGGGAGGATAGGGGGGGGTTGCACTGGGTCGGGTCACTCCCCTCAAGGTGTTGGGAACCTCATCTGGCACCTGGCCTATGGGCATTGTCTACATACGATGGGCCGACGTGAGGTAAGACATGGGGTCCCGGCACACCGCTCTCCCCCATAAAAGGTCACTAGGCGAGGACCTAAGATCGGGGCCAAAGCTCGCTGGGCTTGATAGCCATCTTCAAAATATCTCCATTAGCCCCTGACTATGTTCGGGGGTGAGGAGGGGGACCCAGCGTTAGTGAGGAAGCCGCTTGAGGGCCCCTTGGTAAGGGAAGGAACTTTGCTCATTGTCATGGGAGTGGCCCCAATAGAGAGGGAGCCGCTTGGGTGCGACTCCGCCTTCCCAGAAGAAGTTAAATGGGGAGCCATTTTACCCACAGACATAGGCGATGGGTAAACCCCCTCTGCGTCATGAGAATTTTGGAGGGCCCCTTAAATAGAGTATGGAATGGGGGATGTCTCTAAGAGCGGCTTAGGTTACTTGCAGTAGCTCTGGAGAAAATATAAACTAGATTTTTCGAGAACTGCCAAATGATTGGAAAATAGCGAATGTAGTGCCCATTTTTAGTCGCGTGCGACTCTATCATCTCACTATGTCAGTCGGTCGATCGGTTCCCGTTTTGCGCTTTTTTTTGTAATAACATTGTAATTATTCGGTTAATTCTAACGATATTTGAAACCCTATTGTTGTTTTACATTCTCTTACAAATGATATAACGTCCAAGGTCCTAAATCAGAATAAGTGAGAGCACGTGACTTTATGGTCAGCAGACCTTGTTAAGAAGCGGAGAGATCTTATAAAAAAATGAAGCATCCCGTTTTTTTCGACCCTTATATAACCTAGCAAACCTAATCTAGAATAGGCTAGGTTAGTTTGAGTTTATATTTCTTTTTTAAGCCATACTTTTATCTACAATTCAAAATGAGTTATGTAATAATATATATAAAACCAGTTTTCAAACCGTTGCGATCGAATTTACCTTATAGGATACATGTATAAAATACAAGTAAATCTCAAAAATAATTATTAAATTCAGTATTATACCTTAGCTGAAGTCCCCAAAACTAGAATTTATAATTTTCTGATATGTGGAACAAGATTCGGACCAGAGAGAGTTAGAGCTCGCTCATGTATGAGATGCTGTGATTTAATATCAATGTTGTGTAAGATAATCATTATTAATGTTCAATGCCCTTTTGTTAGACTCCGCAGAGGGAAGAATTTAGGTTAGCCCTCCCCCCACCAAATTTATATCCTCGATCCATCATTGGATGCCTCATATTTACAAGATCCAAGTGAAGTAGAGAGGAACCTGAATAACTTTAGACCAGTAACTTTAATTTTAACTGATATATTTTTTTTAAAATTCTTGAGCAGGTAGTTAAAAGGGGTATTTCTGAGCATCTAGATTCTAGAGTGGTAGGTTAATCAACGATGTTCATCGTGGATTTAGAATAGGTAGATCATGTTTAACAAACTTACCTAAATTCGTGGCTTATGTAACAAAACAATTGGATAGGGGAGTTAATATAGATGCAATTTACTTAGCTTTTTAACTCATTTGGCAGCGTTCCCCATAGGAGACTGATTAATAAATTAAAAATTATTGGGATATGTGGGAGAGTATTGAATTGAATAACTGAATGGATGAAAGATAGGAAACAAAGGTTCGAGTTTAATGGAATAAAGTCACAGTGGAGGGATGTTGTCAGTGGGGTACCTTAGAGAGAAATTAAGAGTAGTGTCAATTTTTATAAATGACACTAAATTGGTAGCTTTTGTACAAAAAATATTAAGGGTAACTTTAAAGTCGTGACTTAAACAAGTTATTTGCTTGGGAATAAATGTCAGATGACACTTCAAAAATACAAAATTATACACATGAAGAGATAATCGAGAATTGAGCTATGAAATAGATTGGCTGAACTCAGTAGAGGATAAAAAGGACTTAGGAGTAGTAATAGCTGTCACTGAGGGTTTCTAAGCAGTGTATTAGGGTAAAAAATAAAGCAAATAGTGTTGGGCTTCATTGAAAGAAATGTTAGTTACAAAAGTAAGGTCTTAAACTCTATAACTCATATGCTAAGTCACACATTGAGTACTGTATACTGTGCTAGAGTCGGTGCAAAGGAGGGCAACAAAGATGATATCTTCCCTGAGGTACCTTGAATATGTAGATAGACTGAGGGTATTGAATGTTTCCTCATTTGAAAGGTGTGTGAGAAGAGATATGATTGAGTTTCTTTGGAAAGTTCTTGAGTTGGAGGATAGTAATAGGATTAGGGGTCACCAGATGAAACTTAGAAAACAGGGGTGTAGGTTGGATGTAAGAAAATATTTTTTTCACTAATAAAAAGGGTCACATTGTCAATTGGAGATACATCATATTGAATTCTATATAATTTTGAATTCGAACCCAATGCTAGGCTTTCGAATTATGTATACTACTAGCTGATTACAAATAACGGTGTTTGTGTGTGGGTGCAACTTATAAAAAAATAAAGGGGGGGAGGGTATGGGGAGGGAAATCTAAAAATTCAGAAAAAATTCCCTTAGGGTTCCAATTCAACTTCAAAGTGATGTTCTGGACACTAAGAGTTTTGGTTTTGTCACCATTGGGCAGTGTGTCAGCACACCCAAAAGACGTTAAAAGAGGCCTCACAAGCGACAACGACGAACAAACTTGGAACTCTTATCCTATTGCTTGTTTGTAAATGATGGGAACTATTTTCTAGATTCGCATACTAGGTCATTAGATCGTTTAGCTTTACAGAACTGAAATCCCTCCCGCATACAATTTTAAGTCCTTTGGATTTAGTTTATGGAAGGATCTTGGGGGGTTGGGATCGACTCGAATGTCCTTTGATAGGCCCTTATGGCTTTTGTCATCCATGAATGTTATGGAATGTGGATCGGACAAATGCCACAATCTTAATAAATGTGAAGACACCCCCCCGCTCCCCCATTTCAGACCTGTTTATGTTTCTATTTCTTTTTTTAAGCCATACTTGTGTTCTGCTATTCAGAAAGAGTTAGGTAATAATAGAGAATATATAAAGGGTAAACTCGCCAATTGAGATGCATCTTCCCCAATTAAGAGGCACCTGTGAGGAAAAAACTGCTCTGCGAAAACTTAATGCACACAATTAAAATCTTTTAGGTAGATGGTTTTAGATCATTTTGAGCATAAAATATTTTGATTGTGTGCATTAAGTTTTTGCAGAGCAGTTTTTTCTTACAAGTGCCTCTTAATTGGGGAAGGTGCATCTTAATTGGCGAGTTTACCCTATATGTATATATATATTGGAAGTAGGCCATTTTTTTATGCAGGATTCATTAAAGTCCACAGAGAGGGCTGCATTGTTTAATTAAATTTCCTAGAACCATCGATTGAAATTATAGTTAAAGCTATAAAGAAGACGAAATTTAAATTAAACAATGCAGCCCTCGCTGTGGACTGTAATGAATCCTGCATATATATATGAATCCATTAAACCACATTGAAAGAGAAAACGGAATAATTTTTCCTTGCAGTAATATTTTTATTACTTTTTTTCGAATCGCTTTCCTGCACGGATTTTTTCGAAAAAAGGTAATAAAAATATTACTGCAAGGAAAAATTATTCCGTTTTCTCTTTCAATGTGGTTTAATGGATTCATTTTCATCATTCTCTCGTGCTACTTTGAGATATATATATATATATATATATATATATATATATATATATATATATATATATATATATATATATATTAAGAGAGCAGAGGGTTTGCGCGTTGCCAGGCGTATACGTATTTTTAGGATAAATAAGCAGGTTAAATTTAGGAAGTTCATTACTATATTATAACTTCTTGGTACCGACGTTTAGGGTTGTATATAGGACCCCTCAATTCACTTCTCTGGGCCAAACTCTCACCATTTCTTAAGAATTCATTTCCTGCAACACATTTTATACCAACTTTTCAAAACACATGCAAAGTACAACATCTTTTCAACATTAAAGACAAAATACTAACGCTGCTTCGATCCTCCATCATATATGAATTCACCTGCTCGAGATGTAATTCCGAGGTATATCTGGGTCGACACAGCGCACACTACATACCGTATTTGCGCACATTTAAGCATCAGCAATAGAACTGGAGCCCCACTCACTACTCCCGAGTTCTCCCCTATCCGAATACACTACGAAAACAGATATCCACACCATAAACCAAACTTAAATAATTTTTCAATTAAAGACACAACAAACAACGAAAGACAACTACGTACACTGGAATCTCTTTCTATTAGATTTAAAAACCCCACTTTAAACTATGACACAAGCTCATTTCCACTTTTACTACAACTATAATCATCCACAAATTACACACGCCAAATCCAGTCCCCCAAAACAACCCCTATCTTTCAAATAGTTCTATTATCTCCGGAGCCCTTTTTACAATGAAGACACCCAAAACTAATTAATCTCAGTTTTATTTTAAAACAAAAACATATTTCCTATTCCCTAATAGTTAAAAGCCCTGCATTTTTATAATTTGAATATTACCACCTCTGCTGCTTACCATTTCCCATATAGTTAATTTATAAATATCTGATAACTTATCTAAAAAAAATTCTTATGTTTGTATATATTTATAATCTCACATCCTTGAGAATGGGTTCCTAACCGAAACGTCGGTACCAAGAAGTTATAATATAGTAATGAACTTCCTAAATTTAGCCTGCTTATTTATCATATATATATATATATATATATATATATATATATATATATATATATATATATATATATATATATATATATATATATATATATATATATATATATATATATATTCTTTTAAACCAATGCGATCAAATGTATTTTATGTATAAAATGCAGATAAATCTCAAAAACTAAAATTCATAATCTTAGTTTTAAACCACTAAAAGAATGGGTTTTGTTGGGATTTAGGTAGGTTAGTTCTTTTTAGGTTATGGTAATTTATACGCGGGAGGGTACTTTGATTGTTAAATTTTTATTTTCTATTTTTCCAGCCGCAAAGGAACAAAACAAGAAGCCTATTCTTGTGACACGGCGTGACATAGCCTATACTTAGTCTAAAACATATGTTCTCTGTGATAGGTGTGAAATAGCTATTCTTGCATTCTCTAGTGAATATTATAGTCGTTTAGAAGCTATAATTGATTTTTGTCGAAAGCATAGCTAAATCCGTAAGGAACATGTTTGTGAACGGTGCGGGAGTAAATTTAATGAGAAGGATATGTATAAATTTGAGGATTCGAAGACAAAAAAAATGTAACTGCTCGGAATCGTTTTTAATTAAAATCCAGTGGTTATTTTTCGGTTTATGCCCCCCGCCTTGGAATTTCGTTGGCGCTTTGTTATAAATATCTCTTAAAAATACGCATATGCTATATAGTGTATATCTATATACAGTATAAAGATATATACTATATCTATATAGTGTATATCTTTGATATACACTATATAGGTAGCAGTTTCAGTACTTCATTAATTTGGGCAAATCTCTAATTATCATGGTAAGACGAAAAAGAGATTGGCCGCCATCTTCGAATTGAAAGAATCTAGTTAGTTTAATTTTTTTAATCTTTGTAAAGCTTTCGCCTCAAACGAATCAGTTACGTAGGGATTTATATAGTTGTTTTTTTTATTTTTGTAAACCACTTTAAATATTTTTTTTTAATTAAGATGCTATAATTGTGTACATATGTGTACGAACGGGTTACGTAACATGCTATAAAAAAATAGAGGCCTAACGAGATTTGGCAATTGCGCCTTTTAATTCGAAAGTAAGGATGTCTTTTCGAATTAGGAATATTTACGAGGTTTTTAATATGCGTGTGTGTGTGTGTGCGCGCGCGCAACCCTCACAATTAAATTGGGGGAGGGGTATTGGGCGAAGCGCGCCCTTTCTAAATTAAAAACTATATATAGAGTACAACATGATGTGATTGCAACAGCCTAACACCCCCTCCCCCCCAAAAGCACTTTTATTTAATTTGCCCCCAAAAAACCTCTACATTAAAAAACAATTATTTAAAAAAAATTAGAGGCCGAGCATAAACCGAAAAATAACCAAATCACTTATTAAAACTAAATTATATCGTAGTTAAATTTTTATAATATCTATTTCTTGAATCAGCTTTCCTAACTAGAAAAACTAACCCAACATACCCCAACCAAACCTAAATAGCTGAATATGGAAAACACAGCCACATTGTCAATTGGAATCGCATCCTATTGTATATCATTTTGAAGGAATTTTTTTTCTTAATTAATATATGATATGGACAATGGACATTTTATATTATTCAATATTAAAGAAAATATGATTGATTTAAATAGCATTCGGGGGCGGGGCTTATATGCCTAAAGCTAAGATACACGGCATAAAAACAATGAACAATAGAGTGAATAACGACGTGTGGCAATCGCCTTTGATTTCGAACCTAATGTTTGCTTTTTTCGAATTATGTATTAGGGTTGGCAAAAAAAAAAAAAATGAAAAAGCCCAATAAAATCCGGGTTTTATTGTTGTTTTTTTTAAACAAACACTACAAGCATTAGAATAACATAGATAAAGAATAGCTATCTCTATTTTTATAATATTAACCAGGCAATGGCTTCGCTACTAAGATTAAAATCTAAAAAAAAGCAGCCATGGTTAAATTTTTATAATTTTTCTGAACTTTCCCAACATAATAATTTTAAAAATGAACTAAACTATTTCCCCCCTTTCAAAAAATCACGTTGCTAAAATATAGTTATTGATAAAATAAAAAAGCAGCCTTACTTAAATTTTAATAAATTTTCTGAAATTCACCAATTGTAATTCATATTTATTTTTTCTGAACTAAACTATTTTGTTTTTTCAAACTCTAAAGAAATTCTTAGAAATTACCATGAAAAAAATTAAAATATACTCAAGTCATAATAAACAAACTACGATGAAATCATTATTCAAATAGTCCAAAAAATCCAGTTCTTGAATTATAGTTAGTGAATAATTAATTAGTTTAATAATTATATTATAGTAAGAACAGATCAGTGATCGAGAATTATGGGTACCCATGATAGCCATAACCTGTAGAAGGAGATGAATTATGAGTCAGTATCAGAGAAATAACCTTAATTTGATACATATTTGTGAAAGTATAAACATAAATATGAATTTTGAATAAAATAATGATAAGTAGCATTCATTTATTGAAAAAAAGTGCAATTATGAAAAAACAACAATCAAACCCGGGTTTTTTCACTTGAAAAAGACCCCCCAAAACCCGGGAATAAACCTTTTTTAAATTTGCCAACCCTGTTATGTATACCTACTACTAGCTGATTAAAAATAGCAGGAGACAGTGCAATCCCGAACCATTAAAAGGGTTAAAGGACGGGGGGATGGGGGTAGAAATAATCACCTTAAGGCTCGAATTCAAATGCGGTCGCCAAATGTTGTTAGTCACTACAATGATCATTGTTTTTATGCAGTGCTCCGTCCCGATTGGGCAGAGTTAGGAATTAAGTAATAAAATTCATTGAAATCGATGGCTGTGTATTCCATATTTACCCCTAACTCAATGTAACCTAAGTAACCAGACACAATGTAACAATCGAAGTTATGTATCTCATCTATAATCGTACATGTTTCCTAACCAGGCACCCGTCGCAGGAGCTGCCTCGTCTAGTCTTTTTGCAGACTTCTTTTATACCTACCTATCTTCTTAATTCTCCCCTCCCCCCCAAATTGTATGGCTAAATTAGTAGTCGTATTTTTGGCATCAGAAAAACTTAATTATATTGGTATTATGCATCTGCACAAAAAAGTGCAATTTTATACAATATAAAAAACGGGTTAATTTTGGGTTTATGCCCACCCTCGATTTTGTGGTCGCTTTGTTATAAATATCTCTATTTTTAAAAAATAAAACGCAAATGCTTACTTAGGTCTACTTCCACTACTTAATTTGGGAAAATTTCTAATATGAGGTTATGGCAAAAATAGATTGGCCCCAATCTTATCAGTTATATATTGTTTTAGCCAATCGAAAGAATCGCTTCCGTAAGGGTTTATTTATGTAGTGTAGATTTTTTTTAACACTTAAAATATTTCTTTTATAATTAAGATGCTATAAAATTGTGTACCTACCTGACTTGGGAGTAATTTCCCTCGTTCAAGGCCATTGTGTATTATATATTATTTTGAAGGGAATTTTTCTTAATTAAAATACAAGTACTTTTAATAATAATTAATCTTAATGAAAATACTATTGATTTAAATAGCATTCGGGGGAGGGGGAGGCTTATATGTATGAAATCAAGCAAAAGAGTATCAAAACTAGAGGTCTAACGACATCTAGCAATCGCCATTGGGATTCGAACCTAAGGTTAGTCTTTCGAATTAGGAATATTACAAGTTTTTTTTTAAATTTACGGGGACAACCCTCACAATTAAGTGGGGGTACGGGGGACGAAGCCCCCATTTCGAAATTACCCTAAAAATTATATATAATACAATATGATGCGATTGCAATAGGCTAATATATATATATATATATATATATATATATATATATATATATATATGAATTATCCAAAAATTCGAGTGTGGGCATAGACCAAAAGAACGTTAATCTGAACTCTGATGTAGAGATATTTCGCATTTTAACCCTGTAATCTACAGGGTGGTCCGAAAATCTTGTCACCCCCTACCGAAAAGTAATAGCAATAGAGGAACAATATAATAATATCAAACCTTCTATGCCTCATGCAATTCCTTCTTCCACATCTTGGTCATGAGTTTCCTGAACTATGCTGGAAGATTACTAACTCTCGGGGTACGCTCCTTTTAGTGGTATCCATGACAACACGGGCGGGTGAAATCAGCTTTTTTCATCGGATTTAAATCGAAAAGCAACCAAGACGAATCCCGAAGAAAGTTTGTAAGAAAGATCTCTAAATAAAGTAAAGTAAATTGTGTGGAAGCAATATATCCTCCACACCCACAGAACAATAGAGGCCAGGAGATTCTTCTCACTACGATGTGTTAGCATATGAAACTCTCTACCAGATGAAGTTGCGGCACTGGAATCCATCAGCCCATTCAAGTCAGCCTTGCATCAAATTCTGGGCCCACTTCTTTACCAATTTCCTGAGTAGACTACACTATCTGCTCTCTTAAAGTCATTACTCTAATTTCATTACTACTCTTTCTTACCTACAATTAATGACCCATGAATTCACAAACATTAATACTCAGTGATTCTTCTCTATTTATAAAAAGGTACACAACTCAGTCACTATTTTGCTTGATCTGTTTTTGTACTACTTAATAATTGACTGGCGTACCTTGAGTCTTGTGCTGCCCTTATATACCTTTTAGTACCTCCTCCTACGGGCTTCTAAAATGTGCTGGAGTAGGGTGGCCAACCAGGTGAGCATATCATCCTGAATGCATTGAGCTCAGGTGCGCACACAATCCTAGAATACGATCCACTTTTCTGATTGATATTCGCAAAGGGAGCCATACCATGGTTGCCGTACATGGGTAGGGGTGGATGACTTGTGCCCCCCAACCCCCGGTCCTTTGTCCTGAGTAGTTAACTTGAACTGTGTACCCTTCCATACGTTTTCAATTCCTCTAAATAACCGCTTTCTTTACGAACTTTTTTTCAATTAGGTATATATAAAATGAGAGTTGGAAGCAATTGGGCAATTTCCCAAAATAAAGGCGAAAAAAAATATCTATGAAACCAATTAAAAGTGATATATCGGAAGGATGTCTTTTGAATTAAAAATGATCTTCAAAACCCGGGTGAAGTGACGTCATAGGGAATAAATTCAGTAGGCCCTTCATCTTTTGTGTGTTGAATGGAACAGGAGCTGCCAAGTGTAGGCCATGAATGGTCTTTTGCAGTCTCCTTCTTTTCTTATGTTCTTATTTTATTGGATAAAAACAATTTTAAAGCTTCTAACACACGTCTTCCCTTACTAAAAAAAAGAAAGAATAAGAACTTATTTCAATCCAATAGGAAGAAATGTCAGATAATTTATTATAAATGCAAGAATGAAAGGCAATAGGCTCTGCGAAATCTACAAGTGTCCACACGTGATCGCGTCGCAGAGAGGGAAGTTTGCAAAGCCTATTAGCATTGAAATTGTCACACATCGAAACACTTTTTTTTTTAAATTCATAACCAACTTACTGGTAGAATTAATAAATTATTAATAGGAAATACCTTTGGATTACAAAATGTATATTATTTAAATTGGGCATAATATGAAATGGGAACTCACCGAATCCAGTATTTAATTTTTAAGAAAGAATTTTCAAAGATTACCTAAAATCATTCTTCACACTAGATTTCCATTTTAAAATATAGGTACATCATAATAAGAGTTCAATCCACTATATAACATTTTAATCTCACAACACTAATCAAGGGACGCCGACTACCACTGGTTTGGGGCGATGGGTCTCAAAATGCGGAACGATAAGTTAGGGAAACTTGGTTTGGGACGCTCAGCTGGTAACAACTCTGCCAGACTAACGATTTCAAAACCGCGCCACCTATATGACATAATATGTTCATGTATTTAATACAAATTGTAATTAATTTGCAAAATTAACCTTAAACAGTAATTTACATATGGAAATCAAATCATGTAGAATGGGAATACAGGAACTTATCTAAAAACTTGTATGGGCTTTGTAATATTTTTCCTATATAACTTACAAGCTATTTCTGGTGTTCTGTATTTCAGATTTTATTATACTGATGTGTAGTGTATTATTTTAAATTTTTCATCCACTAGAATGAAGAAAAGACAGAATACACGGAGGGAAAAATTGAACCACGAGGGAATAGAAAGAGATGGGTTAATAGACGGGAGAAAATGGAGGGGGGGATAACTAACAGAAGGGAAGCCTAAGGGAAGCTTTCTCACACCATAGGATAAATTCTTCTGAATTAAATCTAGTGAGGTTGTAGGCTTGCCTCTCGTCTTGACCTATTGAAACTTTGGTATTGCTCCAGTTGTTTACATGACCCTCAGTAATCGCCCGGGCTTGTTGCCGTAGGTTTAGGTCCTCACATTACGGGCTCTTTGTGATTTTCTTTTTCACGGTTACTGTCCCCTCTCCCCATATTCGGTGACCTCTCAGTTTCCCCTTTGTCATTCCCACGAAGGGACTCACTTTAGCCATTTCCCCCTCAAATTCTTTGTCCCGTTTGACAGGAGGGAAGGGATAAATTCGGCTTATTTAAAAAAAAACCCAACAAATTTGACCCCTTATAATTTTGAACGTGCTTGTTCATGGAGATTTGAAGGGAGACGCATCCCAGTGCCAGGACATAAAGTCGACCCGATGACTCTTTTTCATTTTTTCTCTTTTTTTTCATCCTCCTCTAATTGTTGGCTAAGGCCTAGCCGAGTGGAAGCACCGCTTCCGATAACATCGAAGTTAAGCCACATTGGATGAACTTAGTCGCGGGATGGAATTGCTTTCACGGGGATTGCCATACTCTGTAGATGCCCATGGTTCGGAACCCACGCGGAACTGTAGGTCCTACTGAGGAATGAAAACCCTCCCAACTCATACCCAATTATTGATTTCTATTCTTTGTTTGTTATCATTTTCCCGCCTTCGTTTATCCAATTACGCGTTTCTCCGTTCCTCTCATTATTACCCCCCCCCCCCTCCATCCAAGGCGCCCTTTGGGGGCTATTGGGAGTAGGGGATAATTCTCCCAGGGGGATGTTCCCTCCCTCAAACGTGATTTATCTTTTGCGTAAATAACGTGAGAATCATTATTATTATTGTATTTATTATTATAATAATTATTATTATTATTGCGTATTAATATTATTAATACGTATTATATTAGGTATTATTATTATTTTTATTATAGTAATAATAATTATTATTTCAGAAATTGGATATCAACCTTTGATTTAAATGCTTTGTGGGTTTTTGTTTCCAGCTTAAGAAAAATGTTTGTTGCGCTCAAATTCAAGCGTTTTAAGATGATTCCAGATAGAAAAATGCAACTTGCTTTTATTAGCTTTATTCATTATGAGTTGACGTTTCAGGATTGCACTTAGCGTCTCTTCAGAACATACTAAGTAAAATTAAACCGAGCCTTAGACCACTCGCCAGGGAAAAAAATCCCATTATCCTTACTTAGAATCGAAGCCAGCTATCCTGATTGCAGGTAAGATGCTCTACCATTAAGTAACTCAAACTCTCCCGTATCAAACCCATTATCTCTCCAGGCTAGGAGCCTCCAAGGGATTTTACACCATATATTTTACTCACTCAAATGTTAAAGGGCCCACTATCCATATATGGATACAAAGAAAAAAGCAAATACAAGATCCGTGGGTGGCAACAACCAACGCAGGGCTTTCGCCAAATTTAATTTCTGGTTGGCCATCTGGCCAACCACCTTAAAATCCATCTGGCCAACCATCTTAAAATCACTCAGAACGTTGCTTTTCCATCTTGCGTCCCCCCCCCCCACCTATTGGAGCTTTTTTGCTAAGTACTGGTTTTTCCTTCCACACTACGAATCGTTTCAGAGCACTTCATCCACTAAGGACAAACTCCCGTGTAACTCCGATGCGAGAGCTGCCCCCCCCCCCACCTCCGGGGGCTGGCTACTCGCTCCTTTTTAATCGTGGACGAGGCACTTTGCCCGGACAATGAAATTCACATAAAAATCAAACTGTTAGTTGCCCGTGAGCCGTAAACACCAACCATTGGCCGGTTCTTGTTAAGGGTGGGTGGGTGCAGAAAGAGCGGGAGTATTGTCTTTTGCCATCAGCCCGTAAGTATGGAACCTTCGAGGTCCAAGGAAGGACCACCCGTTCCGTGTCAGGGAACTTTGGATATGGGAACCTTGATAGCAGTTTCCAAGACGGAAGAGTGATATGTTGTGAGTGCGAAGAGAAGGTAGAGGAAGATATAGCGATTTGTCGATTGGTTAGTGTGAATCTATCCACGCGTATCTGTTTAGGTGAAGGTAGGGCTCTTGGTATGTGTTTAGGTAAGCGTAGGAATTGAACCTGGTACCCAGGCTACTGTTACTAGTATTCAATTATTTCCAGGTCTTGTAGTTTTCATGAGAACCCAAAACACCCTACTAAAATTGACTGCAAAATAATGCTTTCTCTAAAGAGTACCAACGGATGTTGTTGGTGAACACAATCGATGTATCGAAAAATCAATCAAGTGAGTCTTGTTTCCGAGTTTGTAGTCGTATGTACAGGTTAAATTGATCCAAGCTCTAATTTATGCCAAAGTCTAATTTAAAATCACATAAAAGTCATTGGTTGTGTACTGTAAGGGAAAGGAACGCCAAGAAGAGTACCCCCTTCATTTGTTTCTTGAATTCTTTCCCTCCCTATGTCTCCCAAGTATAACTCCACGTGGAGTAAGCTCTGTATCTAAAGAGAAAAAAATAAAAGAAGAAAGAATTTGAATATCCGTCAGCGCCTCACAGTCTAGTTACGTTGGGCGCTAAAGGCTTTCACTTGGCCGATGAAACACTAATCTCCGTAGTCGGAAAAATGTTAGCTGAAAGTTTCCCACCCACATCGTTGGAGACGATTAAGACCTGTGACGGGGGACATAAGCTAATCCATCTAGGCGCCGGAAGCCTTCTCACAGACGTCTGTGCCTTCCAGCGATTGAACACCAAAAAAAATGACCGTCATATAAATACTCTGGGTTTTTCGAAGATTGGGAGATTGAGTTCGAGATCTTGTCGCCTTCGGTTTAGATCGTGTGTCTGTTTCCCCAAGTCCCTGGTATTCGCGTATACCATCGAGATTGGATCTCACCAGGCAGATCCATGTCTTTTATGAAGGCTTACTCTGTTCAGAGCAAGTCTCTAATCGTTTTGTCCTCGAAGGACTGGCCGGGATTCCTCTCATCTCATCTGGCCCCCATCCCCCTTCAAGGATCTCCAGTTTCCTGTGTGAGATTTCGCGTCGAGTCGCGTCAGAGTCTCGAATTTTTGAGGTTGCACTTCTCTGGAGCAGAGGTGCCATCGTCCGTCTTCAAGGAGGATCGTGAACTCATCTTCTGCCCCCCCCCTCCTTCACCCTCTTCGTCATCATCAGGATATTTGGTCGAGAACCACGCTCATTTTCCGTCTCCATTTCCCCGCGCCGACTCATTAAAGGATTCCCCTTCCTCGAGGACCCCCTTTAAGGTAAAATGACAATTCATTGTATCTCCCGTTAATCGACCTGCTTTCCAACATTTAAATATTCCTTCTGTATAACTGATTTATAGTGTCCCCTTTAAAAGCTAATTAACAAGTAATTATCTTTACTTGTTCTGTCAGTATTATCCTTATTTACATTTCCTATATCTCCCGTATGTATATACATATATGTTAATTAGTGACTTATTAAAATTCTAGTTTTGATTTTCACTCTTTAAATACATCCTTGAACTGCAACTTGGTTAACTCATTAAACGCTATCGGCCCCTATATTAAAATCGCACTCTTATACCTCGTAATCAACGGATTACCTTTACGAAGTGAACGTATTTTACGTAGCGAAGGACGCCTACGTACATTAGAGGATATATGTGTATATAACTGTATATATACATATTCTCGTGGCTTTTATCTTTTACCTCCCAACCAATAGATACATATATGTATATATAGACGTATTGTCTGGGGAGGTGACCTATTCCTTGACATGTACCTACAAGCATAATTGACCCCGACATGTAGGTCTTTAAGTTTAATTGTGTACGTGGCAACAGCGCATTTATTAGATAAAGAAATTTATTTAGAAACAAGCGAGAATGAAGCAAATATGTGGTTTTGTTTGGTTTGGTAAGTAAGCCATTTAACCTCCAGCTTTCCAACGTTCAAGTGGAGAAACTTTTGGTGATAAAAGAAAAATTCAGAGAATTCCATACATCAAGGAAGGATAGAAGAGTAGAAAAAAGATGCGCCTAGGTCAATTGAGAAAGAGAATAAGGTTTTTGTTTAGAAGTCGCAGGTATGAGCTGGTATTCAGGAAGATGTTAAAATCTCCGAAAATAAGTAAGGTTGCTGAGGAGTTGCAGATTTCCACGTTAAAAAGTTTGCCGAGCTAGCCATTGGGTGGCCTGGGGCGCGATAAACAAGAGCAATTGTAGAGTTTAGTTCAGAGGCAAAGTTGCCTACAGAGCTTCGATAGTTTTCAAATTTTGGCAGGTGAAGGACAAGTAAGCATGAGTAACAATTAGATCGTGCAAATAGGCAAGATAATGCGAGAAAAGTAGAATCCATAGAAGCTTGGTTGAGTTATGGAATTCGTTTTATCATATAAACCGTTAGAGGACTTCCATTTAGTGATAAATGGCGCGAAGCGTAGACAGACCGAGCAAATGTGTGTTCATGGACTAACTTTCATCGAGGAAGAATCCGAAACGATTTAAAAAGACCACTAGTAAAAAAAACCACTGAAAAAATAAATTGTACGCTACGACAAGCTTGTCATGAGTGGTAAAAATTGATAAAACAATCAATTCAAGTGAAAAATTAGAATTGCATATCTCAGGCACAGCAATAGTTATATTTGTTGGCAGAAACGAGATATACAGATTCGATATCACGCAAACCAAATTAGTGTACCACTACTGAGACTTACTAAGGCGATGAAGACGAAAACAAATAAAATTGCAGTAGTTTGAATCATTTATCGAATCAAAGATACAATAAGGCTTTAATCAAAAGCTATTAACTCGAATGACCGCCTCGGCTGATTGGAAAATAAAAAGCAATTGCGAATCATAGGATTCGACAAGGTCCCCAAGCAGGCCCGTAGCCAGGCCATGATTTTTTGGGGGGCTATTTCTATTTTAAGAGGGCTAATTTTTTACAAATATTTTTCAAATACCATCTTGATATTTAAGTTTTCGGTTCGCCGTAATTACATATATCCAACGTTGGGAATGGAGTGACAAGCAAAAGCCACTTACCAGCCAGTTCGTTATTAGGTACCGCGACTACCAAACCAACAAAACTTGAAAAGTTCAAAGTTCATTATTGTCGATTTTTGAGTTGAGATTATAGGATTTTGTTATGATAATACATACAAACACTTATATTTTTATCATAAAATTGATTTATAAAATGATATTTAATATAATCAGTTTGAAATATAGAATTGCAAATGGGATTTGAGGATTGTGAAGATGGTGTCTGCTACAAAATTATTGGAATGGACTTCCAGAATTGGCGATGAATTCTTAGAAAGTTTGAATGTATTTTAACTTATGGAATGGCTAGGGGCAAAATACAATTACAGAGCTTTACTATACTGTCAGTTCTTCCACCTAGTAAGCCAACCAGGCAGTTCACAAAACCAAAGTGGTAATATGAAGCTGGAGCCACAGACAAAATAACCTCTTCCAGAAGATATCTGTGAGTAAGTGTACATGCTTGCTGTGTAATGTTTCACACAAGGGAAAAACTTCTCCCTTGTGTGTAACTGAAATCATATTAATATTTTAGGCTAAAAGATTTGGGGGACTAAGCCCCCCCATAACCCACCGTGGCTACGGGCCTGGCCCCAAGAGCAACAAAGTGCCTCCATGAATGTAAAAGCTAAATAGTTTCTACACGAATGCATATAATTTAATGTCAGAAATGGATTGTCGTGGTACAACCACTCTATACCATACACTACTCCTATATTATGCTGGGGGGTGACTTAATCACCTACTGCAACGTGAACCGTTGAAGGACTGTTCGCAGGGATTAACCACCGACTAGTCGGTCACACTTGAGGCGTTGGGTTTCAAATCCTTAATAATAAGACAGAATGCATAAATGGTTGGCGAGATTTACTTGAAGAGGGCCAGAGTATCGTTCAAGCTTAGTTAAAGATGAAACAACAAAATATAATTATATTTACAAAGATCAAAATAAAAATAATAATAAGCAAAGGGGAATTATTTAAATTGAAAGAATCTCTTGATAATTATTATGAGGAGGATTCTCAAATGGAATTAATTGATTAATGTAACTAGGCTCTGATCAAAAGGGGGAATTTGACACTACTAATAATGGAGGGGTTTCAGTCTTACGGGTCGATGATTTCGAGGAAGGTCCTTCTTGCGATGAGGCGAGTGGGAAACGATCCGATGAGGCAAGCGGGGCACGATTCGAATGGAGCAGGTGGCGCACGATCCGAACCAACCTTCCGATGAAGATAGCCAAACTTCAAAGATGACGTTCGACGGGGAATGTGGGAATTCTCGTAATTCCACTGAAAGAGGAAACTTCTTTTCCTCAAAGGTAATCGATGGAGATTTTCTTCGGTTCGATTAAACGAAGGGAGACTGTTGCGCAAATTCAAAGGTTGCCGTTCACAGAAGCTACCAATTGACTTAGGTAGAATCACGGCTAAATAAGTCTTGCTGCCTGACGAACGCTCACGGAACTAGACGATAAGGACGGCCTAGAGGTTCGGGCTGGACTCTTCGAACTACAGAATAGCCCGAGTATTTGTATGCCCGATTCTGAGGAGGAAGGGGGAGTTTGGAGAAAGGAGTCGCAAGCTCTAGACATCTTAATCCGGAGGCAGAGTCGATTCATCATTTAACATCAAGGGCGAGAAAGAGCGGCGCCGGGAGGCTTGGGTCGAGTTCGCAGGATTGGCAAATATTTTCCCAACGTGCTCAGGAGTCGAAAATTCGAGAATGTTCGAACAGGAAATGACTTCGTCCATGGCGCGATACCATAACACACGGTCTCCGATAAAATAGGGGTGGGGGTGGGGGGTGGCAGAGGTTGTTGTTTTACATGGATGAATTTAATGCTTTTATCACAAGAAACCAACATGAACGTCTTAAATGAAAATTGGTGCGACACCTTTAAATAATGATTTTCTCGCTAATTTTCCTAATTTACAAAACCTTCAATAAAAATTGAATAAAACGGCAGATGTGTGCTTCTTTACTCAATTAAAGAGCGAACAAAATCCATTAGTGGAGACACAGATCCATTATGATCCATCTGCGTCAATATCACATTTCAATAATCTTCTTTAGGTAACAAAATTCATTAAAAACATGAATTATGTCTTTCCTAGCCTTGCGCCTTTTATTGCTTCCTTGTTTCATACTCTTGTATCGTAGGGTGCCCGTGAAAAGGGAAAGCCAGAGAATCGGGATACAGATCCCAGTGCGGGGATTAAATAAACAAAGTAGAGTGCGGTTGGCCTAAATAATCAATTCTTAGAGGTTCTGGGATTAGAGAAACTAATGGTAGAAAAATATATATAACTTTACTATATACAAAGAAAATATTAATAGCACAAGTAAATAAATAAATAAATGACAATAAATAAAATGAGACCCGGGCTACCAAACGGGGGAGGGGGAAGGGTATACAAATGACTCGACGGGTACGAGAGTCTGAGAGAGGATGCACGGTGATTGCTTCCAGAGAAAATGGGAGTGCAATTATCGGGGAAACTAACGTAAAGCAGGCTTGAATACGGCGAGTAAACAGGGCGCTGAAAAATTGAACTTGCAAGATTCATTCTTCTTGAACCTCGCTGAGAAATGAGCGAGGGAGAACTTCAGTCGTTGAACGAAGTCGATAACCGAGTGATAGATGTGGGTCCATGTCTATCGTCTGTCGGCGGGAACTCTGGCCTTAGATACCACCAAGGTAGGGTAGAGATGACGCATTGCGTTCGAAGCTGGAAGCCGTTGGGAGGCGAAGCAGGGCACGAGACTGTATGTGGCTGCTAACCAAGACGGGGCTGTATAATATTGGTTTCTCAAAGCTTTTCTCGAAGTATTTATGCTGCTTAGGGAAAAGCGGGTCGCCAGGGGCCCCCAAAAGGGATTGCGGGAATCTCATTAGACATGGCGCGCTAGGAAGGGAGGGGAAGAGTCAGTCTCAGCAGTATCACAGTTTGCGCAAAGGTCATTGACACCATAGGTCTGGCGTCGATTAGACAATGAGACGAGAAGATAAAGAGAACCCAACCCGGGTCAGCCGACCGCACGAAGTCTCGCTGTTCCCTTGGGGCTTTCTGGCCGTGCAGGTGCATCTTTCAGGCGCCACAGGTAGACATTGGGTTCTAGGGGCGGGGTTACACTTTTTCTCTCTGACATCTTGGTATCTGTTTAGTTGAGGGTAGGACTCTTTGTATCTGTTTAGGTGAGGGTAGGACTCTTGGTTTCTGTTGAATTGAATTTAGGACTCTTTTTTTCTGCTTAGGGGAGAGGAAGACTCTTGGTATCTGTTTAAGTGAGGGTAGGACTCTTGGTATCTGGTTAGGTGAGGGTAGGACTCTTGTATTCCGTGTAGGTGAGAATATGACTCATTGTTTGTGTTTAGGGGAAGGTAGGACTCTTGGTATCTGTTTATACCAGGGTATCACTGTTTGTTTCTGTTTATGGGTATAGTACGATGCTTTGTTTCTGTTTGAGGGATGGATGGAATCTTTGTTTTGTTTAGGAGAGGGGAAGACTCTTGGTATCAGTTTAGGTGAGGGTAGGACTCTTTGTTATGAGGGGAGGGTAGGGCTATTAGCATCTATTTAGGTGAGGGTAGGACGCTTGGTATCTGTTTAGGTATGTTTATAACTCTTAGTATCTTTTTAGGTGAGGGTAAGACTCTTTCTTTATGTTTAAGTGAGGGTAGGACTCTTTAGTATGGAGGGAGGGTAGGACTCTTGGCATCTGTTTAGGTGTGGGTAGGACTATTGGTATCTGTTTAGGTAAGGTAGAATTCTTTGTTATGAGGGGAGGGTAGGAGTCTTTTTTATGAAGGGAGAGTAGTACTCTTGGTATCTGTTTAGGTGAAGGTAGGACTCTTGGCATTTGCTTAGGTAAGGATAGGACTCTTTGTATCTGTTTAGTTGAGGGTCGTTCTGTAGGTATCTGTTTAGGGGAGGGTAGGACTCTTTGTTTCTGTTAAGGAAAGGGTAGGACTCTTAGTATCTGTTTAGGTGATGGCAGGACTCTTGGTATCTGTTTATGTGTGGGTGGGACTCTATGTTTCTGTTTATTTGGGGATAGGACTCTTCGTTTATTTTGAGGTGAGGATCGGACTCTTGGTATCTTTTAAGGTGAGAATAGGACTCTTGGTATCTCTTTAGGGAAGGATTGGACTCTTTGTTTCTGTTTAGGGGAAGGTAGTCGTTTTGGTATCTTTTTAGGTGACGGTAGGACTCTTGGTATCTGTTTAGGTAAGTGTAGAACTCTTCTTTTCTGTTTAGGTTAGGGTGAGACTCAAGATATCTGTTTACGTGAGGGTCGGACTCTTGGTATCTCTTTAGGTGAGGGTAGGACTCTTTGTTTCTGTTCAGCGGATGGTAGGACTCTTGGTGTCTGTTTAAGTGAGTGTCGAACTCTTGGTGTCTGTTTAGGTGAGTGTCGAACGCTTGGTATCTCTTTAGGTGAGGGTAGGACTCTTTGTTTCTGTTTAGGGGATGGTAGGACACTTAGTATCTGTTTAGGAGAAGTTAGGACTCTTTGTATCTGTTTAGTGGAGAACAGAACTCTTGTTATCTGTTTATGTGAGGGTAGGGCAGGACTCTTTGTTTCCGTTTAGGTGAGGGTAGGACTCTTTTTAGGTTTAAGGGATGGTAGGACTCTTTGTTTCTGTTTAGGTGAAGGTATTAAGTACTCTTGGTATATGTGTAGGTAAGGGCAGGACGGTTGGTAGCTCTTTAGTTAAGGTTCGGACCCTCAGTATCTGTTTAGGTGAGGGTAGGACTCTTTGTTTCTTTTTGCGGGAGGTTAGGACACCTGGTGTCAGCTTAGGTAAGGGCAGCACTCTTGTTATCGGTTTAGTGTAGGACTCTTGTTATCTGTTTAGGTGTATGTATGACTCTCGCTTTTTGTTTAGGTGAGGGTAGGACTCTTTGTTTCAGTTTAGCGGAGGGTAGGCCTCTTTGTTTCTGTTTAGGGGAGAGTAGGACTATTGGTATCTTTTTAGGTGAGTGTAGGACTCTTTTTTTTTGTTTTGTTTAGGTTAGGACTCTTGGTTTCTTTTCACATGAAACTAGGGCCCTTGATATTTGTTTAGCTGACGGTAGGACTCTTTGTTTCTGTTTAGGGGAGAGTAGGACTTTGTTTCCGTTTAGGTGATAGTAGATCTCCTTGTATCTGTTTATTTAAGGTTAGGACTCTTAGTATCTGTTTAGGTGAGGCTAGAACTCTTGGCATAGGTTGAGGTAAAGGTAAGACTCTTGGTATCTGTTTAAGTAAGGGTAGGACTCTTGGTATCTGTTTTGGTGAGGGTAGGACTCTTAATTTCTGTTTAGGTGAGGGTAGAATCCTTTGTTATGAGGGGAGGGGAGGATTCTTGGCATCTGTTTAGGTGAGGGTAGGACTCTTGGTATCTGTTTAGATAAGGGCAAGACGCTTGGTATCGTTTTAGATAAGGGCAAGACGCTTGGTATCTGTTTAGATGAGGGTAGGACTCTTGGTATCTTTTTAGTTAAGGGTAGACCACTTCCTTTCTCATTAGGTAAGGGTAGGTCTCTTTTGTGAGGAAAGGGTAGGACTTTCGCTTTCTGTTTATTTGAGGGCAGGACTCCTTGTTTCAGTTTAGCGGAGCATAGGCCTCCTGGTATCTGTTTGGTTGATGATAGGACTCTTGTTTTCTGTTTAAGTAAGGCTAGGACTCGTGGTATCTGTTTATCTAAGTTTAGACGCTTGGAATCTGTTTAGGTGAGGATATGACACTTGCTTTCTGTTTAGGTGAGGGTAGGACTCCTTGTTTCTGTTTAGGGGATGGTTGGACTCTTGGTATCCTTTAGGTTAGAGTAAGACTCTTTGTATCTCTTTAGATGAGGTTAGGATTCTTGCTCTATGTTTAGGTTGTTAAGATTGCAGCTTCTTGCACTGTCTTACACATGTGTCTGTATGTGCATGAACTCATGTCCCTCGAGAGACGATAGCGTGGGATTGGGTTCCTTCCGTTGTGAGTTAACACCCCCACCTCCCGCTTGGCGATCCAATACGGACCTTGAGCCATTATGGTTATATGAGGGCGGAGAGGGTGTTTACAAATCTATTGGTGAAGTCAGAAATGCCCACGGCCCTCGCTCTCCTTCCACCTTTATCACTCCCCTCTCCTCCCTGCCTAACAAACCCGAACCCAGAGCGGTTTATGGCTATGAGGTAGGGGAGGACCTTTTCGCATCTGTTGGTGGACGCAGTGATACCTCCCGACCCCGCTCTCTTCCCTCCTTTATCATCCCTCACTCCTTCCCGGTTCCTTGAAAAGTCATTTGCAGAAAAATGGACTATGGCTGACAGAACATTTGCGAAGCATGAAGAATAGAGAAATCAAAGCTCAACGTCCCAACAGCACTTAGCACGGACTCTATCTTGGGTTTGCGTGAATATTTGCGTCCATTGTATTCCGACCAAGGCAAGCCTTCCCTTTTTCTCTCAAATTCGTTCTGCGTGTTCCCTCAAATTCATATTAAACTAATCTCAGTCTTACATTAAACTCACCCCAAACTCATATATGCCCTTAGACTCGTCTGAATTCATTCAACCTTCGAACCTTCAAATTCATACATATCTTTTTATCTTTTTCGAACCCTTAACTAAACTCCATCTAACGAAAGCATTCAGGACTAAACATCGTTTTAAATAATCTTTGCAGGGGCAAATTATCTTTCCTAATTAATCGGAGACAATCGCCTCTCATCTAAGCTTCACCAAATTGCTTAACGAGGTAAGAGTAGGACTCTTTGTATCTGTTTATGTGAGGGTAGGAGTCTTGGTATGTTTATGTGAGGGTAGGACTCTTGATATCTGGTTAGGTGATGGTAAGAATCTTGCTATATGTTTAGGTCAGGGTGGAACTCTTGGTATATGTTTAGATTAGGATAGAACTCTTGGTATCTGTTTAGGGGAGGAATGAGGCTATGACTCTTAGTATCTGTTTACATCAGGGTAGGACTCTTGGTATCTGTTTAGGTAAGGGTAGGACTCTTGGTATCTGTTTAGGTAAGAGAAGGACTCTTGGTATCTGTTTACGTGAGGGTAGGACTCTTGGTATATGTTTAGGTGAGGATTGAACTCTTGGCATCTGTTTAAGTGAGGGTAGGATTCTTGATATCTGTTTTGATGAAGGTAGGACTTTTAGGATCTATTTAGGTGAGGCTAGGGCTCTTGTTATCTGTTTAGGTGAGCGTAGAACTCTTTACAGTTACACATTCATGAGAGATATGTTTAACCTAGTTTCCTCTTCTAAACCGATACTGTTCTTTTTGGTGCTTGTAGTTGGATTTCTGAGGCCTTCGAGTTTCCTAGGATATTTGATAGGTAATCAGTGAAGTTGTTTTTTACTAGCCATGTTGCCCCAAATTATAACATTTAGGATGGATAGATCTTTCTACCTTCAGTTTTGTTTCGTGTCGTGAAGCAGGGAAGGAGGTGTGGTGGATATTTTCTCCCGTTCTGCTCGGTTAATCCCATAGTCATTTGGAATACCCATTTAGATGATCAGAGCGGTGATGCTGCATTTGTCCCAAAGGTCAACAGACCGTAAAGGGATCGTTGTGGTAGACCACATATATCGTGTAGTAGAAGAGAAAATGGGATAGGAAGACTTGAAATTTTGAAGGTCGGCGGCTACACACCAATGCGTCGTGTTGCTGTGCGTTTAGGATATTTGTATTGGGTGCGACTGGGGCGGCGGGAGAATGGGGTGTGTGAGGAGAAGGAGAGACGTGTGTTGTTGAAACGCGTTGTTATTTTATGTATGGATGGGTATTGGCTGAGAGTAATCGAGGGCTGTGGATTATCATGCACCTCCATTTGTATCAGGGGGCGGGCCCAAGCTTATCAGCGTGGAGCCAATATCATTCCTGAACTTCCTGTAAGTGTTCTTGTGCGTGCGGTTTGGGTGTGTTATTTCCACGCACCGTGTCCCAGTGGGACCTAAAAGAGTCGAGGATGTCAATAGCATGTTGTGTTGGAGGGTGATTGGTTTTGGTGGGTTTGTGCTTAACACCCTCTTCATGCGCTGCCAGAAGAAAGAAGGTTCAGTGCAGTGACCATCATTCGCGATGCGGGTTACCTCGCGCCACTGGCGGTTCCGATCTATCTGTACGCACTTTAAGATGTAAGCACGTACCTAGGAATGTAATATTGTGTAGTCGTGGACCTATGTTTTAGTGGTTGTTGTATATTGTAATGTGTTTTTTGTGTGTATGAAGAATTTAAGGTGCTTAATGCATGTGGGTGTATTGCGTGGTGTGTATATGTTGTGTATATGTCGCCCAACCTCTTTAACCTTTACTCTGAGATCATCCTGAGAGAACTAGAAGATCGATCAGAAGGAATCGTTGTCAATGGTGTTAAGATTAACAATTTACGATATGCCGACGACACTGTTCTCCTTGCTGCATCGAATGAGGATCTCCGAGAGCTTTTCAATGCTGCTGTGGTCTCCAGTAAACGTCTTGGTCTCAAAGTTTATAGCAATAAGACGAAAGTGATGGTCATTTCAAAGTCAGAGGTCCCTCCAGCTTGTCAACTGCGGCATGGAAACACACCAATCGAACAGGTCAACTCCTTTAATTACCCCGGACACCTGGTAACATATGACGCCCGATTCAGGAAAGAGATCAGAAGAAGAATCGGACTCGCCAAAGATGCATTTGCACGGCTAAGAACAATTTTTGTAGATAGAAAGCTGCCAATCAGAGTCAAGATTCGCGTTTTAAAAGCCTATGTCTGGTCAACTCTCGTTTATGGCTGCGATTCGTGGAAACTCACGGCCGAGGCCCGACATAACATCGAAGTAGCAGAGTTTTGGTTCTACCGAAGGATGCTGCAGCGCTCATATGTAGACAGGGTCAGGAACAATGAGGTTTCGACTCGACTTGGTGTGGAGAGAGAACTCCTGAACATTATTATGGACCGTCAAAAACAATTCCTTGGACACTCAATCAGAAAGAGGGCACTAAAAGACTTTTGCTTCAGTGGGAAAATCCCTAGGAAACGGGCCAGAGGAGGTCAGCGCAAAACCTTCCTCGACAATTTTGACATCGCCACAAACACGCATTGGAAACAAGCCAAGGACAGAGAAGCATGGAAGCGCAGCATAGTTCGTCAAACGCCGCATTGGCGAATGCACTAAGAGAGGGAGAGATATATATATATGTTGCGTGCAGCGTTTATGGTGTCCATATGCGTACTCCAGTTGTTGTCTATTTTTTTTTAACTCTTAGTGTTCTGGACGTTGAGTTTTTGTGGCGTGTTCGTGGTTATGTGTCTCTTGACCTCCTTCCTGGGGGATGGAAGTGGAAGAGGGTGTGAGTTTTGTGTTTGCTGGAGCGTATGTGCGGTATTAGTTTTAGGGGAGCCAAAGGTAGGAGGGGGTCAGAGTGGGGACTTTATGAGGAGGGAGAGAGAGAGAGAGTAAAAGGAGGGGTGGAGAGAATGTAAGGAGGGAGGGAGAAGTGGAAGGAAGGGTGGTAACAGGGGAAAGAGGGGTGGGGACAGTAGGAGGAGAGGTGGTGACAGTGGAAGGAGGGGTGGCGACAGTGGAAGGAGTGGTGGGGACAGAAGGAAGTGTGGTGGCAACAGTGGACGGAGGGATGGGTACAGTAGAGGCGGTGGGAAGGAAATTAGGAGAGCTGGTGGTGGTACCGGAGCAGAGGTTAGAGCCAAAGGAAGGTGGAGAGCGGAATAGGAGGAAGGGTGAGTGATTCAGGTGGAAGGTCGAGAGAGGGATGAAGTGGGTAGGTGACGGTTCCTTCACCCTGGTGTGGGGAGGAGTGCCTCTTTTGTCTTTATGTTCGCGCATAATAGCGAACATTCTCCGGGAAGATCATTTAGCGAGTCCGTTTGCGATATAGAGCACGTTCAGGACGTTTGCGTTAGGCGGGGATCGTCCGCCGGCAGGTCTTCTGCCACCATAGAGAGCACGGTGGTCAGTTGTGTTTTGGGGGTGGAAAGGAAGGGAAAGGTTGAGGTGTGATGTGTTGGATGAAGGGTGAATCAACGACTTCGCCTAGGGATGCGGCCCCTCAAGAGATTTTTGTTGTTCAGAATTACTTCCATCATGCACAGAGAATGTTGTATGTCCCTCTGAGGTCTTGGCCTGACCCACAGGGTTGTAACTCCGCCCCATTCCACGGTGCCTCTTGACTCCGGCTTCTGCAGTGGGCTAAACCTCAAACTTTCTTTCCCCGAAGCCTCCAATGGTGCCCTTTCAAGCGAAATACCCTTTCCAGGATTGGGTTCAGCTGGAGGCCTAAGATCTTGTATTGTAAGCCTCTTAGCCAAACCTTATCGAAGGCCTTTTGCACATCTCGCATCACCACGTCTACGTATTTCCTCTCAGCTTTACATCGGGCGAGCTTTTCGGTAAGAAGAACAAGGGCTGTGTCCGTCCCCCTTCTCTTGCGGAACCCGTGTTGCTGAGGGTTGTGGGGTTCTAGCTCGGTCAGTTGATCTTGTAACCTGTTAGCCAGAAGCTTTTGGTAGACTTTGCCTATAATCTCTAGGGAAGATATTGACCTGTAGCCACCAGTTGATCGGGCTTCCTCCTTTTAGGCATAAAGATGATTTTAGCCATCTTGAAACCGTCCGGAAGTAGCCCGTATTCAGGGAAGCATTGTAGATTTTCGTGATTCCCTGAATGATCTGGCGGGGGGCATGTACCAAGTTATTTCTGGTGATGCCCGTCCAGCCTGGTGCCTTCTGTTTGAAGGTTTTTATGACTGTCATGACATCTTCCGGTGTAATTGGTTGGCCATGGTCTGCCAAATTCCTCCCTTCGTCGACATAGGCATGTGGTAGCGTGCGATACACATTCTGATTCAGATCTTCAATCAGTTGGCCTTCGAATTCCTGGTCGAATTCCGCATTTTCTTCTGGTGTTATCTTGAAGATATTTTTCCAGAACATGCGGAATCTTTCTTCCAAAACCGCCGGGTCTTCCAAGTATTCATCGCCCTCCTTAATACGGGTCTTTTCTCTACTTGTAATACCTTTCTACTTGTTCACAAGTCGCCAGAACACATCGGGTCGCACCTCGCTGTCAACCTTTTCAATCAGGCTGTCCCAGACTTCAGCCTGTTGCTGGTTGATAGCCTGCTTAAGTTGTTCACTCAGGCGTCTTAGCAGCGTTGTTCTTTCCCAATTTGTACCCTCTCTCCTGGTTTCCCCATACACCTCCCTGCGAACTCTAGCGATCTCTCTCATTTCTTCCGTCCATCTAGGTTGAGGGAGAGTTTTGTACCTCTTTATCGGCACACTCTCACGATCTGCTTCGATGATGCGGGCAGTTATCGCTTCCAGCTCCTCATCGATCCTCTCCAGACTTGCCCCGTTCAGGTCCACTAGTTCATATCTAGCAAGGATGTCCATGTAGCGTAGCTTTTTCGAAGAGGAATTGGGAGCTGAATTGGCGCGAGAGAAATGGTCGTCAAGATCGGTATGTGGTCGCTGGGGACTGTCGGGCCTGGCTCACTACGGTAATTGAAAGGGAAGCCATCACTTGTCATGATTATGTCAAGTTTCGTTGCGGACCTTACGGTGAAATAGGTCGGAAAATCCGGTCCTATACGCTGAATGTTTTTCCTTCTCATAATCATTTCCAAGTTATGACCTCTTTCGTTTGTGTTTCCGTATCCAGCCGTTCGGCATCTGGCATTGGGGTCGCCCCCAAGGAATACCATTCTGCCGTGGCCAAACAGGGTGTAAAAGTTTGTAAGAAGGAGATACTTTCGTCGGTGTGGTTGGTATGCCACCGCTACTATGAGCTAGCCTACTCAAGTATGCAGCTCTACCGCCACGAAGGACTCGTCCATATCTGGAAGGCGTTTGAACGATAGGTTCCTTCTGACGGCAACGGCAGCACCGTCGTACCTCTCCTGAGAATGTATTTTTGAGATCACTCTGAGCCTGGTATCTTCCACTGCTTATTTGTCGTATCGATACCATGCTCCGTAATCAGTATGATGTCGGGATCTAGCACACGGAATATGTTGCCGTATGCCGTGGCTTTCCCCTCCCATCCGTTACTGTTGAGTGTTAAGATCTTTAACCTGTTGTTTTGGTTCTCCATTCTCTGTTCTGGCTTGTGTGGATGTCCTAGTGTTTACGGGTAGTTGATTTTCTTTTTCCGTTTCTTCTCTTTTTGTATTCTGTTGGGGACAGTTCAACAAAGGTTTCACGGTGGAAGGCGATACTTTGGTTATACAAAGCTTCCTCCACCGTTTCTTCGTCGCATTGGGCATCGAAGTCCCATTTGTAATATTTTTTCTTGATCCCCACACAGATTTTGTTTGTGTCCCAGTCCTTCGGGAAGGGGAATTGTTCCGAGTCGTATATATAGAGGTTGATTCTGTCGGCGTCAATTTTCTTATTTTTCGCCTTATTCCCCTTTTTGGGCTTCGCTTCACATACGGAGCCCTCTGAGTACGAGGTGTCCGTGGTGTCGGATGACTCCGATTCCTTCTCTTTTTCCCCCCACTGTGGTTTTGGTTGGACTGTCATGGGCCAAAGTTACTTCCAAAACTTTGGCCTATGGTTGGTTTTTAGTTATCTTGTACTTTATTTGTTTCTTGGAATGTTCTCCAATCCAAGGATCCAGCTTTCTGCATACAATGCTCCTATGCGTTTGAATTTGGGGTGGGATTGCAAGTTGAAGGCCTATCTCGCGCAGTGTCTCTACTGCCTCCTCCTTCGTAATTCCCTCCACGTCTTTCTCCTTCTCGCAGACCACCACATATCCTGCGGGGACCTCGAGCAGACGAAGCATAGCGATCTTCAGTTTCCCGAAGACCACTTCAAACACCTTCTCACGGGTTTACCTAACGCTACCACTGATGGTGCGCAGCGGGATTTTGGTGATCCCATTGGGCTCCATTATCCCCTCAGGGGAAGCACCCCTGGGTTGTATTTCCTCTTGTGTTTTAGGTGTATCTTTTAGTTCTTTGAGCCCTTAATGATGATCCTTCCTTCTTGGTGAAAATGGTGAACTTTTTATGGAGTTGTTTATTGTGGGCAACCCCCTTCCTCCCCTTTGCAAGAGGACTTCAGTGAACATGAACAGCGGGATGGGGTGGATGAATGGTGGGTGGACCCAAAAGTTTCAGATCCTTCCAATTAACCGCCGAAGACGTCTGGATGTCACAGTGAATGGCGATGTTTACCCATATGGTAACAAAGGATAAGTCCTAGGTCTGCAATTTACCTCCAAAGGGTACAAAGTTCACATTAGTGATATAATCTTCCTAGCCAAAATACAGCTTGGCAAACTGTATAGGTGTAAAAACCTCAGCTCCAAAAACTAAAAAAAGCTGTACACTGCTCTGGTACTCTCAACCTTAGTCTACCCGGCAGTGGTCATGCAGGCTGCGAGATCCACCTCTCTCAGACAAATTCAGAGAGTGCAGAACAAAGCAGCCCTGCTTATAGCTGGAGCGAGAAGGACGGATTATATTCAGCAGACAGTACTGCACGCAAGAGCAGGACTAACCCCTCTGAATATAGAACTCCAAAGGCTAGGGAGAAAGACCTGGGACAAAATAGAAGAGGAAATACTCCCGAATACGAATCACAACCTAGACATACCGAGAGCAGTCAGGGGACGTGTCACCAGGAAATCCCTATTCCCGAGTGGAAGAAACTGCCCCCGAGAGAACCAAGTTGGAATATATACTTAAACAGGCGAAATACAAACACCAAAGTGCAAAGAAGGAATACAGAAGAAACAACAACAAAAAGGCGTAGTGCCCAATGCAAAAACTAATTGAAGTAACAAGGAATAAAACCTAAACCCCGGCAAATAGAGAAATTAGCTCATAAGATAGAAATAAAAAAGAAGATATATTAGCAAATAAGAAACTTGAAAGGCTTGGATGCCACGATGGAGGAAATAACAAATATATTTATTTATTTACTTTATGTTAAATATATATATATATATATATATATATATATATATATATATATATATATATATATATATATATATATATATAAACATAAAATTAATAACAAACAAGTAAAGGGAAGAAAAATAATAACCAAAACAAGAAAAACCTGAGAGGAGCCCTCTACACCAGGGCCAAACTAAAACTCTTTTTATCTTTATATACCTACTACACATTTTCCTACTTCTTACATGAATTTCAATTTTTCGGGCTATTCGTCAAAATGTCATTTTCTTGTGTAGTGTGTTCGTTAAATTTTCACCATTTAGGTGCTGTTTTGGTAACCGACAACGATAAATGTGTTGAGTTTCTCGAAGCCCATGGGCTATTAAAATCTACACGCGAGTGTCCTACTCGTAATTATAAGGCAGAGCTTAGAATGAACAAAAGTTTAGTCTTTTTAATTACTTGTTACTTAATTTTCCATTGTTTAATGCTCGATTAAACCATATTTCGGCTTTGTTAACGAAGCCTCACTTCTTAATTCTGACTAAAAAATGACTTATATTTGTTTGCTTCCATATTGATTTCTCTTTTTTGATTTTTTTAAAAAGAGATTCCACGAGTTCTGGCTCGCCGCCGGTAAACTCTAACCACCCGTCTGACGTAAGTATTACAGATTATTTTGAGCGTCGGCTCGTTGTTGGGGACGGCTCGTCGCGGGGATGTGCCTACGATGACCCTGAGTTTCAATCATTTAGGGGGGTGTGGGGGGCACAGCCCCCCAGTATAGAAACGAAAATCGCCATAAACTTCATCGATTTCATCTTAGAAAAAGTAGCCAAAAATAGCCAAAAATAAGCTAGGCCTCGGATCCGGCCGTACTCTACACAATTACCAATAATTCACCCAATGTGGACGATTCCATTAGATGGACCGGACTAAAAGGGGCTGGTGGGCCTTCCTTGCGGTACTTGGGGTGACCGTATCGCTGGAAAAACATTTTCGTGATAACTGATAGACCTCTCAGATGCCGTTTGGTGAACAGCTTCCTCCTTTACCAGGCGGTGAGCAGGAAGGTTATCCAGGCTTCAATGTTTGTTGATGTGATATAAATGAACTAATTTTGAATTCCATGTAACTTAAGATATTATGATAGGAAGAGATAGAGCAAGTTGTAAGTTTATGGAGTGTTTTGAGGATAACCTTTTGACCCAATTTGTTAATAAGCCAACAAGGGGTGCCAATATATTAGATCTAATTCTTTCAAATGATGATCACTTAGTTCAAGGATTGAGTGTAGGGGAATCATTGGGGAACAGTGATCATCAGATGGTTCGGTTTAATTTGCAAATAGTTAAGGGTAGAACAACGACAAACTCCACCAAAATTCCAAATTTTTATAGGGGAGATTATGATAAATTACGCAGTATGCTAAATCAGATTAGGTGGGATATAGAATTCCATGGAAAGAATACTTATGAGATGTGGGATATTTTTAAGACTATATTAAACATGGTTCAGGAACAGTGTATTCCGATGAAGTCTATTAGGAAGAAATGTAGGAAACCATTATGGTGGAATCAAGAAATAGCTGATAAAGTTTCAGAGAAAAAAAGGGCATACCAGAGATTACAAAGTGAGAGTAGTTTAGATAATTTAAACCATTATAGGTCAACCAGAAATGAACTAAATAAGATTATTAAGAAGACCAAAAGGACAGCAGAAATGAATTTAGCTAAAAATAATAATAAAGATCCTAAAAAATTCTTTAGCTATTATAGAATCAATAATAAATCTAACAGTGATAAAATAGGGCCTATTAAATATGGAGGGGTTTTGAAAGAATCTGATCAGGAAATAGTAGAGGTCCTTAATGAGCATTTTGCTTCAGTATTCACAGAAGAGAAACCAGTTAGATTAATTGATGATAATTCTAGGTCAAGGAAAGTAGTGATAAATTCTATTAATATAGACAGAGAAGAAATTAAAGGGCTTATAATGCAGTTAAATACTAGTAAGGCATCTGGCCCTGACAATATTCATTCTAGGATACTCAAAGAAGGTGTAGAAAGTATTGCAGTAGCTCTCGAGAAGATAGTTATTAGATCACTAGAGTCTGGAGAAATACCAAATGATTGGAAATTGGCAAATGTAGTGCCAATTTTTAAAAAGGGAAGCAAAGAGGACCCAAATAACTTTAGACCGGTAAGCTTAACTTCTATACTCTGTAAAATTCTTGAGAAGATGGTTAAGAAGGGAATTTCTGATAATCTAGAGAGTAGCAGGTTAATTAATGATGCTCAGCATGGTTTTAGAAAAGATAGATCGTGTTTAACTAATTTACTGGATTTTATGGATTATGTAACTAAAGAATTAGATAGGGGTGAGAAAGTTGATGTGATCTACTTAGATTTCAGCAAAGCTTTTGATAAGGTTCCACATAGAAGACTAGTTCATAAATTAAAGCTGCATGGGATATGTGGGAAGGTTTTAAATTGGATAACTGAATGGCTGAAAAATAGGAAACAGAGAGTTGTACTGAATGATGTGAGGTCAGAGTGGAGGAATGTTATTAGTGGCGTACCTCAGGGATCAGTTTTAGGCCCTTTATTATTTATAATCTATGTAAATGATCTTGGGCAAGGTGTAAATAGCAAAGTGAAAATTTTTGCTGATGACACTAAATTGGCAGCTGTAGTCAAAGAGGTTGAGGGTAGCTTTAAAGGGCAGGGTGACTTAGATAAGTTGTTAGCTTGGGCTCAGAAGTGGCAGATGACTTTTAACCTTAATAAATGCAAAGTTATTAACATGGGGAGAGATAATAGGGAATTTAGCTATGAGATGGATGGATATTGGCTTAATTCAGTTGAAGATGAGAAGGACTTAGGATTGGTAGTAGATAGGTCACTGAAATTTTCAAAGCAGTGTATTGAGGCAAAAAATAGAGCAAATAGGGTGCTAGGTTACATTAAAAGAAATGTTAGCTACAAGGGTAAGGAGGTCATCCTTAAACTATACAACTCTTATGTCAGGCCACATTTAGAGTACTGTATACAGGCATGGTCACCACATTTTAGACATGATATAAACTTATTAGAGTCAGTACAAAGGAGGGCAACAAAAATAATACCATCCCTGAAGCACCTTGAATATGAAGATAGACTGAGGGTATTAAATATGTTTTCATCTGAAAGAAGGTGTGTGAGGGGAGATATGATTGAGCTTTTTAAAATCTTTTCTGGGATGGATAAATTGGATTTCAGCAAGTTTTTTTGAGTTAGAAGGTAGTAATAGAACTAGAGGCCACCACTTAAAGATTAAAAAACAGAGGTGCAGACTGGATGTTAGAAAATATTTTTTCACTAACCGAGTGGTGGATTATTGGAATAGTTTGCCACCTGAGACTGTAGACAGCCCAAACTTGAATGTTTTCAAGCGCAGATTGGATGATTATATGGGGATGGAGGGTTAATTTCTTACTTTTCAGTATGTGGATATGTTTCTTGACTCATTCCTGTGGATGCAGTTTCTTTTTATTGTATATTTTGGGGGACTTTGATTTTATATTTGACAGACTCCTATGGAGGCTTTAAATTATATATTGTAGATGCATGGTTGGACATTCCTATGGATTGTTAAATTGTATATTGTAGATGCATGATCTGACAAAATCCTATGGATGCATTATATGGATGGGATCTGATGGATACGGATGACCTTTGATAGGCCCTTGTGGCTTTTGTCATCCGTGAAATTATGTTATGTTATGTTAAGTTTTTCTTATTTTACTTTATTTACTTTAGTTACCGCTTTAATTTAATTTTCTTCAATTTTGTTAAAGAAATTTATTTTTGAAGGTAAACAATTTTATAAAATAAAAGGCCATTACCAAAACCATATTCTCACGGTTAAGAAGAGATATGCAAGTTTCATAGCTTGTTGACGAAGAAGTGTTTACTGACATAACATAATTCCACGGATGACAAAAGTCACAAGGGCCTATCAAAGGTCATCCGCATCTATCAAAACCCACTCACAAAAAGCATCCCTAGGATTGTGTCAGATCATACATCTTACGTATTTCAATAACATGGAAGGTTAAAAGACTTGTCTTGTTGTACTTTCATCTCGACTCTTGCGATGCGTAGACGAGTAGGATTCGTGTTGCAAAATCATATATTTCACTCATATCTATCTTCTCTAAAATAAAATCTCCCGAACACTACAGAAAATACTATTCATATCAAAATATAAATCTTACTTTGCTATTCAACTACTGGTTAACATATCACAGTTAGTAATCAATCATATCTAGCTTTGACTTATACTGACTAATAGTTTGCGCGTTCACTACTTCCTCTGGGAGGGCATTCCAACTATTGACCACTCTGACACTGAAGGAGGTGACCCTAACTAGGGTCCTCCAGTGTCCTTTTTTCTTAAGCTTCCGAGAGTTTGAACGTGTGTTGGTCTCACTGTGCTCGAAGAAGACCTTGTTAACGATCTTCTTGAATCCGTATAGAATCTTGTACGTCTCAATTAGATCACCCCTTCTTCGCCTCTTGTCAAGTGTTGTGAGTCCCAAACGCTCGCATCTTGCTTCAGACTCAAGGTCTTTCAGTTCTGGAACAAGTTTTGTCATTCGTCTCTGGACTTTATCTAATTTAGCTATATCCTTCCTGTAGTACGGTGACCAACTTTGGAAAGCATATTCTATGTGCAGCCTTACTAGGGCACAATACAGGATACGACATGTGTCCAAATCGATTTCAGGAAAAGTTCTCCTTATTAGACCAACCATACGGTTGTCCTTTGCCGCTACCACATTAACATGCTACGAGGGTTTCAGATCTGCTGATACATAGACTCCCAGGTCTTTTTCTACAGCGGATTCCTTTAGCTGTACCCTGTTGAGGTTATAGCTGCTATGGGGATTACCGTAACCAATATGCATGGTGACACACTTATCAGCATTAAAGTCCAGCATCCACTTCTCACTGCAAGTTTCTAGCTTCCTCAGATCTCTCTGCATTGCCTTGATATCATCCAGCGATCTAATATCTTTGAAACTTTTTGCATCCTCTGCAAAAAAGCAACACAGGGCATTCTAGCTCGTTTACCAGGTAGTTGATGTAAATGAGAAATAGTACGGGGCCCAAGACCGATCCCTGGGGTACTCCTGAGGTTACCTAGAGATTATCCGACCTTGTGTCTTTTTTTCGACATTTTGCGTCCGAACTTACATGCCTCCAGTTTTCTAAGCAATAGCGCATGTGGTACAGTGTCGAAGGCTTTTCTACATTCGAGATAATTTACATCCACTGGAACTTGGTTGCCCACTGCTGTTGTTAGTATCTCCATGTATTCCAACAGGTTTGTGAGTGTGCTCCTTTTCTCTCTTAACCCATGTTGTCCATCGTAAATCAATCTGTTGACCTCTAGATGGTTCACCATTGCTCTTCGTATCAATCTCTCACATATTTTGCATAGTACACAGGTCAACGAAACTGGTCGATAATTCAGAGAGTTGAGAATATCACCTTTCTTGTAGATTGGACACAGGGATCCAAGAGTCCAGAGAGCTGGTACTATACCTG
This sequence comes from Ceratothoa steindachneri, assembly GCA_963969495.1. Lineage (NCBI taxonomy): Eukaryota > Metazoa > Arthropoda > Malacostraca > Isopoda > Cymothoidae > Ceratothoa > Ceratothoa steindachneri. The sequence continues at coordinate 57,658,841 of OZ018318.1, forward strand.
AATCGAGTGATAAACCGATGATTAGCGACACTGGCAGTGCTAGTTCGCTGTGGCATTCACTCAGAAGTCTTGGGTGTATTCCATCAGGTCCCTTGGATTTATTCCCGTTGAATTTCTTCAGGAGATCCTGTACCGTGTTTGTATCCACTTCAATGCCTTCAACTACTGGTTTACCTTAACCAATATCAAACTCTTGTATATTTCATGCGTCTTCTTGCACAAACACACACTGGAAGGCTATGTTCATCACATTAGCTGTCTCCACATCGGACTTGGTTGTTTCACCATTCTGTATCCTTACTCTCAGGACTTTTTCTTTTACAGATGATCTGCTCCTTACATATAGCTCCAAAAGTGCTTGGGGTTTACTTTTATGTCATCGCATATTTCTTTATAAATGCTTTCTTTGCTTGTCTAATCATACCAGTAGTTGCATTTCTTACCCTCATGTATTCCCCAGCTCTCTTTGGTGTTTTCATAGCTCTGAGGTGATTCCATGCCCTGTCTTTATCTCTTATTTTATCTTTGACCTCCTTTGTCATCCATTTGGGCTTACTTCTTCTAGCACTACAGTCCACCTTTGGCATATACTCATCTATAAGATTACACAGTATCTTGACTAGAATTTTATACATTTCAACATTTTATACATTTAAACAATCCATAGGAGTGTGTCAGATCATGCATCTACAATATACAATTTGAACCATCCACAGAAATGCGTCGAAAACAAAAAACATCATCATCAAGACTCGTCAAAATCTAAATCAATCATAATATACAATAATAAAAAACTGCATCCACGGGAATGAGTCCAGAATCCCCCCCTCCCCCCAAGGTAAAGCCTCCCTCCCCATATAATAATCTAATCTGCGTTTGAAAACATTCAAGTTTGGACTGTCTAGTGTCTCAGATGGCAAACTATTCTAGTAATCTACTACTCTATTGGTGAAAAAATAATTTTCTAAAATCCAACCTGCACCTCTGTTTTTTTAATTTTTAAGTGGTGACCCCAAGTCATATTACTACCTTCCAACTCAAATAACTTGCTAAAATCCAACTTATCGATCCCAGAAAAGATTTTAAAAAGCTCAATCATATCTCCCCTCACACATCTTTCAAATGAGAACATATTTAATACCCTCAATCTATATTCATATTTAAAGTGCTTCAGGAAAGGTATTATTTTTGTTGCCCTCCTTTGTACTGACTCTAGCAGGTTGATATCATGTCTAAAATGTAGTGACCATGCTTGTAAACAGTACTCTAAATGTGGCATTACATACGAGTTGTAGAGTTTAAGGATGAGTTCTTTACTCTTGTAGCTAACATTCCTGTTAATGTATCCTAGCACCCTATTTGCTCTATTTTTTTGCCTCAATACACTGCTTCGAAAAATTCACTGACCTATCTATTACTAAACCTAAGTCCTTCTCATCCTCAACTGAATTCAGCCAATACCCATTGTCAGTGGCGTACCGAGGATTTTAGGCCGGGGGGGAGGGGGGCGAAACCTAGATTTTTCATTTTGAATAGAGAAACAAAATTCTTCACTTACTCAAATTAAATCTTCACTTCAATTACTCGATTTCATTTGGGCATCGAGGGTTTTATGGTCCAGATTCATACTATCAGCGGTTAAGTTCTCGAGTTTAAAAGTGAAGAAAGGTCCAGAACAGAATGAAACAGAGAATTATTTTTGTATTGTTACATGAACAAGAGATACAAAATACACGCTTGAACATAGTCTTTATTGTATTAATAATAATCGACACAAATATCAAATTATAAAATTAGTGAATTAACCACCATTAGGGAGTTAACAAACATTTAACCAAATGACTGCCTCAGTACCTTCATGAATCATTTTGACGACTGAAGAACAAAGGTCCAAAGCAGGAGCCTTCGATTGCCCTTATCACGGAACACATCAATAACTTCGTTTGGGTCCACATCAATGTCGTGTGTCATTAGCGCCAAAGCATAGAGACGCTCTTGAGTCATTGTAGACCTCAGATAAGTTTTGAGTCTTTGAGATGAGAGAAGGATCGCTCGGAACTGGCGGTAGACGACGGTACAGTGTTGCCACGTATGGCAGCAACATTCGAATCGCTTCCTTGATGTACTTTTCAAGAGTCCAATCCTCTCGATCTTCCACTCCACTTATATCTGTTCACCACTCTTGAATTTAGGAGTTAGCATCATCGATTCCATCAGCGAGGTGTTGCTCCTAGATCTTGAGGACAGGGAGTAGTTTCTTCGAAGTGTCCTCCCGAGAAAATCGGGGTATGAGCTCTTGCAATTTCACTACCTGGCACTTTCATTTGTCGTCGAACAGGCTCGCTAGTTTGGCTATCATCGCATACAGAAATGGGACTGGTAAGGTTCTTTCATAGTATAATTCAGGCGTCGACCCTTCTTGGGCCTGTCGAGGCACAGAGATTTCAGTCCCCATGGCGGTGCTCATCTCCATTGCTTCAGTAAACTTCGGCTTAAATGCAGTCGAGGACCCATCTCTCATTTTCTCAAGCTTCTGCCTGATACACGGATGCGTTCATACGCTTCCCCAAGATGTTGTGCTGGGTCCTGCAACCCATGACTCACAGGGAGGGTTAGACGCAAGATTGCGTCTGCCACTGCGAGAGAGCAGGTAAAACTAGGTCGCGTCATTGGGCCAAGAAGGGAGACATCGTGGCAGTCGCCATCCTCCGAAAGATGGTTCATGATGGATACGACAAAGGGAAATTGCTCAACTAGAACGGCAACACTGTTGTGGCGTTCCACCCACCACGTAGGGCAGTACGACATCTTAACGAAAGTGGAGCGCGTTCAGTTTCTGTTTTGTTCTATTGTTTGTGATGTAGCAAAAATTATACGATATGAGACAAACCGTTAACCTTAAACCGCTAAGTGTAAAAAATATTTACGTTAAGACGGATATATTATATATAGGAGATACAGCTGCATTGGGGATGACAGAATGTAAACGATAATAAGGAACAAATATATTTTCTATGAAATATCGATTTGTTGAAAATAGACTACTCACCAGTGGGATGCTAACGCTTTTAGGCGCTATTTATAAGCAGAGACACCGAAGTTCATACAACATAACTATCACTGTAAGATTCGACAAGGAACAGGCGCGCTGTTGGTAAGTAGCTGCTTATATAGCTTCTAAAGACGAGCTCTAGAATGTTCCAGTGACTTTTAGATGGCGTTGTCTTCCGGTAGCGCACAAATACCCACGTGGTAGGGGTCCCCAAACAATCCAAATTGTAGGAGGCGACACCACTGTACAATAACTATCTTCATATGACAAAAACGGGTTCATTATCGGCAAGAAACTTATTATATAACATCTAGAGATGAGTTCACGAATGTTCCAGTCACCAGTGACTTGTAGATGGCGTGTAGCTTCCGGCGGTGACTCACCGCTGTAATTGTCTTCCGGTAGCGCGCGGCTAACCACGTGCTGGGGGTTCCCGAGCATTAACATAACATAACATAACATTACATAACATAATTTCACGGATGAAAAAAGCCACAAGGGCCTATTAAAGGTCATCCGCATCCGTCAAAACCCACCCACATAGGACTATATCAGATCATGCAGCTACTTTATAAACAATCTATAGGAATGTGTCAGATCATGCATCTACAATAAAGAATTTAAACAATCCATAGGATTGTGTCAGATCTCGCGCCCACAATATACAATTTAAACCAGCCACACGAGCGGATCAAAAACAAAAAGCACCATCGCCAGGAAAGGACAAAATTAAAGTCTCCCACAATATAATATAACAGATGACAAAAGCCACAAGGGCCCATCGTAGGTCATCCGAGCCAAACGGCCTCTTTTTGAAGGCACCCAAACTCCCAAGAAAACTACATCCAGAGGATGCGTCCAGAAACAAGGGTATCACCAATCAAGGCTTGTCAAGAACTAAATCATGCAGCTATAGATATATACAAACAATATTAATATATGCAAAACTTAGGAACTATCACAACCTTCCCTCCCCATAAACTCATCCAACCTACTCTTAAATATATTTAGATTTGGACTACCTACTACCCTCCGCGGCAATTTGTTCCAGAAGTCTACCACTCTATTGGTGAAAAAATATTTCTTAAATCCAACCTACACCCTTGCTTTTTAATTTTCAAGTGGTGACCTCTAGTCCGATTTCTATCATCTAACTCCCAAAACTTGCTAACATCCAATTTATCTATCCCAGAAATTTTTTTAAACAGCAGAATCATATCCCCTCTCACACACCTCCTTTCGAACGAGAACATATTTAATTCCCTCAGTCTAACTATATATTCAAGGTGCCTCAGGGAAGGAATAATCTTTGTTGCCCTCCAGTGCATTGACTCGAGAAGGTTAATATCGTGTCTAAAATGTGGGGACCATGCCTGTATACAGTACTCTAGATGTGGCCTAACATAAGAGTTATAGAGTTTAAGAATAACCTCCTTACTTTTGTAACTGACATTTCTCTTAATGAGACCCAGCACTCTACATATTTGCCATATTTCTTGCTTCAATACACTGCTTAGAAAACCTTAATGACTTATCTATTACTACTCCTAGATCTTTCTCATCCTCTACTGAGCTCAGCCAATGCCAATCCATTTCATAGTTAAATTCTCTATTATCTTTTCCCATGTTAATAACTTTGCACTTATCAAGGTTTAAAGTCATTTGCCACTTATGTGCCCAGGATAACAATTTATTTAAATCCTCCTGCACTTTAAAATTATCATCAATATATTTAACTCCAGCTGCTAATTTGGTATCATCCGCAAAAATTGACACTTTATTATTAACTGCCTCCCCAAGATCGTTTATATAGATGACAAATAATAATGGACCGAGAACTGATCCCTGAAGAACTCCACTGATAACATCCCTCCACTCTGACTTTACACCATTTAGCACTACCCTTTGCTTCCTATCTTTCAGCCACTCAGCTATCCAATTTGAAACACCCCCACATATCCCAATCATTTTGAATTTATGAACTAGTCTCCTATGTGGTACCTTATCAAATGCTCAACTAAAATCCAAGTAAATTACATCTAAATTCTCTCCCTTATCTACTTGATTTGTTACGAACTCCAGAAAGTCTAGTAAATTAGTCAAACATGATCTACCTGATCTAAACCCATGCTGAGCATCGCTGATTAACCCCTCCCTCGCTAGATGTTGGCAAATCCCTTTTTTAACTATTTTCTCAAGAATTTTACAGACTACAGGAGTTAGGCTAACCGGTCTAAAGTTATTTGGATTCTCTTTACTACCCTTCTTGAAAATGGGGACTACATTCGCTCTATTCCAATCATCGGGTATTTCTCCATATTCCAGGGACCTAGTATACAACTTCTCCAGAGCTATTGAGATACTTTATACCCCTTCTTTAAGTATCCTAGAATGAATATTATCAGGGACGGAGGCCTTGGTAGTATCTAACTCACCTATTAGTCCTTTTATCGTCCTCCAATCCACACTAATGGTAGTAAACCCTTGTTTCCCTGACCCATGAGTACTATACATAAAACTATTTAGTTTCTCCTTTGTAAATACTGATGAAAAATGACCATTTAGTACCTCAACTATTTCCTCATCAGTTGCTCTCACAACTCCTTCATATTTGATAGGTCCTATTCTAACTCTGCCAGACTTGTTATTAATTTTATAGTAACTAGGGAACTTTCTAGGATCTTTGTTGCTATCCTGAGCTAATTTGATTTCTGACACCCTTTTGTTCTTCTTTATAATCTTATTTAACTCATTCCTAGACATTCTATAATCACTTAAATTTTGAATAGTATTTTGTACCTGTAATTTTTTGTATGCCCTTTTCTTCTCTGAAATTTTTCTAGCTATCTCCTGATTCCACCCCTATGGTTTCCTACTATTGTTCCTAATGGCCTTCATTGGCATACATTGCTCTTGGACTACATTTATTATATGCTTGAAAGTATCCCACATCCCATAAGCATTTTTACCTCTGAATTCTACATCCCAGTCTACCAACTTTAGCAAGCTTCAAAGTTTTACATAATCTTCCTTATGAAAATTTGGAACTTTTACAGCATTCTCAGTTATTTTACCCTTCTCAATTCCTAAGTTAAAACGAACTATCTGATGGTCACTAATTCCCAATGCTTCCCCAACAGTCAATTCTTGAACTAAATGATCACTGTTAGAAAGTACTAAATCTAATATATTGTCCCCCCTTGTTGGCTCATTAACAAATTGATTCAAAAAATTATCCTCAAAGCATTCTATGAACCTGCCACTTGTTCTATCCCTACCTATCATATTTTCCCAGTCCACAGAGTTTAAGTTGAAGTCCCCATTAATAACTGCATCTGTTTCACATCCCTTACTTATTTCCCTTATCATTAGTTCATCCATATCATCAGTCTGCCCAGGTGGCCTGTAAAAAGCTCCCAAATGCACCATTCTATTTTTACTGAACCTAATATCTATCCAAAGTGACTCAACTCCATCCTGCTTTATTGAAGTATTTAAACTTGAAACAATGTTGTTTTTTATATAGATAATTATTCCTTCACCAATCCTACCCGTCCTTTGATTAATGTACATATTATAGCCCTGTAAATCAAATTCACTTATAGTATCACTAAATTCTATTTCATTAACCCATGTTTCAGTAACACATAATATATCTATATCCTCATCGCTAATATAACTAAATAGCTCATCCTTCTTGTTTCTAAGACTACGAGCATTTGTATAGAAACAATTTAACCCCCCTATCCCTGAAGCACCTCTTCCAACCTGAATGACCTCACCTCTATCGCCTTGGAACCTATTTCTGTTATCTGCTAAGTCCATTCTACTTTCAGTACTATAATGTCCTCTCATAATTCCCTGACCACTATTAGTATCTAGTTTCCCGCCCGCAAAGACCTAATAACACAATCATACTCCTCCCACAACACATCTACCCCCCTCCTACTCAAATGCAGTCCATCCATCGCATACATTTCTTTCATTCCAACAAACCTATCCCACACATCCACAAACATGACACCTTTCATCTCAAACATCCTCCTCACATAATCATTCAGTCCAATCGCACGAGACATCCATTCTACCACAACATCCATTCTTGGAAGCACACCTGTCACAACACCTTTCATTCTACTTTCTTTCACCTTTCAATCAACCTCTTGTACCTCTCACGTAACTCACATGCACCCACTTTCTTCACATCATTTACTCCTACATGTGTAATCATAACCGCATCCCTTGCACAGCCAGACACCAGCTCCTCATACCTATCAGACAGATCTCTCACTCCAGCACCCGACAAACACACCCTCAAACCATTCAATCTACTTGCATTCAACTTCCTATCTAAATATCTAACTCGCGAATCACCCATCACAAGCACTTCAGTCAGACTTCTATTCCTAACCCCCACAGACCTAACTCTATCCCTACTCCTATTCTCATTCAAACTACCAGTCACTCTACCTCCACCCCCACCCTCATCAGTCATATCACTTCCAGTTACTTCCTCTTTTAGGGCACTGAATTTATTAGTCAAGTTAATAGGTTCTTCCCCTGGCTAACCACCTCAACAGAGGCAACCCTATTCTCACAAAGAACAGGAGAAGCCTCCCTAGCAACACGTTTCCTAACCACTCTCCACTGTCCTCCATCCTCACTAGGCCTATTTCTAACTAATCTAAGGGGTCTAACTTCACTATCTCTAGAACTATCATATCCTACCTCCTCCACCGGCCCTCTACCTTCACATGAAACATCTATCTGGCCTACCTCACCACCTAACCTATTTTCAGCCCTAGGCTTAACACTAAGTTCCCTCCTGAGCTCAGAAACTAACCCTTCCAGCCTACATATCCTGTCTAAATCCTGCATTCTCATCCCCTCTAAATCTACAATGCATTCACGCAGCCCACATACAACACATGTATACCCCTCACCAACTACACCACAACCAATGCATACATTCAGACACTCATGCTCACTTTTATCCCCAAACTCCATCACTTATTCAAACAAAGAAAGAATTTAAGTAGTAATAAGAAAAAAAAAATCAACTTAGCTTTCGAAGATTCTGTGGTGAAAAACTGTAGAAAAATCCGAAAAATAGATCAACAGACCGAAACGAGATTTAAGGCACATTCCAAATCACCCGAGGCGACAGTAGCAGCCACTCAGAGTGCCCTCAACCCATTTTACCTCAATTTGTGCTATTTTAAAACTCAACCTATCTTATCGGTAAAATAAATGTTGCTAAATATCTAATTACTTTTAAAAATTGCTAAAAGTCAAAAAGTTATTGCCACCTTTGGGGGGGCGGGCGGTCGCCCTTCCCTTTCCCATAGAGCAAATTTTCTGGGAGGGAGGCTGCCAAGCTCCCCCCCCCCCTGCCCTCTTAGGTACGCCACTGCGATTGTAAGGAAATGGGAGAGATAAAAAAAGAGAAAGAATGAGTGTGATCGATTCACGAGTAGGGATTCCGAGTGACGTAGCCTTGCTTCCAAACCTTCGATAAACTTCCAGAGCGATAATGCGCCAGAAACTCGTCCCGTTTATGGCGTTACATCTTTCACCGCTGATTCTCACCATCGAGGCTGTGGAACCGAACCGATAACGCTTCGTTAAGGGGCGAGTCGAACCGGCCCCCTTACAGAGGTGCCTCGTCATCTCCGAACCTTTCTCCCGAGTAGCTATCGAACTAGTCGGCCCGATTCACCCGCCATCTAGTGAGGGCCACAGTTATATTCTCACTAGTCGATTTTGCCACACGGTTTCCTGAGGCTGTTCCACTCAAAAGAATTGACAGTATTTTGTGTGCAAAAGCGCCCATCTCTATTTTGCCCGCGTTAGATTCCCTAAGAAAATCTTGTCGGATCGCGGCCGGCAGTTTACCTCTCACTTAATGGAGCAGGTAGGGAAACTGCTCATGACCTAAGCCCCTCTTTACTACCCTCTTTCACCCGCCTGGAAACGGTATGTGTGAAAGTTTTAACTCCAATCTCAAGGCCATTTTGCGAAAACTGTGCGCGGAGCGACCGAGCGAATGACACCGATATCTTCCCGTGTCTCTTTTCGCATACAGGGAAATACCTCGCCGCACTTTGGGTTTTGCGCTCTTCGAACTATTATATGGTAGGAATGTTCGAGGACCACTAAACATTCTTAAGGAGTTATTTGCAAACCAGAAGTTAGATCGGGAAGTCCAGTCGTTTTACTCGTACTTAATAGAGCTACGTCAGAAATAAGAAGAATGCGTCGAGATAGCTTACCGAAACGCCGACGTAAATCTGGCCAAATATAAATCTTACTTCGACTGTACATCTCAGGATCGAAGATTCAAACAATAACAAACTCCTGAGACAATGGAAGGGCCCTTACCGGATAGTCGCAAAACGCGGGCCCGTAGATTATGTGGTGGAGACTCCATCTGAAAGCAGGCTTTACCATGTAAGCCTCCTCAAGAAATACCACCGGCGCGCCAGAATCCATCAGATAGTAGCTATAGTCGAAGAATCGACCCTCGAAGGAAATTTGCTCCTGGACCCCCTGGGTGTGATCCAAGACGTCTGCGTGGAACATGACGAGAATTACCCCTTAATCGTACCCGACGTAATGGAATCCCCTTCCAAGGAGTTAAAAATAAGTGGTCAGTTATCCCCCTATCAGAAAACCCAGCTTCAAGCTACCCTCGATCGATTCAATGATGTCATCTCCGATAGCCCCTGATGTGCTATCCAATTCAAGCACGATAACCAGCTAACTGCGCAAGAAGCCGTTAGGTCTAGACCATACCCCTTGCCCATTCATTTAAGGAAAGAATTTAATAACGAAGTAGAAAAATTATTAAGGTTTCAGATAATTGAGCCCTCCAAGTCAGAGTATTGTTCCCCAGTAGTTATGGTAAAGAAACCGGATAATTCATATAGAATGTGCATTGACTTTAGAAAGTTAAACGCTGTCACCGTGTTTGACGCAGAGCCTATCCCATTAATAGACCAAAATCTTCATCTGTTCGAAAATGCGGAGTATATTTCTGAATTAGATCTGTGTAAAGCGTATTTCCAGGTCCCCATTAAGGAAGAAGTTAAAAGATTCACCGCATTTCCCACTGGAAAAGGATTAATGCAATTTACACGACTTTCTTTCGGCCTCGTCGTTGCTTGTAGTACTTACAATCGGATGATGAGACATATTTTAGATGGATTACCGCACGAAACCTTCTATTTTGACAACATTTATGTTGCCAGGAATGACTGGGAATCCCATTTAACCGCCCTTCATTCTCTGCTACTGAGGCTAAGAGACCACAATCTTACCGTTGGTCCAAGCTAATGTCACTTTGCTTTCAATACCATTGACTATTTATGCTTCCGCATAGGTAAAAATCAATTAGCCCTGCAGAAAGAAAAGATCAGAGCCATTGTAAAGATGCCTCTGCCCGTAACCAAAAGGCAATTAATGTCGTTTGGGGGGTCCACCTCCTTCTACCGTCGGTTTATCCCTAATTTTGCAACACTTTCCGCTCCCCTATGCGATCTCCTAAAGAAACGTTCCCCCGAGCGACTCGTCTGGACCCCATCCTCCATCGCAAGCTTTAAACAGCTTAAAGGTAAGCTCGCATCAGCTCCAATTCTATGATTACCTAATCCCGCCGAACCATTTGGAATTAGAACCGATGCCAGTAACGAAAGCATAAGGTGCGTATTGGTTCAATACGGACCTAATGAGGAGAGTTTCCCTATTGCGTACGCCAACCGAAAACTATTACCTCGCGAAAGGAACTATGCGGTAATTAAACGCGAGGCACTAGCTATTATTTCCAAACTTACCTATTAGGCAAGGAATTTATAATTGAAACTGATCACAAGCCACTAGCGTATCTTAAGAACATTATAAATAACAATGGGAAACTAATGCGTTGGAGCCTGTTCCTTCAAGAATTTAAATTTAAGATATTTTATTTAAAAGGCTCAGAGAATTGTATGGCTGATAGACTAAGTCGGAATCCTGTAGATTCCGCTCCCGATGAAGTTGAGCCTACTAATTTTGCCTCTTGTAAATAGGTCTCCGTAAATTTCAGTATTTCCCTCAGGATTGTGTACATATTCGTTCCCCATTCTTTGTGACCGAGGCTCAGTATGCCTCAGCTGAAATTCATGTTTGTTTGTTGATTATTAGCCCCTGATAATAGCAACATTTTCTATGTATTTATGTAGTTATTATTTCTCTTGTGTTTATATGTATTCTTGTATACCATTGTTATTTTCTTGTGATGTGAATTGTTGTATTTATTTTCTTTTGAGGTTCCTTGTGACTCCAGAACCAATTGTTTGTACTTTTGTTTCGAGGGACTCGAGGTATTGTACCCCTTTATTTTGTTTATAAATTGAGATGTCTCTACCCCTTCGGATGTTCCATCTTAAGGAGGGAGGTCAGGAAATGAGAGAGAGAGAGAGCTAACGGGTGTGATTGAGTCACGAGAAGGGATTCCGAGCGAAGTAACCTTGCTTCCAGACCTTCGGTAAACTTCCGGAGAGATAACGCGCAAGAAACTCGTTCCGTTTGTAGCGTTACATCCTTCACTGCTGATTCTCACCATCAAGGCTGTGGAACCAAACCGATAACGCTTCCGTCGGTAAATATTGGAATTTCCAGCGAAATAATATAAATTCTCTACCCAGAGGATAATTGTGGGAGTATTCTTTGAGCTTTCGAGCCGCGAGTTGTCTTCCCGTTGCTTCCCAGTAAGCAAGCCCACGCAATACAGAAGGTATTCACGTGGCATTATAAGAAGTCTTTGGAATCATTTATTGACGACGCGCAATCCTCGAGCGACAAACACCGGTGCTATTCGGTCTCGCAGCAGGAATCCATATTCGTAACGACAAAGACTAATCTGGAATATAGCGCTCAACCTTCCTACTCGAAGAATATCTTCCCCCGAGTACCCATACTCGTGCTCTTCTCCAGAAAATTGCAAGACTTACATTTTCCTTCATCGTCGAAGAGGCGTGACGCTCTCCGACGAACTGAATCACCCATAGAACGGATCCCTGAGGTAGGTCACTGATAACGTCTCTTCCCTGTCACCTCACCCCATTCAGCACAACTCTCTGTTTCCTGTCTTTCAGCCATTCAGCTATCCATTTGAAAACTTTACCACATATCTCATGCATTTTTAATTTGTGAAATAGTCTCCTATGTGGACCCTAATCGAAAGCTTTGCTAAAATGTAAGTAAATTACATCAACATTCTCTCTCTTATCTAATTGTTTAGTAACATAATCCATAAAATCCAGTAAATTTGTTAAACACGATCTAGCTCTTCTAAACCAATGCTGAGCATCATTTATTAACCTACCACACTCTAGATGGTCAGAAATTCCAATTCTTAAAAACTTTACCAACTATAGAAGTTCCTTTTTTAAAAACTGGTACTACATTCGCTAATTTCCAATCATTAGGTATTTCTCCAAACTCTAGTGATCTAGTATATATCTTCTCAAGAGCTACTGCAATACTGTCTACACCTTCTTTGAGTAACTTAGAATGAATGTTGTCTGGACCAGATGACTTACTAGTATTTAACTCCAATATAAGCCCTTTAATTATTTCCCTGTTCACATTAATGGTGTTCAACACTACTTCCCTTGACCTAGAATTATCATCAATTAATCTATCTGGATTCTCTTCTGTAAATACTGAGGAAAAATTATCATTAAGGACCTCTACTATTTCCTCATCAGATTCTTACTAAACCCCTTCATATCTAATAGGCCTTAGTTTATCACTGTTCGATTTGTTATTAATTCTATAATAGCTAAAGAATTTTATTGGATCTTTATTATTATTTTGAGCTAAATTAATTTCTGCCGCCCTTTTCCTCTTCTTAATAATCTTATTTAGCTCATTTCTGGTTGACCTATGTACGTATAATAATTTCAATTGTTAAAATTACTTTCTCTCTGTAATCTCTGGTATGCCCTTTGATTCTCAGAAACTTTCCTAGCTATCTCTTGATTCCACCACAACGGCTTCCTACATTTCTTCCTAATAGTCTTCATTGGAATACACTGCTCCTGGACTATGTTTAATAGTCTTAAAAGTGTCCCACATCTCATCAGTATTCTTTCCCCCGAATTATATATCCCACCTAATCTGATTTAGCAAGTTGCGTAATTTATCGTAATCGCCCACATAAAATTTGGAGTTTGTTGATGTTCTACCTTTCACTATTCCCAAGTTAAAACGAACCATCTGATGATCACTATTTCCCATTGCTTCCCCGATAATCAATTCCTGAACCAAGTGATCATCATTTGAAAGAACCAGATCTAATATATTGGCACTCCTTGTTGGCTTATTAACAAATTGAATAAAAAGAATATCCTCAAAGCATTCTATAAACTTACAACTTGCTCTATCCTTCCTATCATATTTTCTAAGTCGACAGAATTTAAATTAAAGTCACCAATAATAACTGTATCTACTTCACATCCTTTACTTATTTCCCTGATTATTAGCTCATCAATACAGTCAGTCTGTATTGATCCTATTTTACTGACCCTAATATCTATCCACAGGGACTCAACTTCTCCTTGCTTTATAGAATTATTTACATTAGAAGAAATGCTATTTCTGATATAAATAATCAACCCACCACTTGTCCTATCTCTCCTTTGACTAATGAACATATCATAACTCCGTAGTTCAAATTCACTCACGTTGTCATTAAATTTATTTTCATTAATCCATGATTCTATTACACATATTATATCAAAATCTTCATCAATAATATAACTAAATAACTCATCTTTCTAAGACTACGAGCATAGGTATAAAGACAACTCAGCCCTCCTATCCCTGAAGCATCTCTTTTAGCCTGTATACTTTCGGCTCTATCTCTTCTGCATCTCTTTCCTTTCCCTGCCCACCCTGTACTCTTGTATTTCCATGACCACTATTCGTAACTAGTTTCCCGTCTGCAAAGACCTAACGACACTATCTAACTGCTGCCACAACACGTCAACCCCAGCCCGGCTTAGAGTGAGTCCATCCAATGCATACAATGCCTTATTCCCATAAGAACAATATTGAATAGAATTTAATAATTTGGGATTTTGAATAAAAAGGGCGCAAGTGTTTTAGGCTACTAAATCCTGTCATACTTCTTATTATCGTTGTAATTGTAGCTTCGCAGTGATATTTTGATGGCGGAGAGGGTGCATCACCTGTTATAAAGTCACAAAAAGTCAGTATTTCAACCAGCTTCTGCAAAACAAGAATCTTTCAAAGACGCCATCTTTAAATGCTCTGAACGCCCGTCTTATTTAAAATTACCACATCGTTTCTACAGAAAATTTACTTTCAATTCATTCTGTAGGCTTATAGGAATTTTCTGTTGCTATTTATTCTTCAAAGTAGCATTTTTTCAAGAGTAATGGGTTACTTAAACATGTTTAGTTTTGGTAATTCTATAACAACAACAAATCATGCTCCTCCAGTTCTATGCTAGGGTCATTTAAATGGTTTAGCATAATAGCGTGAGTTCAAATTGACAGGATGAAGAAACTGGGTTTTGTCGTTGTTTTGAAGGTGAAAAAGATCAAGAAAACGCTTGCGTCCGTTGCCGATTTTTTTGGTGTTAATCTGTAAAATTAACAAAACTAAACATGTTTAAATAACATACTACTCCCGATCTACATCGTAACTTGGAAAAAATGAAGTAATATTAATTAATCTTAAAAACAAGCTCCTTGAATTCGATATCTTCAAACGAGTGAGCCTAACTTAAGTCTAAAATGCTTGCGCCCTTTGTATTCAAAATTACCGTGTTCATTGAGCACCATATTGAGTACAATTCAATAATGTACTCAATAAACAATGCCGCTTGGATACTTTTGTCTTCCACTAGACCTCAGTGTTGAAATGAGCCAATTTGAAAATAACCCTCAATAAAATGGGTGAGCCTAACATAACCGAACCCAACCTAACTTAACATCAGAACCTTAATAAAACCTAATTTAATCTAACTTAACCTAAGTCTTCACCTAAACCTAAACTTAAACCTAACCCAACCTTACCCATCCTAAACATAACCTAACCTTACCCATCCTAAACCTAACCTAACCTAACCTAATTATAAATAATAGAAACTGCAACTTTCTTCCCAATAATTCAAGACATTGTAAGGCAAAGGACAACTATTCACTGGGCAAAAGGAAAGCGTAGAGAAAAATCCCCAAAAAGGATATGTTCGCAAAACTGCGAACTATTCGGTAAATTTCATAGACAGAGAATAAGGCGTCCCTAACAAGCATGTAGAACCTTACTCGAATAAACCAGAGTTTGAAATCCAAACAAGATGAATGGATGCAGAAGAGACTTCTTGCACTACCATTTTAAAGGAATTGGCGACATTTATTGCATACCTTTCGTGGTGCAATTGCCGAAGTGTGACTAACATTTAATCTATTATCGTACTTTTTTCTCAATGATAAATAAATGATCTTACTTTTTTCGACTTTTTCTTTTATAATTTCTGTTTTGGGAACTCTATTTTGTCCAAATGGGTCAACTGGGACTTCTTTTCTTCAAAGGTTCCAAGATCTGTAAATTTAATGGTGAAAATGAAGGAAGCTATCCTCCTGCTTATAGTGGGGCCGGGGGTAACGCAATCCTGCAGATGTCAGCTACAGAAGTCTTGGCCCATGCTACACCTGACACCTCGTTGTAGGGGCTAGGAGGGAATGACACTTTTCTAGCATCAGAAAACTACCGGCTTGTAAGGAAAGCTCGGAAATTCGGTTGATATATTTAGGGCGAGGCTGAAATGACCCATGTGCGGAGCTGTGTAAGGTAATATGGTTTTTGAAGGGGTATCTGGCGGGTTTTTTCTGCTCTCATATCTCATAGAAGGTAAAGAACGCTGCATTGATCTGCTGGATATGCGTCTGGTACCTTCTGCATTGAATGTTGATATGATTTGAACCAATGTTGCTTGCCCAAGACCATGGACAATTCTAACCAGATGTCGCTAATCACTTTCATTAAGCATCCGTGGTCCACCACTGCACTGTCTACGGTAGCCGGTAATTCAGCCCATGAAGTATTCTCGGTACACACACGACATCGTAGATCGAGGGATGTTAAAAGTACACACAATTTCAAAGATGGAATGTGCCATCTGTCTGGCAGTCACTAACATGCCCCGTTCAAACTCCGATTATAATTCCTGCCGCCTTGTCACGAGCAGCCTAACTAGTGTTCACACAGACCCACGACATGTCAGATCACAACTAATACAAGTCTTGGAATTTTCATGAGGTCATGGCATGGTGGCGATGCTATACTATGAATTTCGCGCATTTGTGTAAAAAAAAACATATAATGGGGAAAATGGAGAGGGACATACTACTTTACTGGAAGGTTTTCCTAATTTTATAATGAATTACCCAATCCATTGAAGTGGGTAATCTGCCATTAACCAGTAGGCTCTTCATTATAAGTTTATAATAAAATACTCCAAGAATTTCTGTATTTCCCATACAATGGGTGCTAATTTCGTACCATCACCAAACAGGGTCATTTTACTGATAACACTTATTTTTAGGTCGTTACTGTAAACCTTGAATAATAATGAGCTCAAAACAGATCCCTGAAGTACTTCACCCTACTAATAATATCCATCAATTGCGATTTCTCTCCATTTAGTACGACCCTCTGCTTTCTATTCTTCAGCCACTCTGCCACCCAATTTCAAACATTACCCCAAACTCCATACATTCTCAATTCATGCACTAATCTCCTATGAAGGACCTTATCAAAAGTCCTTGTGACAATCTAAAAAAAATACAGCAGATTTGTAACGCAAGATCTACCTAACCTGAATCCATGTTGATTATTACTTAACAAGAGATCACTTTCTAAAAGGTCTGCCATCCCTTTTTAGTCACGTGCACGCGACTCTACAAGTTACTATTTCGGTCCGTAGGACGGTCACTCGCATTGTAACAGTTTTATTTTTCAATGAGTTTTTTGACAATAACACCGTAACTCTTCTGTAGATTCTAACGAAATTTATAACCCTTTATGTTGTTTCACATTCTCTTTCGAATGATATAATTGATAAGGTCCTTCCGAGGTTAGTCTGGGAATGATTTGCCAATAATATCGTAACTATTCGGTCGATTCTAACGAAATTTGAAACCTTTATGTTGTTTTACATTCTCTTTCGAATGATATAATTGCCAAGGTCCTTCCAAGGTTGTACCGGGAATTATTGAAACTCCTGAAGGTTGTAAGGTCATATGGTCACAAGGTCATAATTTAGAATAATTGAGAGCACGTGACTTAGGTCTTTTGACCTTGTTTTGCTATCTTCTCAAGGAATTTTCCTACATCATATTGAAGCGAGAATTACGGGTATATAGTTATTGCGATCATCCTTCCTTCCCTTTTTGAAGATGGCAACTACATTAGTTCTTTTTTAATCATCTGATATCTCCCCAAATCTAAGAGATCTACAAATATCTTCTCAAGAGCAAGTGAAACCTTCCTTTCTTTCCTCAAGAATCCTAGAATGTATTTGTTAACATATAATCCATTTATAAGTGCCATAATACTTTTCTTATTAGCATTAATACTCTCTGATCCTTTTATTGTGTCATATCATTATTAGAATTAAAACAGACGTCATCTTTTTTAGTAAACAATGATACAAAATGCTCCTCGCGCCCCTCAGCCATTAACCTAATCCTTTCTCTAATGTTCCTATTTGCTAACGAATTTCAGAAGGCCTTTTCCCTTTTTATCATCCGGGTCAACTTTTCTATAGTTGTTTAGGTTAGGGATGGTATTTTCTTCTTGTAATTTTTTTTAAAGCCCCTCTCTTTTTTCCTACTATACATAGCCTAAACCTTATCCCACCATAATGGTTTCCAGTTCTTTTTAGCAATCTCTCTGAAATACACTGCTCCTGTACCATAATTAAAACGTGCTTGAAAGTATCCCACATCCTCATAAGCATTCCCATCTCTCAACATTTTCGTCCCTGAAAATTTAACAGGATAAATAATCTTTCAAAGTTTTCTCTGATAGTCTCTAAATTTAATTTCATACTAAAGCAGATAAAAACAGGTTGTGAGGAAAGTAATATGCACTGGAAGAAAAAGGAAGCAACCAAAACTAGAGCTGTACTAGCTAACACGCAATAATTCGCACCTTATGTATGCTAATACTCTCCTACGTGTACTCTAGATTGCTACTAATGGTATTATCCATGTTTTAGGGTGGCGAGACGATTTAAGGTTGACAAATCCTTCAGAAAGCAGGTTGTCCAATGGAAGAATAAAGGAGTGGCACTATCTGACATTTCGTGTCATTGTAATCAGTCAAAATGTATGAGTACTCTCATAATAAATCTCCATTAAGATACCGGTCCTGGGAGTTGACCCCCAAAAGGGCTCGCCCTCGCCAAACCACTCCTAAGGAAGATCGCACCATATAACCAATGTCGATAAATGACCGATTTGAAATAGGGGCAGGCATTTTAAGTTAAATTGCCAAGAGCATGAACCATATAGTTTGCCCACCAGACTGTCTCACATCGCTACTGAACCTGTTGTTCTTTGGAGTGATGGAAAGTGGGGATGAGTGCTTTACAGCGACGAAAATAAATTTAATTTGTTCAAATGGGATGCAAAACAACAATAAAAACATCACACGATTGAAAGATTGAATCCCACATGGAAGAAAAGGACGACTAAATTTGGAGGCGGCAACGTTGCGGCGTTGGAGATGTTTTCAAGCCTTGGAGTCTGTCCACGCGTCCAATACGCGGAAAAGTAAACGCTGCGGTACATTAGAATCTGCTTCAGGAAAATGTTATCCCTTCGAAGAGTCTCAGTGTGAATCTTAAGGCTTACAAAGCGACGAATGTTGAAGATCTCTGGCAAGCATTGGAAGAATGGAATAAACTCGAGGCAGAAAAATGCGAAGAATTTATGAAGTCCTGTTGCCAAAGAGGAGTTTAAGTCATTCAGAATAAGGGCCTACATCATACTTATTAATATTTGGTTCAATTGTCTATGAGATAATTATGTTTTCTGGTTATAACTTCATTTAGAATTATCGTTCTATAGTTTTGGACTCATCCTTTCACATATACGTTACTTTCAATGTAGTGAAGGTTGAATACCATTGGAGACAAATTTAAAAGAATATTCTATGTAATTTTCATGGAAATTAAATCACTATTTTCAAGAACATGTAGATTTTGGTATTTTGTTCTCTAGTTTTGGATGGCACTGTACATACCTTATAAAACTTTATATATAAATTTTTTAATCAAAATCAGAACATTTTCTAGGAAGGTTTATAACAGTGGTTCCCAAACTTTTTTCACTTGGGGCCATCCTTAACGCCAAAGTAAAGGGGCATCGCCCCATTCCTTCATCCATTTCCAAATTGACTTATAAATCAATTTCAACTTTCAATACATCCTAACGTACTCTTCAGACTACAGTGAAGGTACTACTCTATTACATAGTGATTTAATGGAACATTGCTATTAGATAATCAGAGAAATAATATCACGTAAACTGAGGAAACTAAAATAAAACGAAAAAAGTTTTAAATTTAGAAATTCCTAATTAAAGTTGTCGTGGTATGACATTAGATTATATCAATACCATATTATATCTATGAGGGAGGGACCAATAACTTGAAAGCGAACCGACAAAAGGGACGGAAAACCACGAGTTTAGACGGGCTGAGTAGCGAGAGAGTGCAACGAGGTCAGGTAAATTATGGACAATGGCAAAGCTCAAGGTTATTTAAAGAAGCATGTACAAAAATATAATTTTATTTACCCGAAAATAATGAGAAAATTGATGGGTGAAATTACCTCAGAGAATTAACGGACAAAATCCCATCAGTAAACGAAAGGGGGAATTGTAGTTACAAATCAGGCTATGAAGTTAGAACTTAAGGTATTCCAGGAGGAGACTATTCAAATGGGGCGGGGGGATTAACTCAATTGGGTTACTGAAGGTGGGGGAGGGGTTGGCTTACGGATGTCTTCTGCACGTGAGGTGAGGCCGTTCGGAACTTCTGAGCGGGAGGTTGGAGTGATGACGGTTCTCCAAAAACAAGGGGGGGGGGGTAACTTCCGGTCCAGGGAAGAGTATTTTGGCTACCCGAAATGAGGAGGGCTTCGACAGGAGTTGATGAGAGAAGTCGGGAAAATCACTCGGGGGCGATCGTTCAGTGGAATTACCTCCTAGCTGGGGCTAATTCCAAATACACAAAATAGTCCAGCTGTCACTTTGCTTTGTTGCTAGCACTTGACTTGGGACCATGAGGAATCTTCTGGGGTCTGGGCAAGACTTCTTAACTCTGTGTCTCCCCATGGGAGTCGAGCGCTATTTATGTCCGAGGCTCTCCCCGGGGTTGGGGGGGGGGGGGCGGTAAGCGGGAAACAGCTCTACTCTCGAATGGTCTCGAATCTTCTTGCAGAGGCTTTTCTGCCCGGGTAAAAATGAATCATGGTGGACACGGTTCGAGGCTACCGCTTGTGGAAAGGGGAGGTTAGGCTTACCAATTTAGGCCTAACCGGGCCTTCTGCAGTGCGTGGAAGTTCCGTCTGCTCAAGAGATTCTACGTGGGGTTCCCTCACAAAAGTAAATATTAATAATTATTTCCCAAATATTTTAATCTAAATATACTTATTACATAATGATATGGCGAAGCAATGTTATTAAGGAAATAACATTAAATATGTATAAAGTGGAAATTAAAATAAATCCCCCCAAAAAAGAAAAATATTAAATTTAGAAATTGACAATTAAAGAAAACATTTTGTTATTCAGACCAAACTTTTGTTTTATTTTTAGTCGCGTGCGACTCTATATCTCACTATGTCGGTCGACGGTCGGTCGGCCCCAGTTTTTCTTTTTTTTTGTTTTGTTAATAACATTGTAACTAACGAAACTTGAAACCCTTATGTTGTTTTATATTCTCTTTCGAATGATATAATTGCCAAGTTCTTCTCAAGTTTAGCCCGGGAATTATTTGATAATAACATCATAACTGTTCGGCCGATTCTAACGAAATTTGAAACCCTAATGTTGTTTTACATTCTCTTTTGAATGATATAATTGTCAAGGTCCTCCCAAGGTTAGTGCGGGAATTATTGAAAGTTTTGAAGGTCGTAAGGTCATAAATCAGAATAAGTGAGAGCACGCGAATTTAGTCAGCAGACTTGTTAGACAACTGAATACTTCTTCGACGCAAACTAATGTAGTGTAATTTTGTATTAAATTCAAGAATAAATTAGTTTGACGCAAACAATTGCCTATATTCTGCAGTCTAAAAAAAGTCGGAGAAACCAATAACTAAGCTTTTCTATAAAATATTTAAAGTAAATTAAAATGTTCTAAATATTTTAATGTGAAGTATGAATTTGATGTTTTCTTGTGAGCTTTGAAACGTCAGGTTTTATGTCACTTAAGAAAAACCTCAAATCATTTCGGTTAGCAAATTTAAGTCGGTTTCTATGCTTGGAGAGGAGATTAGCCACGGCACTGAAGCCCCGTTCCAATAGATATGAGATGGGGAAAGCTAGAAAAAAAGGATTTACTTCATTCCAAAGCTTTGGATATCGCTCTGTAATTTCTCTTTGCATCCAAAAGTCCTGATATGACTTTCTAAAGAGTTGTTTTAATTCAAAATTATTTCTTACAGCGATTAGCTCTTTGACCACTATCCCCCAATTTTTGCAAATACCCAAAAAACACTTTATGCCAGTGTTGTAAAAAGTACCCTTCTTTGATACTTAAGTAAAAGTATTGTTACCCTGGCAAATTAGTCTCAAAGTAGAACTAAAAGTCCCCAAACATAAATGTACTTAAGTAAAAGTAATAAAGTATCTTATTAATGAAGTACTCATGTAGTGAAAGTAAAAAGTAGCGGCAAATAGTAAAGTGCCCAGCACCTCAGACACTATTCAATATACTCTACAGTAAACCCTTTTATTACCCGCTGTACTGACCCTTATATATTGGAATTCAGTTAAACTAGACTTAACAATCAAGCTGTAAATATCCCCCTATTGATCAGAAAGTCTATTGTTCATGTCCATCCTCTTCAGGCTGAATTTTTTTAACTTCCATAATTATACTCTAATTACTTTTAAGAAATTTGATCCATTATCTGTTGCTGTTTTTACTGAAAAATTACTTCCAGAATTAATATCCTAGAAACAAATAATGGGAACACATTTGGTATTATATAAACGTTTTACTGCACAATAAGATACACCTATTCAAATATTTACGGGTACAAGTAAAGGATAATCTACCAAGCTAACGTAGAGATTACAGTGTATGGTTCTCTGACCTGATAAATAGCCTATACGTGTTCTTCTCCAGCATGTGGGTATTTTTACCAAATAGCCTATACACTACATATAGTTAAAATCATGAATACTCACCTCAATGAGTTTCTTTAAGTTTTAAGGCGAATTGATGTATGCGGTCACCTCGGCAATTTTCGGCAATTTTCGGCAAACACAACAAGCATTGCAGCTTCACTCACATTCTTTTTGTACTTGGAAAATGACTCCAAGTGGGAATGGCCATGGGTGGAAATCACCACTATTTTTATTTTTAATGGTAGCAGTAGAACTCATGATTGTCCAGTAATGGCACGGCAGCACGCTAGGAGTTTACGACAATGAGGAATAATTGAATAAACTGACGCTTTCTCTCAGGTGGAAAAGCGGGAGAGACAAACGAATTGTCTATCGGATATGAAAGAATGCATGTGATTGGTCTAAAAATGAACAAGCGCTTATGATTGGTTTAAACCAGAGTACACTTTTGCTTCTACGTCTGTGATTGGCCAAAATTAACTGAGAAGTAACGAATACTTTTATGCTTTTCAAATGTAATGAAGTAAAAGGAACCTAATGAAAAATGGGCAAGTAGAAGTGAAAGTACTCAAACTATTGATTACTTTTTAGGAAGTAAAATGTATAACAAAGTTACTTGATTGCAGTACTTAAGTAATTCTACTTCATTACTTCAAAATTGTGTTTATTGCTAGTCAGGTGGTTCCATTGTAATAAGATCCTGGAACCTTACAGGATCTTATTACAGCTCTTCGATATGGTTACATTGCACTTTAAGGTCGTCGTCTGATAAATTAGTCCTTAACTTAGCAAGGTTTTGAAACTGAACTAGCTCCTGACGTTCAATATTGCATTTGAATGTTGATAACTTAGCTATAAAAGTAGAAATGATTGATTTTACGTTTATATGATTTGTGTCACTATCTTGTAATTACAAATTTATGTCATTGAATTTAGTGAGCAAATTTGTTAGTCAAGCAATGTCAACTTTACAGACTTCCAATTCATGAAAAGGGAACTACTTTTCACTTCTCCAAAAACAATTCGATGACAGTATAAAATAACCATCTGATTTGCCTATGTAACAGCAGACGATCGTAGTCTTTATCATCCGTGCTGAAAATTTGTCTAAATAATCGAGAATTGAGGGCATTGGCTTCGATTTTATTTACTAGTGTGATCACAATTAAAATAGGTTTGTGAAGTCGGTCACTCAAGTTCTTGCAACTCGATGTTACTTGTGAATAACAAAATGTACTGTAAAAACATTGGGTAACGTTTTTTTTTTAAATGCCAGGAAACCTCAATAACAACCAGTCATCGGGGGTGTGCCATCTGTCGCAATTGCAATAATACTCTTCATTTGTATTTCTTTTTCATTGAAAAACTGTTCAACAACAGAAAACAATGATCCCTCCCTTAGTGTCAGTTTCAAGTTCCTTTGAAAATACCGATTCTTGAACGAATTTCTTTGCTCTAACGAAACGCGCATAATCTGGAAGTAATACTGACAATATTTTCAGCTATTTCATCAATTCTTCTCTGAACAGAATTATTACTCAGCGGGATTGTTTTTAATAACATTACTTGGAAATTTATGGTGAATCACAGTACGAAGGGGTTTCCTCTGTTGATGGCAAAATAATTTCCTCTCCAATGGTATGGGGTTTGCCCTATTTGGCAATCATCAATGAGATATTGTATGAAGCTGTTAATCTATCGCCAGCTAGCTGTGGCTTATGATCGAACATATTTTGTATGGTTTTCTCTTCCTGAAACTTGTCTTTATATGATCCGACAGAGTCTGGACTGCTTCATTGCTTCATTTGGAGATATCTTCTCTCAAAGTAGATATATTCGTTGCTGTTGGTCACTTGGCGAAGGAATAAATCCATATTTTAAGTAATCCACACTTTCATAATTACTGGTTTTCCGCCATGACCATGTGGTTTGAGTCAGAGAATAAACGATTTAAATGTATATAGTTATATAAAATTATCTAAATATATGTAACATATGAAAATATATGACACATTATATATATATATATATATATATATATATATATATATATATATATATATAATAAGAGAACGATTTCCCTTTATTAAAATATTTTCAAAAATATGAGTAGTATGTAAATAAAATTTCTATGGTACATAAAGGCATGTATTTAATATATTTTATGAATTTTCATAAATGTACAATCGTATAAAATATTGACACGTTCAAAATAAGAGAACGATCATTCACAAAATTGCATAGCAAGTAAATACACTACAAACAAAGCTAGAATTAACAACGATGAAATTTTAAGCAGTTAATATGAGGTGTTGAAGCCTTTCTTTTCTATTACCTCTGCGCAACGACGACCACAGGACCTCACGAGTTTCTTGCAAAATTTTGGTGTTATTTTGTTCCATTCTTGTTTAATTTTCGTCCATAAATCCTTCACAGTTGAAGGTTGTTGGACTCAAACTTTCTCTCCAGTGATCTTCCAGAAATTCTCAATTGGGTTAAGGTTTTGGATCTGAGCTGGCTACCTTATTACTTCGATATTTTTTTGCTCTAAATAATATTTTTCTCGCTTTGCAGTATGGCATGGCGCGTTGTGTTGTATAAATACTGCTGGCTGGTTCAGAGATGTCGGAGTGAAGGGACAACATGTTGTTATGCGAGGTTTAGGTACACATTCACATTTAACGTTCCAATTATTCGCACTAGCGAATAATTTGGACATGACACTGCCTCCTCCATGTTTGGCATACTTTTTTTGCACATTTAGGGTTAGGTTTGTCACATGCATCGCCTTTAACAAAGTGTCTGCCATCAGATCCAACAAATTAAATTTACTTTCGTCACTGAAATAGATTCTCTGCCACTCTTCATCCCTCCAAACAACATGAGCTTTAACATATTCAAGTCTCCCATTCTGGTTCATTTGGTTGCGAGAGAACGAGCTTTTAAATCAGAGGTATCAAGGCGACAGGACAATGTTAAACGGATCATTTCTTTGCCACTATTGATCTTAACTTTCAAAAAATTCCTGGTGAAATCTTGAAAGGATCATTCCTAGAGAAGCGTCAAATATCTCTATTTTCTTAGACGGTGGTTATGCGGGATCGACTGACTTTTGCATGAGATTTATAGTTTTTGTTTCCATTGTATAACTTTAAAAGGCGCGAAATCACACTCTTGGACCTTCCTGCCACTCTTGAAATCGCAGAAAGACTCCTCCCCGACGTCTTTAAGCGAACAATTCCCTGAAGGAGCTCAGGAGTCACTTTCCAGTGTGGTGATGTCTCTGCTCTCTGCAAAGTGAGTACGACACCAATGGCGGTTGTACAATTCATACCTACTGAGCGAAATGTTCTTAGATGATTTTAAGAAACTTCTAGAATGTTCCTGAAAACCAACAAATTCTGGAAGTTGTCTTAATAGAGAAGAGGAATGTCCAGAAAGATACAAAATAAGTGTCATACGAACGTACATCAGACGCTCATAAAAATGTACTTCTTCACGGGCATTATTACATCAAGAAATTCAACAAATAAAACAAGTATTATTTAACAATGGTTTCTCCAACACTATGGTAGACAAAGAGACAAAAACATTTTTTGCAAAATTTACATATGAATAAAAAAGAAGATAATAAAGAAACGCCCAATAAATGTCTTCTAAAAAAAACAAATGAGTGATTCATATAAAACGGACGAAAGAATAATCAAAAATATTATACTCCAAAATACAAAATGTACGAATCCGGAAGAAAAGTTACAACTGATAATATACTACAAAACCAAGAAAATTAGAATCACCTCGTTAGCAATAACACGAGCAAACCAAAAGGAATGAAAGCCTCCAATGTAATTTATGAATTTAATTGCCCTCATGAAGACTGTAAGCTTCATTCTTCGAATAAATACATTGGAATGACAACCACATCCTTATCTCGTCGACTCACCGTGCACTTGCAAAATGGCGCCATCAAAAATCACTACCGTAATCAAACAGAGAACTGACCACACCCGCCTTCACATCATGGAAGCTCTATCTTAATCCAAGAAGAGAGACCAAGGCTTAATGGCCAACAGATGGCTACGCAAAGGACTTTAAAAATCTTAACGGATTAAATGGTTAATACTAATAAAATTCTCATTCTCAAGGTGTCCTAGGTGTCTTAATATGAACCTTCGCCCATTCCTTTTTGATATCCACATTCTTTGACCTTTTTAATATTATTTTAAACACGGGATTAACGATAGTATATAAATGTACGATTTCAAGTTGTCTAAACAGTGCAAAATAATTTCGCTCAGGAGATGGTTAAACGTGACCGAAAGTTCAGCTGCAATAAACTATAAATATTAGAATCTTTATTCATAACCTTTCGCAAAGCGAAACAAGGTCTGCTGAACAAAAAGTCGCGTGCTCTTAATTATCCTGATTTATGACCTTACGATCTACAAAACTTTCAATAATTTCTGGACTAAGCTTTGGAGAACCTTGATAATTATACAATTCGAAGAGAATGAAAAATAACATAAGGATTTAAAATTTTGTTAGAATCGGATGAATCGTTATGATGTTATTGCCAAAACAAAATAATTACCTGGCTAACCATGGGATGTAACAGAACATAAGGGTTTCAAATTTTGTTAGAATGGGCCGAATAGTTATGATGTTATTGCCAAAACAAAATAATTACCGGGCTAACCTTGAGAGGACTTTGGTGGCAATTGTATGATTCGAAAAAGAATGCAAAACAACATAAGGGTTTCAGATTTCGTTATAATGGCCCGAATAGTTACAATGTTATTACAAAAACAAATAAAAAGCAAAATGGAGACCGACATAATAGTGAGGTGTAGAGTCGCGCGCGACTAGACTCGCACGCGACTAAAAAGTATAATAAGAAAATTAGAGAAACAAAGAAGAAAGTTAATCAAAACTCAGCTGTACATGGTCTTTAATAAAGCATGCATATATATATATATATATATATATATATATATATATATATATATATATATATATATATATATATATATATATCTATATATCTATATATATATATATATATATATATATATATATATATATATATATATATATATATCTATATATATATATATATATATATATATATATATATATATATATATATATATATATATATATATATATGTAGAGAGAGAGAGAGAGAGAGAGAACATAAGAACATAAGAAAAGAAGGAGACTGCAAAAGACCATTCATGGCCTACACACTTGGCAGATAGAGAGAGATAAAGAAATATTCTTTGTATGTCATTATTTGATCAAAATACAGTGAAAAGTACACATTTAATGAATAAATTCGGTTTATTTTGTAACATTTATTATAATATATTATGAAATTATATAATGATTTATCAATGGAATTTCAAAAAGATCGCTCGCAACTCCAAATTCTTGTGACAATCCACCGCGACCCATAGTTTGAGAAACTACGGGATTCATGATAAGTTTAACTCAGTCACACACACAACCAACTCATACCATCTTTCTTTAAATTGGATCATTATTTTGTTGACAATCATATTAAGACAATCCAATCATTTTATCGTAAAATTATCGGTGACTTAGACTTTTGACTTTTTGTAAATAAGAAATGGATGACTATTATATTTTCGCCTTTTTGTAAATAAGAAATGGATGACTATTATATTTTTGCCTTTTCTGTAAAAGGCAAATAATCGATTTATGATTATTATGTCTAATAAATTATGAATATCAGAATTACAACTTGATAATGGCGATTTTAAAAGCTTGGTATTTTCTGTGCTGGAAGAGTGTTGAAATTCCCGTTAATTGTGGTGTTCACAAAAGCCTAAAAGTTATTAGTGAACCTCAGAAATTTTAGAAATCGACGACACTAGTTTTTTTAGAACGTTTAACGCCCTCTTTCACTCTTTGTTGGGTCTATATAGGCGCGGAAAAGATAATGGAAGATTTAAAAGAGGTGCAAAAGATGACCCCAAAGATAGCCCCCGTTTATTTTGGGGCTCGCTTGTCACTCTCCAAGCTTTAGTTGGAACGGGGGCATATACCCCTTTGCCTGGATGAATATAAATGGAGCTTTTAGAAATCTTGGCAAAATGTCTCTTAAAGTAATTAAAAGAAATGAGTAATTTTATTCTTTCTCCGTTTACAGGGCGACCTCCTCTCCCCCTCCCTCCAAACGGTCACAACTTTCGATAAGCTTCAATTCTTATTAGAAAAATAATCAAGAAATGAAGCCTATTGAAAGTCTGGGCACGTTTTTTTCTGGGTAACCCTGTATTCTCGACGTTGCGGTTGGTTCAATTATCTTAACAAGATAAAAGTTGATTACCTAAATAAATGAGACCTCTCCGATCCAGTTGATGGCCTCAATAAATGAAACCTATCCAGTTGATTGCTTCAATAAAAAGGCCCTTCCTTTTCCAGCGTAAGTGACTTAAATATTTTCCAAATTAAAATAAAAAAATCACATTAATAATCGAGTTTATATTAATTGGGGAGTGGAGGCTTATATGTACATTGTACAATATGTCCCACAAAAAAAGCAACTGAACTTCAAATTGCTGTAACTACTAAAGTATTGAATGTTTTTTCTACATTGAAAATGGTATTTAATTCGTCAAATGTATTTTTATAAATCTACATATTTTTATTAAACTTAATTTAATATATGAAAAAATAGCTTGATATAATTAAAATAGAATATCTGCCTATTATTATGAAGTGAGAAAATGGAAATGCACAAAAGCTTAAACATTTCAATTACAATTGTGTATTACTTATAATAAAAATAGGCAATAACGACAAACATATTGGGTTGAGGAATAAGTTCTTGCGGTTTTATCAAATTTATTCATTACCATTAACAATTTTAGAAAAACTTCATTTTTAATTGATAACAATATGCAATTTAATCAATAATGTATTCTGCGTTGTTATTTACGACTTCTTCCCAACGTTCAACTAGTTTTTCGATGCCTATGCAATAAAAATCTCTGGATTTCAACTCGAAGAATTCGTCTAACCAGGTTCTTAATTCCACATCAGTATTGAACGAAACGAAGCGCAAATTGTTGGAGAGCGATCGGAACAGATGGAAATCCGATGGAGCCAAGCCTGGCAAATATGGAGGATGCGGCAGGATTTCCCAATCAAGCATTTGGATGGCGTCTTTTGTCATATTGACAATGTGAGGACGAGCATTGTCGTGTTGCAGAAGGACTCCATAACGTCGATGAGGTCGCTTTTCACGAATAGCTTCGGCGAGTCGATACATTTGTTGAACGTAGAGTTTTGCATTGACAATTTCGTTGTTCGCAAGGAGTTCATACAGAATGATGCCTTCACAATCCAACTACACATACAGCATCGTCTTTCGTGAATGAAGTCCTTGATTTAATCGCGGAAGTGGTTTTTTATTGGGGGTAAGCCATTGTTTTCGATGGTTCATGTTGACATAAACACACCACTTTTCGTCGCCAGTGATGATGCGGTGAAGAAATCTGTCCTTATATCCACGAGTAGCCTTGTGACAAGCAAGCAAACCTGCGGCAGTCGTAGAGCGTTGAAGTTTGTTGTTTTCGCTCAGAAGAGCGTGCGGAACCCATGCACCGAGTTTTTGAACTTTTCCCATCGAATGAAGGTGATTCACTACAGTTTTCTGATCACACGCTAATTGTACAGCCAATTCTCTAGTCGATTGACGAAGATTTTCATGAAGAAAGTCGTTCAATCGATCTTCATCCAACTTAATGGGGTGACCAGAACGTTCTTCGTCATTAAGATTGAAATGACCGTTTTTAAAACGTGAAAACCACCATTGAGCTGTCCTTTCTGATAAAGTATTTTCTCCGTACACAGCACAAATATCGCGACGATCTTTGGCTGCGTTTGCATTGTTCCCGTCTCGATTGAAAATAAATAACAACAAGTGTAAAAAATGCGCCATTCTTTCAACTTGACATTCCATTTTGAGGGTACAGAACAAAAATTAAATTAACCCAACTTTTAAATAAACCGCAATGACTTATTACTCAACTTCAAGACGTAGCCTAATCAAAAGCCTAATAGTCTACGCTGTTAAGAGACGTAGCCTAACCTTTGCAAATTTTGCTCTCATTATTTATAATTGTTTCTTAATATATGCACAAATCACGTCAACAAAACTTAAATCAACACATTAAAAAAATCGCAAGAACTTATTCCTCAACCTAATATAAATCTTTACATACGCCCTCATTCGCTGTTATTACAAAGAAGTGCTTTGTTTTTATTGCCTGCACTGTTTTTATGGTTGACCAGAAAGTCCTGCCGGGCTCACTTAGGAAGCGAAAAAAAACTAAATTATATGGTGCAGCACCAATATTTATTCTTCAAAATAAACCCCATCATTCTCTATGATCTTCTTCCAGCGATCAGATAACGGTCAGCTGGCTTTGAATAAAAAAAATGTAAACAAACTTTCTTCACTCCATCAAAAGTGTTGGATCGATGGTCGCGGAGGAAGTGTGCTATTGGGTGGAATAGTCACTAGGAACAGCATCGGAACTGAATGGTGGATGTGGAAGAATCTCAACACCGTCTATCTGTTTGAACTTCTCCATAATAAACTTGGCAATGTGTGGCTTCGCATTGTCTTGCTGAAACAAAGCCTGACCTCGATTGATCAAAGCAGGATACGCCTTCTTTCGTTTGTCGTACACGCGGTCAAGCTGTTGGCAATACAGTTTAGCATTGTTGGCGCAACCATGGGGAACAAGCTCAAAATGCAGTACTCCTTGGAAATTCCACCAGACAGAGATTATGGCCTTCTTGTGAAACCGATTCCGTTGTGGAACGGATGCCGGTTGTTCACCTCGCGGAACCCATTTCCTCTCCCTATCATGATTAACCAAGTACACCCCCTTTTTATCTGACGTGGCAATTCGCCTCCAGAATCGGTCGTCCATTGGGTTATTGAGAAGTTGGCTATAAATCTCTACTCTACGGGCATCTTGTGCTTCGATGAGGTCATGTGCATCCAATCCGGGCTTCTTGTGAAATTCATTTGATGCAATCGGTTCAGCACAGTCTGATGGGATCACATTCCAACAACGTTTGCAAGATCACGGATGCTTGAAGAAGGTTCAACTTTCAATGCTGTCACTAAAGCCTCGCTGTCAAACGTTAATGGTCTTCCGGAACGTCGTTGATCGTCAAGGGTAAGCTACTGGGAGTTAAAACGTCAGTACTACCTAGAGACCTTCGCCTGACTGACTGTGCCTTCTCCTTCAGTATCGCAAATTTCCTTCACAGCAACTCTTGTAGAAAGTTTTTCCCTGTAACAGTAGCGAATCAAAACTCTAATTCAACTTTCTTCCAAACTCATTTCTTTCAGTTGTGGCTTACACAAAGAGAAATAAACTGCGCAGGGGCAACAAACAACATCAGTGTACGGCGGCTAGTAGTCGAGTGATTAAGGCTAACCTAACCTAATGTAGTGGAATGAATAAGGCTAACCTAACCTAATGTTGGAGTTGCTCCATAAAATTTTGTTGTTTTCTTTCCGCTTCCGATGTGAATCAGGACTTTATGGCCAACCTAATAATTGTGGGTTTGTTTTTAACATGTTGACTTTTTTCTAAGTAATGAAGCACAATCTTATTTTTAAACTAGCTTTTTACAAATTTGTAGATTTATTAAAATATGTTTGACTAGTAAAATTCTGTTTACAATGTATGAAAACATCAAATACAGCTGCGACCAAAGGTTTTCGGACACCTGGAATTTTTCTTATTCCTTGAGTATGTCTATGAATATGTTGGTGTAGATTTACCTGCATATGTTCAATACATATGGAAAGCAAAATAAAAGTACAAACTATTTTTGAAATATCAAAAATGTCGATGCTAGTGAAATGTATCAAATTATGGCATCAGTATACGGTATGTTACAATCAAAATGTCTTCATATAACACATCATATTTGTGGATTAATATGGTATTCCATGTCTATAGGATCTGATAATGATGTGATAATAACGAAAACACTTTACTATACCATGGAAGAAACAAGTCTGATATGCATGCTGCAGGGGAAGGGTCTCAGCTGTCCACAAACCGCCCGGGGGGTCGGCGGATCACATTCCGATGTTTTTAGAAGTGTTGAAAAGGATCCGAGAAAATGCGAACATCCCAAACCAGCCTCGTTTTGGACTACCCAGGGACAGTACACAACGTGATGACAAGTCCCTACGTTGCATGAGCTTTCGGGATCGTAAGGAATCCGCAGTCCAGCTTCAACATGAATTGGCAGAAGGCGGCCAATTTCATGCACCCGTCAGAAAGGTCCGTCCAAGACTTATTGCAGAAGGCCTGAAGTCAAGTAAAGCCCGGCAGAAACCGCTGAACAACTTCCAACCGAAGCGACGTCGACTGGCTTGGGCACGTACTCACCGCAAATGGATGTGTATTAGGGTCCAAAGAGGCCGCATTCCAGTTGTTCTGGACCTCTTGCAACGTTAGAGTAGGCAAGAGGCCAAGAGAGCAGTGGAATCGAGAGTACATAGTGCCAACAGTAAATCATGATGGCCACTCTATAAGGTATGTGACTGCATGTCAACTTTGTCAAGTTCAGAGGCGGGTCGTTTGTGATGGCACCATGAATTCACAGAAATACCAAGCTGTCCTGAGAGATTACATTCTACCCTCAGCCCGAGATCTCTCCAGAAATGCCCTGCATCCATCATACAATGGTTATAGGACAACAATATCACGGTGATGGACTGGCGACTTCAATCTCCGGATATGAATTCACTGGAAAAACTCTGGCAGGAGCTAAAAGTGGCCGTGAGAAGTCGTCAGCTAGGCTCCGCTGAGCGAGTGAAGGCAGTTATCAGCGAGGAGTGGGCAAGCATCCCCCACCCTAGGTATCGCACCCTCTTGGGAATATGTTTCTAAAAATAAATGCTCTCATCACTGCCCAGGGACTCTGGACCCGCTACTGAGCTTCTTGTCATACATTGGTGTTGCTGTAATTTTCACAGAGCTTCATCTGTTATATGTTGCTGGTGTTACATGTTTTGGCATATTTTGTATTTTGTTAATTCTTGTTAAGTGACTGGACCATATTTAACTTATTGCTATTTATTCAGCTTTATTTCCCTGTTATATTCATATTGATGTGCAAATAAAAACTTTACGACCCCCTGCATTTATCTAATTTACTAAAATTTCAGGTGTCTGAAAACTTTTTGCCACGCCTATACTTTAGTATTTACAGTAATTTGAAGATCGGTTGTTTTTTTTCCTGGGACACACTGTATAATGATAGAATTTCTGCTAGGCTTGTGATGGGAAGCTAAAAAAAAAACAAATACATTTAACCGATTTCCCCTAAATATTACTTAATCTATATAAAAGAGGAAGTTTGGATGGGGGGGAAGACTAACCTGAATTTCCCTCTCTGAATAGTCTGAGAAAAGGGCATTGATCATTAATTATGTTTATCTTGCACAACATCGATACTAAATAACAGTTTATCGCACAGAAGTGAGCACCAACTCTCTCAGATCCGAATTTTGTTTCACACATGGAAAATTATGAATTGTGGTTTCCGGACCTCAGCTAAACTGAATTAAATCATTATTTTTGAGATGGTACCTGCATTTTATCCATGTATCATATGAGGTACATTCAATCGGAACGGTTTAAAAAACTGTTTTATATATAGTCTATATTATTACATAATTCTTTCTGAATAGTAGAATACAAATGTGGCTTACAAAGGAACCATAAACGGGTCTCAAAGGGAAAATAACAGCATCTACCACACATCAATAACACACTTCACTGTATTTCATGCGAACATCAACTTCATTTTCTTTGGGAAAATACATTGATTGCTCTGTCTGAGGTCCCTGAGGCGTTCTTGAGTCAATTAGGAGGGAGGGGGGCTTCAACCCTTAGCCTCGCGCCTGGATCCGTGCCTGCTGTAGGAAGCACCATCTCAGAGTACATTTCTGACGGTTTGCTCCCCCCGGCATATGTCCTCTCACCCACAGAGGATCTCCAAAGGATTTATCGGTCCTGCGTCAAAACATGAAAACAAGGGCAACATACCTAAATTTCAATTATTCTGACTTATGACCTTTTGACCCTATGACCTTACGACCTTCAAAACATTCAATTATTCCTAGACTAACCTTGAGAAAACCTTAGCAATTAAATCATTTGAAAAAACGCAAAACAACATACGGGTTGGGAGGACTTTGACTATTATCCCATTCGAAAGAGAATGTAAAACAACATAAGGGTTTCAAATTTTGTTAGAATCGACCGAATAGTTACGGTTTTATTGCCAGATCATTCCCGGACTAACCTTGGGAGGACATTGACAATTGTATCACTCAAAAGAGAATGTAAAACAACATAAAGGATTCAAATTTCGTTAGAATCGACCGAATAGTTACAATGTTATTGCCAATAAACTCATTGAAAAGTAAAATGGTTACCATCCGACCGATTGACCGACTTACGGACCGACATAGTAACTTATAGAGTCGCGATCACGCGACTAAAAAATGATTAATGTAAAGCAAGTATCTTCATTTTCTTGATTTAAATTTATAAATTATCTTATATAAATAATTAAAAAGCTTGGTATAGAAAAATAGAAGGAAAAAGTAAAAAACAAAACAAAAACAAAAACCGACCCTTTAAAAGGTTGATAAAGCAACATCCTACAACAAATGGGCAAATAAACTTTAAAAAATAAGCTGAGAATGAACGAAGTAAGTAAGAAAGAAAAGAATATCGATGAATAAAAGAGAATAAACCATGAAAGAGAATTAAACCATAAATAAAAAATAAATTACCTCATATTACGGGACTTCGTATGTCGGTAAACACAGTTGCAACTGACGTTTTCCTCACGAGAGTTCTATTTGTACTCTAGAGTCCTTGTACTCATCAGACGAACATGCTGCCGGAGGCTCCGGATACGTCCTCACATTCCGTCTCGGGCTGATGAGGGCTGCTACAGCGACGTCATCTGAAGCCGCCATAAACAATTTTATATCCAAGAACACAACAACTCCACGATACAAATTCCTTATCCAAAAATTCCGGACTAACGAGGCGTAATGCACGCAGAAACATAGAAGTGAATACAGACCCTCTCTAATGTATATATGAAATTCTTTGAGACGTTATTCTTGCCCCAAATCCTCGATTATCCTCTTGTATGGTACCGTTACATTGATGATATTATATGCCTTTGGCCTTCCTCAAAAGATATTCACAATTTTCTATGTAATCTTAATTCTCTAGTCCCTTCTATTAAATTGACACTTGAAATTGAGGAAAATGGGACTCTTCCTTTTCTTGACCTTTTGATACATAGGACGCCGTCAGGTTTTAAATACTCTGTTTATCGCAAGCTGTCTAACTCCAGTTCATATATTCACTTTTATTCTTATCACAGAGTTAAAATTAAACTGTCTGTATTCACTTCTATGTTTCTGCGTGCATTACGCCTTGTTAGTCCGGAATTTTTGGATAAGGAATTTTCCAATATCTTTGAAATAGGTAAAAAGCTTTGTTACCCTCGTCAATTTTGCATACTTCATTAAACTTTGCAAAGAGAACTTTTTATAGAACTGATAACCCACCGGTTTTCAATTATAAAAATTGTCTTATCTTGCCATAGTTTGAACCAATTTTTGTCTCACCCGTATTTTTTAGCAACTTAAATTAATCTCTGTAAATTTTAGATATGAATCCACTTTATATACCATATATACCAGATATACCATATATAACTATTCGTTGAGGGAACTTATTTGATTATCTTTAGAGTGCGTGGATGTCTAGGCTGGCCGATATTATGTATCTTCGATATGCTTAAGAAGTGGAACTGAGCTCAAGGATAATAATATTGCTATCATTAATAAAATAGAGTTTTATTAATAAAAACTATCAACAACACACAAAACGGAAAATATTGACATAAACAGAGAATGGAAAGGGTCGTGGGGAATCTAGCTAATCCGAGGATTAAGATAGATTTAAAAAGGTGAAACAAATATAAATTAAAGGGATGGGATGGTTCGCTAAACCATTTAAAGCACAGGATAGAGTTGACAAAAAGGGTTAAATACTCAAAGGTAACGTTCGGCTTACGAAATTATACTTGTGCAGAGAAAGGCAACGTGAAGGAATTTTCGGTCCGCTGGCGAGTTCCAGCCGAAGGGGAGGGAATTAAATGATCCTGACGTGGCGTCTTGGGAATGAGAACCGTTTCTTGACGAACGGCTTGAAGAACAATGGCTGTTCTACGTTGTTCTCTTCTGAACACAGGGGGGGGGGAGAACCGTCTCTTGTCTACGGGCTCGAGAACAATGGCTGTTCTAATGTTGTTCTCTTCTGAACAACAAGAGGGAAGGGTGAGAACCGTTTCTTGGCGAACGGGCTCAAAAGAACAATGGCTGTTCTACGTTGTTCTCTTCTGAACAACAGGGGGGGGGGAGAACCGTTTCTTGTCAACGGGCTCAAAAGAACAATGGCTGTTCTAACGTTGTTCTCTTTCTGAACAACAGGGGAGGGGTGAGAACCGTTTCTTGTCAACGGGCTCAAAAGAACAATGGCTGTTCTACGTTGTTCTCTTCTGAACAACAGGGGGGGTGAGAACCGTTTCTTGTCTACGGGCTTGAAAGAACAATGGCTGTTCTGACGTTGTTCTCTTTCTGAACAACAGGGGAAGCCTTGTGGACTTGGCGTCACGAAGGCTCGAACCTTGGCACTCGAGGGATATTGTCCTTCTTCTGGACAAGTGATGGTGAATCTCGAGGTCAAGGTCCCTTAGCGCACAAGGTGAGAGTGGATCGTAGTGATGTTTCGCGACGAAAATCTGGATCTCCAATCTGATCTTAGTGGTAAAGTTTCCAAATAAATAGTCGGGACACCCCTTGGCGTGGGAGGACAATGGAGTGGGAGCTTCGAGGGAATGCACAGCCAAGCCTGAGAACAATGCCTTATCTGCCCATAAGCCTAACTCAATCTGGCGAGGTCGGCGCATGGG
The DNA here is from genome assembly GCA_963969495.1 of Ceratothoa steindachneri. NCBI lineage: Eukaryota > Metazoa > Arthropoda > Malacostraca > Isopoda > Cymothoidae > Ceratothoa > Ceratothoa steindachneri. The sequence goes on from OZ018318.1 coordinate 57,696,406, forward strand.
GCGCACGGGGTAAGATAAACCTCCTTGTTTAAACATTGACTCAGGTGGCTGCGATAAGGCCCCAGGCTTCAAAGCGAAGATGCACGTGGGTAGCATCGTGGTTTTAAATAACATGTGATAGTGGTTGAAATTAAGCGGCCTCAACCCGTTCTATCACAATGTTAGTCCACAATAATACAAGGAAAAAAGGTGGAGTATATTCTATAGAATGTTCTATTTGTAATTTAGCATATGTCTGTTATTAGTTGGCTATTTGTTCTTTTCTTGGTATTTTTCTGTCTTGTTTTTGTGTTTTTTCCATTGGTTTGTACTATGTGATGGGCGTTCCCTTCGTATCTTTGTACCCTATATAAGGTTGTCTTCTCCATTTTCATGCTATTCCTTGAAAATGAACTTGCAAATACAGTTCGAAAGTGCTTGGATTCATCTTTTCATTTTCCTGTGGGTTAATTTTCATATATATATATATATATATATATATATATATATCAACGGAGCTATTCCTTATGTTTCGAAGTTTAAATATAAATAGGAAAACCATGGCAACAGAGAACAGATGCATTCTTCTTATTTCTTAATACACTAACGTTTCGAGAGCCAGCTGCATCATCAGGGTACAGATAATAACACAAGGGTAGTTAATTTAGGACAATACAATATGTATTATTAATTGTACATTTTAAATCTTGTAGGTAAAAAATTAATGATAAAGGGGGAAAGCATTTAACGAGCAACGAAGAGATGATAGTTGGTCATTGAAAGTGGGTTTAGTTTTCAAAATGTATACTGATTCAAGAAGGCGTTGGTCGGAATGGGTATTTGTAGAGGAAAGTATTGAGAATCGCTCGAACTTAACCTATGAAGTATAAATTTCAGCATACAGTCTTATCGTAAAATGGTCAAGGTTGGCAAGCGGGATACCTGTTCTGCATAATCTTCCGGTCTACTGTTCAATTCTTGAATTAAAGGATCGGCTCGTTGAGGCATGTAGGTTACGTCGCACGAAACACACTTGAATTGATATATAAGAAAAGAATGGCAAGCAATTGGAAAGAGGTCTTTGTAATGAAAGAGTGAGCCTATTGTATAGTTATTCAGTGTGATTATTCACTATGTAACAGAATTTCACTTTTACCTATTAATGGGTTAAAAGTGTTATGTCTATTTTGATCTCGAAATTTGCTTTTGCTGGTAGGCAATGAATTTGTAAATTTGCCCATTTGGAAAATAGTGCCAGGGTAGAATTAATTTCGGAAAAAAATTAAGATATATAAGGCTGTAAGCTTTAATTTTTTTTAGACAAGATCGAAAATTGTACATCTTATTTAAACACGGTCCGCCGACCAAAGTCGCGTGCTCTAACTTATTCTGATTTATTGACTTTACGACTTTCAAAACTTTCAATAATTCCTAGGCTAGCCTTGATAGGACCTTGGCAATTATATCATTTGGAAGAGAATGTAAAAAGAACATAAGGGTTTCAAATTTCGTTAGAATCGGCCAGAGGGTTATGATGTTATTGCCAAATAATTCCAGGGCTAAATTGAGAAGACCTTGGCAATTGCATCATTCGAAAGAGAATGTAAACCAACATGAGGGTTTCAAATTTCATCAGAATCGGCCGAATAGTTACAATGTTATTACAAAGACAAAAAAAGAAAAACGGGGACCGACCGACCGACCGACCAAGGTCTGCTGACCAAAAAGTCGCGTGCTCTCACTATTCACCTTGGGTGGAGTTTGACAATTATTCTATTCGAAGAGAATGTAAAACAACATAAATGTTTCAAATTTCGTTAGAATTGGCTGAATAGTTTTGATGTTATTGCAAAAACAAAATGATTCCCGGGCTAAGCTTAGGAAAACTTTGGAAATTCCATCATAAGAAAGATAATGAAAAAAAACCATAAGGGTTTCAAATTTCATTAGAATCAACGGAATAGTTACAATGTTATTACAAAAACAAAAGAAAAGCAAAACGAGGACCGACCGACCGACATAGTTAGATGTAGAATCACCCGCGACTAGACTCGCTCGCGACTAAAAAGCATTTGAGTGTTATAGAATAATATTTGTTTCAAGGAAACCTTCCAAAACATTCTAGATTTAATGAGAAATTTATAGAATTTAGTAGAATTTTATGAAGTTTCAAGAATGCTCCAGAACTTACCAGAACATACCCTTGGAAACTTCGAGAACCTTCTTGAATATTACTTTAGAAATATTTATACAGGGATTTACAGATCTGCTATCACTTCAGCTTCAGCTACCATAGTTTACACATCAGAAGTGAAATGGCAACAAGAGGCTGCCATCATTTTCCAGATGCATTCTATTACATCTCCGGACAGGTCATTAAATCAAGAGAAAAATGCTCGATCTGACAGCATCTAAGAGAATGTGTGAAGCATATAAAGCATACTATGGTATGCCAGTTGGAGACCATGACAAACCTGGGCACCCCATTTTGCTTGTGAACACTACAAGAAAACTTTGGAACGTAAGAAAATTGTTTGCTGTAAAGAGTAAAATATTAAATGTCACGAGTATTTAATCTATTGTTTGTTTGTAATCAAAAAGAGTAATAAAGCACATATCCATGAAGTTTACCATTCCCAGGATTTGGCATGAACCCACTAATCACTCAAGCAACTGCTACTTTTGCATGCCGGACCCTTACAAACGTCGAAGTGGCAAAAATGCACCTCTTAAGTCCTCGATGAAAGTGTGAATGAAAAGACAAGTGAAATGTCATAAATATTTCTTAAGATTCTATACTTATCTTACTTGGCTATGCTACTGCAATGATGTACCTGGTTTGTTTGAAGCAATTGGAATTGCATGTAATCCAGATAAGTGTAGGCTCTTCAATGACAGCTTCTCAATAAGCATTAAAGCTGTTCTTCTCCATAAATGGAATAATTATCCCTCTCTTACCTTGGCTCATTCATTATATCTAAAGTAGGAATACAACAGTGTCAAACTTTTGCTACAAGATTTGAATTATAAGGCCTATGTTAGGAAGTGATTGTAGACTAAAATGGTAGCATTTTTTATGAGTCTCAAGGGAGGTTTTACCAAGTTTCCATGTCATCTTTCTCTTTGGGGCAGTAGGGATACCACAGCACACTACCACAAGAAGCACTGGCCACAAAGAACTGAGTTTTTCTGTTAGAGGGCATAATGTTAAGCAAGAGCAATTGATAGACAAACAAAAGGTGTTGTTCTCTCCATTGCCTTCAAAACTAGGACACATGAAGCAGTTTGTTAGAGCTCTTAATAAAGAGTCTGCAGCCTCCAAGTAGCTTCAAAATTTATTTACCAAAATTTCTGAGGCAAATGTGAAAGCTGATGTCTTTGTTAGATCACAAATAAGGAAAATCATTGGGTGAGAAAAAGTCCCTGAAAAGTTTACTCTAAAAGAAAAAAGAAGCGTGTGAGAGGTTTGTTTCGGTGTGTCAGGGCTTTTGGGCAACCACAAGGCTGACAATTATGTGGAACTGGTTGAGAACTTAGTGAAAAGCCTCACTGCAGCAGAAGGTACGTGACTCTTGGCAACCTCCCGCTTTTTCTGGCACGGAGCTTAGTTGGTATCTCAGAACCTTTGTTCTGGTATTTTAAAAATGGGGCCTCTTCCGACCAAGTGGGTGAAAATGAGACCTTTTGTAATATTACTCAACATTTTTCGTCTATTTCCGTATTGTTTATTTATTGTTTTCCCTCTCGGTCACTGCCTCCATCGAGGAAGTGTAAAATCTTCAGAAGTTATTATCTTCCCCACTCCCTAACATTCTAAATATTCGGCCTATATACCTCACATTTTTACTTTCCCCAAGCATCATCCAATTTCCAATCCCCCTGCACAAAAACTTTCAAGCGGAAATGCCTCCGTTGTTTTTTTTTATCAGAAAATAAACTCCAGTTAGGAATTGGACTGTTGCTGAGATATTTCAATTAAAGAACGTCCCGATGATTTCTGATAAGTATTTATCGTCACGTAAATTTGAGATTAATTTTCTGATAAGATCTCGTCGCTGTGCCAGACCTAAACAAGAGATTGTGTCGGTGGGAAGAGAGACGCGACATCTGCTTTAAAACGACGGGCCGAGGCGACGCGCGGATGCGATACAGCTCACAACTGAGTCCAAGATTTGGACGAGATGGCCTCGGATTTATCGCGATGGTTTGATTTATGGATAAAGCAAAGAATGGGCCACCGGACGGGTGGTTAAGGGAGGAAGAGGGAAAGAACTCATAGATAAAGAAACATTTTTTTAATAGTTGGTGTAACTAATGCGGCTATTTTCCCTTATTTTAGAATCGAGGAAAGAGAGATAAAAAATTTGATGGATTTCCTCATCTTTAAATACTCGTTAATTTATTGCACACCTTGGTCCCCTTTTGGTGGGAGATGTAGGGGGTAGGGGTAGTAATTCCTAAAGGACACATTGAAGTTAGTCACAAAGTTACAGCCCAGGTATAAACACCATTAGGAAAATTTGTATTTTGAATTTTTTCTCCCTCAAGTTCCTCGCGAGAACTCCCCTACACTCAAGGGTAGGAACACTCTCCCGGTTTCCTCCATTATTGTTATTTACGTAAAACTAGGACGCAAAAACCAACGATGGCATTCGGCCCGAAAGTTGCTGGGGAGAGGTTTCTAACATACAGCAGAACCTGACCTAACCTACAACAGAACCAAACCTAACGAAGAACAGAACCTAACCTAACCTAACCGAACCTACAGCAAAAACTAATCTAACCTAGAACAGAACCTAACCTAAAATAGAACCAGGTATAACCTAAAATAGAACCAAGTCCAAGCTAAAACAAAACCTGACCTACAACAGAACCTGACCTAACCTACGCAGAACCCGACGTTACCTACATCAGAACTTAAATCTACCTACAACAGAACCTAACCAAACCTACAACAGAACTTAATCTAACATACTACATAAATTGACATAACCTACAAGAGAACCTGACATAACCCACAACAGAACCTGACCTAAGCTACATCAGAACCTGACCTAACCTACAATAGGACTTAACTTAACATACAACAGAACCTAAGCTAACCTGCAACAAAACCTGTCCTAACCTACAATAGAAGCTGACATAACTTACAAAAAACCTAACTTAACCTACAGCAGAACCTGACCTAAGCTAGAACAGAATCTAACCTAAGCTTCAACATAATCTGACCTAACCTACAACAGAACCTGACATGATCTACAACAGATTCTGACCTACCTACAAAAGAACATGACCTAAACTATAACAGAACTCAACCTAGATTTGAAGAACGCAGGCTAAAAGAGCTTAATTAGATGGTGTTCACTCCAAACCTAACATACCCTAATCCAATTTAACCTTATTCTCCCATGTGGTTCCACATGGGCTTTGATCATTCGCTAGGGAAAACAGATCTTATCTTATTTTGGTAAGAAATCCAAATTTACTTCTCCATTGGAGACACCCGGACTCATCATGTTGCAGCATCCAAAACTGCCAGCGAGGTGCCCTTCCTCAGTTAAATATTCTGCAGAGATGAAATTCAGTTTCAAATGCTCCATGAGAGAAACAATCTTATTCATTTCCTACTAGTTCTTTTCCTACTCACATCTTTCACCTTTAATCTTTTCCGCGGATATAATTTACTAAGTAAGACAGGCTGGAGTAAATCGCATCGGCTTCATCACTTACACTACGCTGCAGAAGACCTCGCAATCGGACGCTTTGCGCTGATTCTCTTCTATCAATTTTTTCAGGGCATCAGAAGATTTGTATAATTATTGACTTCAATTGCTGGTCGTTGCCCCCCTTCCTTAAGTCTGCACAATAGTCAAGGTACTTATGACTCTCCACCAAAATGAGTTAGGTGGAGAAACACTCATTCGCCAGTTTTCCAGGATTCGGTGCAAGTTCACTGCGTCACCTCACGTGCATAAAAAATCACTCATTTTTCCATTGGATTATGCCATCAATGTTTTCGTATTAACTCACAAATGAACATACTTCAGATTTCTTTCGAGTCAAGACAATGAACACGTTGACCTCAAAATATCAGGGCATTGATAAACATTCACAATCCTTGTAAATCTAGAATTCTTCTTAACATTTTTTTCGAACTATAAACCCTTGTTTTTGTTATTCCTAAATAAATTATATCTCCTTAAGGAGAATATTATCATTGTAACGTCTATTTTAAACTCAACTTTACAATACAACTCAAATGAAGTTTGAAACAATTCCTATACACACTTATATTTCACGTCCTAAATGATCGCCCCACCCTTTCTACCCCCAAAACTAGAATGAAAGACACCGACCAAATTAAGTGACAGCCCAAATGAAAGCCTCCCCCCCTAAAAAAATTCCGTCTGAAATTAAAGACTCCCCCCTCCCCCAACAAAACAAAAACAGAAAATAAAAACCGGATGGCGACGGGAGAGAAATCCGATTAGGCAATTTACGAATTTTCTTACCCTCTAATGAACCTTGGCTAAGAATTTTCTAGAAGATAATTTCCCTAGAATTTATTATTTTGATTGCTATTATTACACTGGAGAATTGGGGGGGGGGGATTTATACTGGCATTGTTCTTACCTAATTTGGGAGTTCTTAAGTGAAATCTGAAGTCAGATTTTCTCTATAAGCTACCGATTTTTTGCAATTCAATTTTTTTGTTTGTTTTACGAAATTTTGACATATTTTGCATATGATGTTTTACCTAAACAATTGATTATCATAATATGTTAAAATTAGACTTGGAAGAATCACTTATGCAAGGAATCTGTATTTGTTCTCAAGATGCGTTTGAGGCTCCTTCATCCCCCATTGAGACCCTTTTACGTTTAAATTTATTTTTAAAGATACACTTGTATTCTGCTATTCAGAAAGATTTGTGTAATAATATAGAATATATTATATTAAACAGTTTTTTAAAACCTTAGCGATCGAATGTATCATATATGATACATCTCTAAAATACAGGTAAATCTCAAAAATAATTATTAAATTCAGTATTATATCTTAACTGAGATCCCAAAATTACAATTTATAGTTTTCTGATGTTTAATGACATTTTCTCAGACTTCTCAGGGGGACGAAATCAGGTTACCTCCCTCCCCCTAAAATTTTATCCTGAATCTGCCACTGGATTATTCACAATGTTTGGCATGCCTGCTTCCAGTTTCACAGATGGGCCATTCCTTTTCGGGCCATTGTTTGTTTCGAACTCGACTCTCCCACAGGCAGAGATAGCATGGGAACTTGATGAAACCTTTCTGTTGGCCAAGGAGAAAGTTGACCATTTTTAGGTCTACACGAATGATCCAGTTGGGCTCTTCATATTTTTGTAAGTCACTGAATATTTTTAATTGGTCCTGGGGCTCTCTCAAATGCAGCGATTAACCAACTGGGACCGCACCACAAATATTGCAATTATCTAAGAGAACACACACTTGAAGCTGCGCTTAGCATTATCCCCAAGCAATTTCCATTCTGCATAGGATATCTTGGAAATAAATAAAAGTAAAATTTTTAAAAAAAAAATCTGGTCCTGTGTTCTGAAATATGACACTTTTACAGAGTTACGAGGGGCGGTCAATAAGTTTTATTATTTTTCAATATGACTACCCTCGACTTCAATGCACTTGCGCCACTTGTCCCTGAGGCTTCGAATTCCCTACAACCAGAAATCTGCCGACTGCTGTTCAATCCACTCCTGGACGGCGAGCTGGACATCTTCATCGTCCCTAAACCGGCGTCCACGTAGTGCAGCCTTAAGCTGGCGGAATAAAAAGTAGTAGTCGCTAAGGGCCAGATCTGGACTGTAGGGGAGATGGTTGAGCTCCTGGAATCCGCACTCGCGCAGGGCAGCTTGTGCAACTCTGGCCTTGTGGACAGGGGCATCGTCGTGGAGGAGCAGGACAACGCGTGTCAACTTGCCGCGCCGCTTCTGACGGATGCACTTCTTCAACCCAGCCAGTTCCTCGGCGTAATATTGGCCTGTGATGGTCCTTCCACAAGGCGCATAGTCCACCATCAACACTCCCTCAGAATCCCAGAAGATGGTGACCATGATCTTCCCGGCTGAGGGTTGGGTCCGGAACTTGATGACGGTCGGAGAGCCCCTGTGCTTCCAGGCCATGCTTTCGAGTTTGGTCTCGGGATCCCAGTGATGGGCCCACGTTTCATCACCTGTCACTATACGTGACTCGAATCCCACCGGGTCTTGGTTGTACAGGAGCAACAGCTCCTCCGAACTTTGACGACGTTGAAGTCGATCATAGAGCGTCAGGTTTCTAGGGACCCAACGGGCAGAGACCTTCGTCATGGCTAAATTGTCTTGGATGATGTTAAGAACACTTCCATGTGATATTGCAAGTTCTCGCTCGATTTCTTCGACCTTCACCCGTCGATTTTCGAGGATCATCCTCTCTACACGGGCCACATTGTCCTCGTTGTTCACGTCTGATGGGCGTCCTGGACGGGGGTCATCTTCAAGGGAATCACGACCATGGCAGAACTCCCTATTCAAGCGAGCAATGGTTGCAGAGGAAGGGGTGGTGTCGGTGTATACTGCAACCATGCGTTCATGGATCTCTTTTGCACTCTTGCCTTCCTTGGTCAAAAATTTGATCACTGCGCGGTGCTCAGCCTTCTCCATTGTTAAAAATTTGTGACTGACGATCTGCGATAAGCTACTGCTTCTTAAATAGACAAGGCAGGAGCGTGCGGCTGCAGGTCCTGACTTGTCATAACTTGTCCTAACACCTTCATAAACAGCCACCCCCCTTCCACTGTTTTGCCCTACCGATTCGCAAAACTTATTGACCGCCCCTAGTATATTACACCTTTGACGTACAAATTTGTGGCAGCCACATATATATAACAACATGCATTAGGATAATTTATTCATTCATGTTACTTGAAAAAGCTACCATTTAGATCTGAAACAAAACATGAATAAGGTCAATTTCAGAAAAATCATAAATTTTAAATCGCCCCTAGTATATTACACCTTTGACGTACAAATTTGTGGCAGCCACATATATATAACAACATGCATTAGGATAATTTATTCATTCATGTTACTTGAAAAAGCTACCATTTAGATCTGAAACAAAACATGAATAAGGTCAATTTCAGAAAAATCATAAATTTTAAATCGCAAGAAAACTGTAGAGCATACAAAGAGCGATTATAGATTTGAAATCAACATTTAAAAACAAATTAGAACCAGTTAAAAAAATCCAATGCAACATAAAACGAAAAAAACAACAAAACAACCCTTCCTTAGGGTTATCATTATTGTTACCTACAATAAGGGCCGGATAATCCCGGTTTTCCCGCGCAAATCAGCAAAACCATCTTGGTCAGTTTTTTTGGAGATGGTGTAAAAAAGGGTGAAATTATAAGAAGTGAAAATGTACGGAAGGAGCATAGCCCCATTAAACTATTTATGGGAGTAGGGTACGCAACTCTCCCGAAGGCAAGTAGTCCGTTCGGGCCTGTGCTTCGTCTGCCGAAATGGTTAACGTGGCTGCTTTATAATCCAACGGCCTCTGTTCGCCCACCCCTTGTGCCACGCTGGCATGAAGCCCCTCCCCCCTATTAATCTATTAACGATAGATAAATGAGTGCTCATCGGATAGAGGTAAAGGGGACTCGGAACCACCCACAAATTGTATGTCCCTTTTTGGAGGAGAGGGGGGTAGGAATGGGCGCCAAACCCATATCAATAAAACAATATTTCATAGCGAAAACCAGCGAGGGCATCGTCGGAGATTTTGTAAGGAGTGATTCTGTAAGGAGAGGGGTGAAGATGGTGGAAGTGAAAATGAGGGGGAAGATCAGGCATTGGGGCTTTGAGTGAACGCAATCCCCCGGACGCCCGCTGCAACCTACCCATCCTACGCGTGACAACCCCTTGCGGGGGCATTCTACTTATCCGCTCTTTTAGGTTCACTGGTACAAAAGTTAAAGTTAGAATTAGTCTTTAAACGGACGTGGAACAAGAATTCATTGATAGAATCGAGCCCATCTCAGCGGTGTTCAGCCTGAGCGAGCGCCAGCGCTACTAGGCGATTCGAGCTTCTGTGTGGGCGGTAAGAATACTTTAAAAAATATGTAATATTGAACAAATTTATAATTTTGTACAACCGCCCCCCCCTCCATCCATAAAAATCTGCTATCTAAATTAAATTCTATAGGGGGCTAGTTAAATTGGTCCGTTTCATTGGTTATCATCATCATCATCATCATCATCATCATCATCACTAACTCTATAATTTAAGAAGGAGATTTTTTTGAGTATTTGAATAATAATTTCATCTTAGTTTGGTTATGACTTATGTTTTTTTATCAAAGTTATTTCCAATAATTCTTTTATAATATAAAAAAAAACAAAGTTCAGAAATAAACAATTGTATCGAAATTTCATGCATTCTTTAAAACCCAAAGAATTACAAATGGTGAAGTTCAGAACATTTATTTTTATATATCTCCTTCTATAACTATATTTTAGCAACGTGATATTTTGAAAGGGGGGAAATTTAGTTTAGAGTTCCTTTTTACAATTATTATAATTGGCGAAGTTCAGAAAATTTCTAAAAATTTAACCATTGCTGCTTTTTTTTAGATTTTAAATTCTAATCTTAGTAGCGAAGCGCAAGCTCCCCCTGTAGGGAAAGTGGCGAAGCCATTGCCTGGTATATTAATGAAAAGGGTATTAAACATGAAAATTAAATATTCTGTTGTCCGAATATTAAGTTTTTTTATTACCTTTAATTTGTAAATTAAAAAGAGTGAATTTGTTGAGCGACATTTTTTGAAAACAGAAAAATGCAAAAGTAAAAAAATTACATTATAAACATTGATCTCATGAATAGAATAAAAAATAATGAGAAATTGCATATAAGTTAAACAAAATCTATTTATATGTAGTTTCTTGAAAAGATTTATAGCTAATTAATCCTGGTATATAGATATGAGAGAAATTCTATTTGTTAAAAAAAGCGCTCAAGTGGACCTAAAATAATTAAATAACAAAAATAGGCTTAGATTTTGAGTGTTTTATAAAGTTTTTGAATTAAATATGGATATTTATGTAAATGAGGTTATTATTGTTTAGAAAAGATAATTGCCTCGTACAAGTATTCACAAAACCATAACACCTTGCGATTTAAATTCACAGGAATAGATAAGAATGTCAAAAATGGTAATAATTAAAATAGCAGGAAGAGGTAAAAATGGTAAAAATAGTAATAATTAATATCAAAGGAATAGGTAAGGATGGTAAGAATTAGAATCACAGTAATAGGTAAAAATTGTAAAAAAATGGCAAGAATTAAAATCCAGGAATAGTTAAAAATGGTAAGACAAGCAAAAATTAAAAGCACAGGAATAGGCAAGAATTTTAACAAGATCTGCTGACCAAAAAGTCGCGTGCTCTCACCTATTCTGATTTATGACCTTCAAAACTTTCAATAATTCCTGGACTAACCTTGGGAGGACCTTTGCAATTCTATCATTCGAAAGAGAATGTAAAACAACATAAGGGTTTCAAATTTCGTTAGAATCAGCCGAGTTATGATGTTATTGTCAAAACAAAATAATTCCTGGGCTAACTTTGGGAGGACCTTGTCAATTATATCATTTGAAAGAGAATGTAAAACAACATAAGAGTTTCAAATTTCGTTTGAATCGGTCCAATAGTTAAGCTGTTATTGATAAAACAAAATAATCCTTAGGCTAACATTGGGAAGACTTTGACAATTACATTATTTGAAAGATAATGTAAAACAACATAAGGGTTTCAAATCTAGTTAAAATCGGCCGAATAGTTACAATGTTATTACAAAAACCAAAAAAAAAGCAAAATGGTGACCGACCGACCGAATAGTTAGATATAGAGTCGCCCGCGACTAGACTCGCACGCGACTACAAATGTCAAGGATTAAAATCATAGGAATAAGTAAGTATAGTGAAAATGGCAAGAATTTAAATCTCAAGAAAAACTGAAAAGTAAGAAGTTACATTTCAGGAATATCTCATAATAAGGGTAAAAATGGGGCTATAATTAAAATCACAAGAATAGGCGTGAATGGTAAAACTAGCAAGAATTAAAAATACAGCAATAGGTAAGAATGATAAAAATGGCAAGAATCAAAATCACATCAATAGACAAAAATGTTAAAATGCCAAGAATTAAAATCACAGGAATAGGTAAGAATGGTAAAAAATGGTAAGAATTAAAATCATAGGAATATGTAAAAGTTGTACAAATGGTCAGACTTTAAGTCGCAGGAATGTGTAAGAATAGTAAAAATGTTGGAAATAAAATCACAGAAATAGGTAACAATAGTAAAAATGGCAAGAATTGAAATCACAGAAATAGGTAAGAATGGTAAAAATGGTTAGAATTAAAATCACAGATTAGATGAAAAAGGTAAGAATTAAAATCACAGGAATAGGCAAGAATGGTTTTGGAATTAAAATTACGGTGGCATTAGAAAAAGAAGACAATGAAAAAGTAGAGAAAGACAGGGAGTAGAAGGGGTGGATGGAAGGATGAAGGCAGGGTGAAAGAGAGTTAGTACAAAAGAAGCAGGAGAGGCCAAGCTGGGGCCGGAGGACGGGACGCTGAGTCCCGCCAGCATGGCGGCAAGGAAAGCACGTCGTGTCTCTTCGGGGCGTTGTTGAGTGTGTTTCCCCGAAACTACTGTGTCTGAGACAAAGGTATATTTGGGCTGATTCCATGGTGTATTATTTTTTGAGTGTGTTTGATAGTGTGCACAGAAGTAAGATTGGGCGATAAGAGTTGGTTTGTGTTGGGGGTTTGTTTGGTTTGAGTATGGTTATGATGTTGGCTAGTTTCCAGATTGAGGGGATTGTGTTGGTAAGCCAGGAGTGGCTAAAAATGATGTGATGGCCAAGATTGCTGTATTACCTAGGTGCTTGAGATGGATGTTAGATATGTTGTCTGGCAGTGGATCTAGAGTATATGAGCAATTTGGTGGTTTGTTGGATGTTTTCTGTGGTAAAGGGGGCGCTTGGTCTTTGGATATGTGTGCTCTTGATTTGTTATGTATTTGTCTGTTTTTTCTGTGCGTTGGGAGAAATTTATATTTAAGTAGTTTCAACAGAATGTTAATATTGTCTAGGTGTTGCAATTTAGTTGTTTCTGATAACTGACTCGTGTGTGGGGGCGAGGGGATACGTGATGTGTGGATTTTCTTTACGGTTGAGTTTGTTTTATGGTTATTGAGTTTACGTATTGATTTCAGTTTTCTGTTTTGCTGTTGAGTGATTAGGTCGGTGATGTGGGTGTTGAGTAATTAGAGGTGTTGTATTTCTTATTGTAAGGGGGCACTGTTTTGTTTTAGGATGTTGCGCTGCTTTATGCAGTCGGCTATTTCCTTTGTGAAATTGGGGTTAGATGTTTTGCTGTGGCCGTGTGGAATGAATTTATTGCTTGTGTGTGTGATGGTATTATTAATGCAGTGTAGTGCTTTCTCTATACAAGGGTAGTTGTATAAGTTGAAATTACCGAGTTTGTCGTCTATGTATTGGGTGTAGTTTTGCCAGTCTGTTTTTTTAGTAGGTGGTCTGAGGGGAGGTCGATTATAGTGTTCCATGTGGTTCTGGTTTGTAGGTGAAGTTACCAGAGGGTTATGTATGTGGATGTGCTATTTTGCATGTGTTGAGGCGGTTGTCTGGTTTGTAGGGATGTGTTGTTTAGTAGGATAAGTGATTGAAGTTGTTCTGCTATGCAGGTGCCTCTGTTGCCTGCTGTCTGAGTTCTGAGCCAAGATGGGTGGTGTGAGTTAAAGTCACAGCAGGCGAAGAGGTTGGGAAAGTGTGTGAGGGATTCTAAGATGAGTGCGTAGTTTCGAAGTATTCCTGGGGAGGTTGTGGGAATATGTATGGATTTATCAAGTTGTATTCTGAGAATTTGATCTTTGTTCTAATGGATTGTATTTTCGTGTGGGCTTCGTTATTATGTGTTTTTATATGGGGGAGGTTTCAGTGAATCGAATGGAGTTGTGTACTAATGTTATTTGTCCTTGGCCTCTGGGAGTGGTGTTTAGTATAAGGGTGTGTATTGGTGAAAAGAGCGAAGTCTTTGTTGTGGGTCAGATTTGTTTCTTGGATGAGCGTTATATGTATGAATGTTGTGTTTGTGTAGGAAGTATTGTAGTTCAGTATGTTTGTGGGAGATAGATCGAATGTCAAGTTGTTGGAGGTTAAAGGTGTGTTGTTCTGGTGGGTGTTTGGGGTGTGTGTGTGAGCATCCATTGCAAGTCCTGGCTCCTGAACGTGGTAGATGCTTGCTAGCTCGCACGCTATTAATTATTTCGATTCCTAACATTGTCTTAACTTGAATATTTGCAACGTTGCTCATTTAAATTTGTTTATTTTGTTTTTTTAAACTTTTGTGTCATTTTTACCTTTTAGATAATTTAATTTTGCATATTATTTTTATCTTTTATTTGAATCCGATCTTAATATCTGTCATTTTAAAATGCTTTGTTTGTTCATAACTTTTAGCTTTAATAATATCACTCTCTGAATTAATTTTAAATATAATTAAATTTTTAGCCTCTATCGTTTAATGAATTTCAATTAATTTAGCCTTAGATTATTTTTTTGCTCCCCTCTACTGTGAAAATAATTCGATATTCCCTTGTTTTCAAAGATTGTATAAGATTTCCTAATAAGTTTACTGACCCCCCAAATGGGGTCATATCTTAATTAAGCGAGTAACCGCTTTGATCTCAATTAAACGCCCTTTAGACCACTCGGTTACGCGGAAGACAAAGCTCTTCCGAATAGACCATGCGAAGAGTGCTTTTTAAAGCACTCTTCGCATGGTCCAACGAGAAGGAGAAAGAGAACTAATTGGGCATTCAAAGGACAAAGCAGAAATTGAGTTAAGCACGCGGCAAATACACAAATGCATATATATATATATATATATATATATATATATATATATATATATATATATATATATATATATATATATATATATATAATATTTAAATTATTCCAGGTTTATTGAAAAGTCAGCATTTCAAAAATAATGATGAAAAATGTTTTTCTTTTTGGGTACAAATAAATGTTCGAATCTCTTTTCAATTGCAGATGTGGTTCTTTCCCAACAAAAGCCTGCAACCATTGTCGCTGTGCAAAGTGGCATGAAATGCAACAACGAGCTAGTTGCTAAGGGTATTGCACCAAGGGACAGCATCTTTAGGATCATTACTGACTATATAAAGACTGGTTACATTCCTGTAAAGAAGTTTTCCTGACACTCAAGAGATTGAAATGAACTTCAAGATCACCTCCCCTTTAAGGTCACAGCTCAAGGATCGGGTTGTCTCCAGGACCAATCTTGCTCGAGATGTGAACGAGGCAGGTGCGAACGTTTCAGCGCCCACGGTGAGGTGGAGACCGTTGCTCTACCTTGCTTCCGAACTCTCTTGTGTCTCGAGGACACAAAAGAAGAAACTACAAGTCGTGTAGAATAAATGTGTGCACCTAATTACGGGTACGCGCAGGCGAGAAAGAAGTCGCCAAGAAGAGCTGTACAGGGAGGCGAGGTTAAGTCCCATTAACGTAGTCATCAAAGAGCGGAGTAGGAATATGCCAGAACTGATTAATCGAGAGATGAATGAGGAAACCATTCACATGATTAACCAGAACAGAAGAGCCAGATTTCCAAGCTCCGCTAGCCTCCTGGCTAACGGTGACGAAGTGCCGTTCGACGCATGGGAAACGTGTTTACCACCGGAAAAGAAACCCCCTTACCAAATAACAAAACCCACGAAATAAGAAAGTTTTTAACCAAATTCGACTAAAAACCTACTGATTATAACTCAAGATAACCGACTATGACACAAGAAGATAGAAGAAAGAAAACCACGACAGACACAAAAATCAGCACACACCACAAAATAAATTAAATAGAAAAATTCTAGGTATTAATTTAATAAATCATAAAACAACACAAATGCTCACGACATATACAAAAAAAAGGTTTTTAAGACAAAAGGCTTGAACAATATAACTAAAACAACAACAACAAAAGATATTCAAAAACAAAAATACATAATGAAAGCGCTAAGCTTGATCACCAGCCGCCTTGCATCCCTCTGCAAATCTCATATACAGCCTTCTCTTTTCACCACTTTAACTTCGTTCTGTCTATCCACACATGCTCTTTTCCACCACACACTTACATCAATTGGTAAGTGGAGGCGGAGACTTTTCGACAAAGGTCTCAATTAAAGAATACCTGCGAAGAAACCTCATATCACTAAGAAGAACTTAAGGGTAAGTAAGTTCCCGTCAGCTTGTTTGGAGCTTGTGGAAGATCCCTCGTTAGTAGGAGAAAGATGGAGCGTTTTCACGAGTCCTGTGTCGTACCCAGGGTGAAACATCCGGACACTTCCCGTGTCTGGGGCTGCTTCTCACTTAATTTAACTGGAGCACTAACAATTTTGCCCGAGAACACTGCCATAAGCTCAAAATGGTACCAAAGTGTGTTTCATCAGTACCTTTTCCCAACAGTTCAGCACCAATTTGTAGATGGTTACTGTATTTTTCAGCGTGATGGCGCACCTTGTCACAAAGCAAAAGCAATAACAAAGTTCCTGGATCAAAATAACATCGAACTTTTGGGGACCTCGGTCCGGGAATTCCACAGATTTGAACCCAATAGTGAATTTGAGGGCGATGAGCAAATTGGCGGTTGATAAACAAAAACATTCCAAATGTAAAAGCAGTTTGGCTCCTTATAGAACAAAATGCAGAAATATCAGTCAAGATATCATCACAAATTGGGTGTCCAGCATGCCAAAGCGAATTGAAGCAGTCCTGAAAAACAAGGAACATCATTGTAAATAATTCCTTTGCCCATCAATTCACTGTATTTTTTAATAAAATGGATTTGAGCTCTAAATGTTTGTATATTTCACCTCAAATTATGATACAAACATATTAAAACTAAATACAACGTTTGATTATTTCTATAAATTTTCTTATATGAAAAAACAGGAGTCAACCTTTGACCAGGAAGTATACGCGAAGATAAAATATACCTTTAAGAGTATATTCGTGTTTTGTATGAGTTAATATTCTAAAAAATGTGAAAGACCTCTGTTCGATAAGACAGGATTATCTTATCTTTCGCTTGGGATAGTACGTATCTTCCTTTGCTATGGTTACTGCATCCATTTTATGAATATTTTGCTCATTCTGCTCCCTCATTGCACACGAATAGGCTTTCTCCGCCCAATTCTTTTAGTTATTTGTAAGTTTAGTACCTAATTTTCCATTTTATTCTCCAGACTCTGAGTTTTATTTAGTTCCTGCCAAATTTTCAAATATATGTTTCCTCATTTCGAAGTCAGATCTGCTTTTATGAGGCTTTCTTATATCTCTCCTTTTTTTTTCCAGAATCGGAATTATGTATCTGGCGGCATCTGGTAACTTGTATATTTCACCGGACTTCTTCAGCCCGTAGTGACCAACGGAAGATAAGTACGTACTTTAAGTACTTGTACGTTCAGAGATACTTTCCTCTGAGTGAAAATGTCATCAATGGGTAGGCCCCTTTCTTTTCTCTTATATAATCAAATATTGTAGACGCGACGAGTCTTTAATGGCTACGAATTAGTTTGCAAGCAGGACATCGGTTGTTTCCAATAATTTACTCTCATTCGGTATAGACATTACATAGTTTATTATTATCTTTTGGTGAATAATCGTAATGAAGACGTTGACTTTGTGAGTGCTAATTGTGATGAAAAAGTAAATTCAATATTCAGGATTATATAAATTCATCCTGACATTTTCTTTGAAAGAAATGGAGGTTATATTATTCCTGAACACCAACTCAAGATGAAGAAGCAGTTTTTATACACTGATATGATTAAATTCTCTCTTATAAGTAGAATAATAAATGCTTACCGCTGATGGTTAGTGGTAAGTCATTAGGTTATTTTAAAAGTATATTGGACAAATACACGACCGTTCAAAATGATCAGAATGCCGGTATTTCTATCATACTGTCTATAACTTTTGCCAGAGAAAATCCAAGGTTTCGAAAATTGATGTACTATAACTTACAGACATAAGCTACTTGTGGATAAATGATATGCAAATTTGGAAGAATAAAACGAAAGTTGTCAACATATAAAAAAAACCCACTAGAATAATTGAATGGTCCAAAATGATTCGAACGCATCTCTTGTATAGAAAACCGGCATTGTTTGCATATCAACTAACTTTAGTTCGAACTCGTATAAGTTCCTGCAAGGTGTCCTCCAGGTAAAATGTCTAGGGAATTTGTCACGCCTCTCTGCCCGCAAGTTAATCGTAGAGCTGCGCCACCAAGATAGTCTTTCAATTTGAGCCAGTAAAGAGACTATCAAGCGCTCCAAAAGTGTTTACCATAATAGTTTATCAACCTATGACAAAATAGTTTTATGTAAAGCTGATAAATCAAGCAATAGGCAAATGAAGCCTTGAAAAAGGGAAGACCAATCTATTACCCAAATTGGGAAGAAGGACCGTTTTAAGGTGGCTGAGGCAGTTTCTCGAGAGATCAGTGAGATTTTGCCATCAATGTCTCCAGGCAGACTGCCACATCAATACGCTCTCACACCAACAGTCAAGCAATTGATCAGTCTGAAGAACAAGAAGGCTCGTCTTACATTCGACACTGAACACGTTACATGCATGGATGACTCATGGAGCCGAGTCAACTTCAGTGACGATTTCTAGTTCAATTTGTTCGGATTTGATGGTAGGAGGTTCTTTTAAGCAGATAAAGCGAAAGATTTTTATCAATTACACCAAAAAGAGAGTGAAGTTTGACGGGGGAAGTGTCATGACGGGGATCCGTGATTTCATAGAAGAAATTGGGCCACTTGTGTCATCGCGGGGCACAGTGAATGCACATGTGTACAAGGAAATGCTGCGACAGCATGCTTTACCAAATCTGCCAGCATCCGAAGACCAACCTGCAATTTTCATGCAGGATAACGACGACCCCTGCCAGCGGTCAGGTCCGTGAAGACCTTCCTGGATTACGAGCACATCGGTGTTATGAAGTGACCTGCGCAGAGTCTGGACCTGAATCCCAATGAAAATGTCTGGAAGATACTCAGAAAGAGGTCTAAAGCGAGGAATCCGAAAGAAGTTCAAGAACTCTGGGGCAAATTCTTCTTCAAGATGACTGGAACAAGATTACTGCGCAACACAGTTAACATTCCTGTTGGAGATCTCAAAGCATTATCTCGTATAAAGTCCTCCACACTAAATACTAATTAATTATAACTTGTACAAATGTTTTCAACTGATAATTTAATCCTTATATTCTACTAGAAATTTGTTTCCGCTGTCGTTCCGATCATTTTGGATACTTTAATTTTTCAGGTAAATTGCTTTGATCTGCTGATAAATTGTTTTATTCAGCCAAATTTGCATACCTTTGACCCGCACGTAGTTTATGCCTGTAGGGTATCATACACCAATTTTGGAAACCTTTGTCGCAAATATACCTTCCGAAATACAGACTATAATATAAATTCAAGTCATCTAGTAATAAGTCTTCTTATGGTTTACTGCTTTATTTTTCTACCCTGTTAATTACGGATTATAATTCCCGATCTTCTTTTCCTTTGTACGGTTGTCCAATCGAATTTGTTGAACCTATGTGTTGATTATGTCAGGGAAAATTCTCCCTAACTTTATTGAAAAAGTCCTGTTACACTCGTCACGACGCTCACACAAAGGAAACACTGATTGTTTTGATGCAGTTAGACACATTTTATTGTTTTAACAAATAAATGTGTGAATAAATTGTAATATTAATCAATGTGGCAGCCAAAGGCGGCGAGCACGCGCTCCAGGAGAGACCTGAAGTCCGCGCACGCGTTGCGGACGAAATCCTTCATCATGCTGGCCGACAGGCGGCTAATGGGGGACTTCAGCTCGTCGGCATTCTTGCGGCGGACTTTTGCAAGCGTTGTCCTTAAAATACGCCCACAAACTGTATCCGAGGGGATTGAGGTCGGGTGATTGCGTAGATCAAAAGTCCTTCGGTTAGAAGTTCATATTCGACCCCAACCACTCTTGCACAGATTTGACCGTGTGGGCCGGGGAGTCGTCCTGCTGAAAGACGGAGTCCGCCTTCTTCGTGATCCTTTTCACCCAGTGCAAGAATTTCGTGGCCATTATGTTACTGTAACCGGCCGCGAACCACACCGGTGGCATCTTCTCACCATTTGAAGCCACGACGCCGAGCATCATCAGAGAGAACGGGTGCTTGGTCGTGGACACTTAGCGGACTTCGGAGATGTTCTGGCCTAAGTTTACCGGGTGGTCGTTCTGATTGTTGATGACTGGATCGACCGTTAAGGTTTTTCCATCAGAAAAATGCGAATTCGATTGCCATGCTCCCAACGTTGTTCTCGCATACAGCCGGTGAGAAGAGGCCTTTCCTCTCATCTCAAGCTCTTGCCGACCTCCTCCTTGACGGCCTTTGATACTGTGGTCACCGAGATGTTCTTCTTCTTCGGGAGCTCAGTCATTTTGGGCTACGGAGCACTTTCGAAGGCCCTTTTCACAGGACAAACGGCTGACAACTTGAGGCCTGCCTGAACGAGGTCGAGCTGTGAGGTCTTCCCCGTTCTTGAGCCTCTCCGTGACTCTGGACGGTCATCCGGCTGACGTTGAGCCGCTTGACGATGACGGACTTATTGTGGCCCTCGAGCAGGAGAGCAGAGATCTCGATTCCTTTCACTTCCATCTCGACACACATTGGAAAAGACGTTTCAATGACAGGTGCTGGAAATTTAAACTTTAAGTTTGTTTGACAGAACTTTTTCTATCACATACATAAACCCCTCGAAAGAAAAAAAAACAAACAACGAGTGTAACAGAACTTTTGAAAAATCCGCTATTATTGCTAGCTTTAAGTTCAACCCGTGTGGTTGATTCACTGTAATTATCGCTCTCACTGCAAAGACTTTGTGCTTTCTCTCAAAATTGTTCCCCCTGTCATATTCCTTTGACACTAATAATGAGTGCCAGTTTGGCAAGTGTGGAAGGTGTAATTAATTGTACGGAATATCCATAAGGTGTAAGTATTTGCACATTAGTTTGATTGTGGTGACTGCACTCTTTAATTTCCAACCTCGCAACGCTGCTCTTCATAGCTTTAGGGCAGAGATATGTTTGCTTGATGAGTCAAATAAAGCGTCTAAGACAGCTTTAACTACAACCTTGATTTTTCTCTGGCAAAAGTTGCGGAAGATGTTGTGATAGAAATACAGGCGTTCTGATCTTTTTGAACGGTACTCCAGAGTCATAGCCAAAAGTTGTGAGACTATACTATATCTATTCATATAAAAAAATGAATAGAACTAATAAAACGTTAATTTTTTTTCTCCTATGTTTGCATCATAATTTGAAGGTGAAATAGTAAAAGGAGAGTAAGAGAAAAGAATTGAGGGCGGGGGGGGGGGAGGTGGAAGAAGAAGGAAGCAAGTTTGGGAAGAAGGGAATCATGGAAATACTACACCTCCTCTCTTGCCGACCTCGACCTCCCCTCCTTCTCTCTTCCCAACCTTTACCATGGATGAGTGGATGAAAGCTGGTCTGAGACTAGCCTGCAAACTTAACCACTTGCCAAGAAAAAATTAGGTGCCAGAGGCTTGTAAGATAAGTAGCTAACAAAGAGTAAAATGGTGATGTTTAAAAGAAAAAAACAAAACAAGTAGTTTCAATCTAGTTTTAGACCATTGGTGCAATGGGGCTGGGCGGCCATATTGCTTCCGTAGGTGCTAAGGGTAACAGTCTCCGCGTGGCTCCACTTTCGGGGCACTTAACCTTTAAAAGTCCTTTAATACATGGACTGAACTCTTTTAATGCTTAAACAAAATTCACTAATTTAAATCTCTTAATCTACTCACCTCTGAAAGCCGCTTTAATTTTCAAAGTAAATTCGTTTTCATATTATTTACCAGAGGTGGGCACCAAACCGTTATTTCCTTAATCGTTAACTAACGAAGTTAACCATTTCGTTAACGATTTAACTATTAAGTTTACTTTGAAAATCATTAATGGACTAATTACCGTTGGCTTCATTTACATTCCGTTAACTCAAGTCCGTTAACCTAAAAAATAATTTAAAGTACATCCCTATCTCATTCCAGTTTCATCGTGTAAATTTTGGATAACCATGCCAAGTGCGCAGGAATGACAGAGCGGCGCTCTCAGTTTGCATCTAGCAGTAAGGAGAATTAAGTGGCAAGGGTTTCTTTAATAACATATTTCAGATTTTGTAAGCAATCAACATGATAATTATGGCATCTTTAGAACTTGAATGTGTTGACATCGTTGATGCTGAAAATGATAGTGCCCATAGACCTCAACATGAAAAGGCTCGGAACCCCTGGCTCTACCTGGACGACTAGTTTATGTTTAGGTCAAGGGAACTGGGTAAATTGTTTTTCAGCTGCCAGCTTAATAAAGAGATACAGGACAAGCCTCAATAATCTCAAGCATTACATTTACAAGATGTACCCAGCTAAGTTCCTACAGTTTGAGGATAAGGTCAAGGCAATTCATCTCGTAGAAATGCGGCAAAACACAAGCAGGGGTTTTCTTCTGATTCCAGCACCAGCAGCAGCAGCAGCAGCAGCATCAGTCTGTTTTCACTTCACCGTCCCAAGAAAGCATGCCAGCTGAGCATTTGCGAGTCCTTCGCCATCACTGCTTCAGGAAGTGGTGTACCATAGTCTGCTGTAGACAAAAATATTTTCGATCTGTTCGTAGCCAACGTAATGCCACTCAGCGTTGTATGTTTTAACACGTTCGAGAAGTTGATCAAGACGCTGAATCACAGCAGAGCTCCATCTTTCGCGGAAGACGCTGGGCAAGCGAATCGTTCAATCGCATACTAACTTAAAGCAGTACTTGATCAAGTAATTCTAACATTTTTGTAATCTTTATCCCTAATTCTAAGAATAACATTTTCAATGGTCCAATAGAAACAATAACCATCGAGCGTTTTATTCAATCATTTAAAATTTGTTATTATCGATTTTTTTTAGCATTTTCTAAAATGTCTCGTCTACGAGGATGTCTCAATTTTATAGTAATATTACGACAATTCAGTTATTGTGAGGTCATAGTTAAGTGAGGATGTTGCTACCTTCTTGGAACGTATTTTATGTGGTATATTTAGACTTTAGTTACTTTGTATCCCAAGAGTTACATTTCAACTTTAAAAAAATAAAATATTAAAACTTATATTTTTTAAGTTTTAGAGTTCTTGGCGATGTGTAGCCACAATAGCTGACTGCTGGTCTACCCGCAAGAAAGCTTACCTGGCATGATTGTCTACTGGTTGGCTCTACCACGAGGCAGAGGCTGCATGGAGTGCTCGCGTGCATTAGACTGACAGGCCATCTTACCTATGATGTGCTTGCACAGGCTAGTATCGCCCTTTATGAATTCCACATTCAGAACAAAGTCACCAGGTTATATTTTAAACAGTTGATGTTCTAATTTAGTAATATGCTTTTATTGTTTTATTCATTTATTATTTTATTAGTTCTATAATCAACTCGGATCAAGATCTTAATTAAAAATAAGATGTATATTAATTTTATTTATAAATTAAATTTCAATATTAATAATTGTAATACTCATTTTTATAAACAACTTAGAATGCCTCTTTATGCTAGAATAGCAACAGACAATGACAGTAACTTTGCGAAGGCCGTGGTCCAGGATGTAGACGATTATCCATTTAGTGATGCTGCTGCTGTAGCTACTCTGTTGGCTGGATCCGTGGACGAGCTCAAACAGGAATTTGAGTGTATGTATCCTTGACATACTACCTAATTATGCTTGCGGCTCACCCTGGGCATGTGGATATCAACACAATCATTGACAATCCCATCAACGTGGCAGGCCACACATTTAACTTATGCAGTAGCCAACAAGAAGGCAGAGGTTGCACTACAGAGTGCAATGCTCAAGGTGTCCTATAGGGATGTCATAGCCAAGGCACGCGTCATCTGGATCTGCAGGATCGCAGCACTGTGGCAGCAGACAACATCTACGCTGAGGTGGGAAGGAGGCTGGTTTTCCCTAGCACGACGAGATGGAAGCCCATCTATGACTGTGGTATTCCTAAACACAATCCACAAGCCTATGAATCTTACTCTCCACAGAGTCATGGCTGAGGTGAAGGTTAAAAACTTAAACAACAAGGATGTCTTCTTACTGAGAGTATGCCAAGGTATTAAATTAATAATAAAAAATAAATCATAAAATTAATATTGACATTTAAAGAATTTCATTTGACAATATGTTCTTTACTAGTATTTTTCCTACAAATTTTTATTTTAAAAATTTACTAAATTACTAATAGTTAATACTGCGATGCTTTATTTCTAAGTCAAATTACCTGTGACCAAAGTGCTCGACAGCCTACCTTAGTATTCCTCTACCAACAGTTTCTGCAACGGTCTTCAGGATCAAAGACTTGAGGTCAAAAGACCTCGTCTACTGCAGTACCTTGGTTAATGCTCTTTTAGCAGGCACCGACAAAAGGTTCGTCACCTCCTGGAGGATAAGGAATGTCAGCTTGCTGCTGCCTTCCACCCCAATTTTCGCCTTTGTCGCTGAAGAATTATGAAAAAACAGTTCGCCAAGGTGAGGAAAAGCATAGAGAGTAAAGTCAAGGAAGTCTTGAGACAGCACATGGACTTCTTGGGCAACAATAGTGGAAGCAGCAACAACGAAGATGAGGAGTATTACTTACTGTTACCCAACAACAATATAGCAACAGGAGCCACATATCAATGAAGTCCAAGTCACAGAACTTGGTCAAGACTTGGCTGGAGACCGACTCCAAGGACTTGCTGACAGATATTGCTTTATTGGGAGAGCAAGTGCTCGTGGACTTGTTCATTAGTGCTACGGTAGAGCGTTTTTTCTCCTTTGGCAATGCCATCTTGAGGGCCAAGAGATCATCCCTGCCTGATGAAAATGTAGACTTCGCCCCAATTTGTAGACACGTACATTTAAGAAGCACCTAAAATTGTATAATATTGTATATGTAAATATATCTTCTTGGGTTAGTGCTGGGACATGATAGGGATGAGCTCGGTTGTCCATGGTGGCCGTTTTCCTCCTTGTTTCTTGTATTCATGTGTAACCGACACGGTGCTGTGAAAAATGAAGGGAGATCTTAAAAGGGCCTCCCAAGAATAAAAAAAATGAAAGGAGATACCATTTTTTTAATTATTGTTTACATCGTCATGGACCTTCAGGAACTCATCCTAAATAGATTCCTCGTCATGGGTAACTCGTAAGGATTGTTTGCAACTTGTAAATGAAAAGATGTTAAATTGAACATTTTCCTCTAAAGTTTCACCATGTCGACAACTCTTCGTTTGAAGGGGCTGTCAGGTGTAATATGAGCCACATATTTCAATATTTAAATAAAAACGAACCCAGAATAATTTCACTGAGAAACAGGCGTTCTAGTTGAGAAATTTGAAAATTAGCGAATTTCTGATTCCTTTGACTCGTAAACGACGCCAAAAGTTGACAGAATTTCAAGGTCTTAATTTGCTGAAAAGAAGGAGAAGAAGAAATATAAGTAGTAGTTGTTGTCGTTGTCGTTGTTGTCGTTGTTGTTGCTATTGTTAATTGCTTCTCAGGAGCAGATGGCATATTTGCTCCCTCCGACCGCTTGCGAGATTAAGGAAAAAAGCCTTTGATCGTACAGCCTGTGTGTGTTGTAGGCCTCGACCAAGCGGCACACACCAAAGTAGGGTGGTCCCACTACAGGAGTGCATCCAGGTGGGGGGGGAGTCCCGCCATATCTACTTGGAAATGATTGGCCGCTCTAAAATTCCACTACCTGTAATGCTGAAGTATTCCACATGTTGTTACAGGGCCTCAGGCGTAGCATAGACAATCATGCTGCAGTTGATATTTGAAGGAGTGCTTGCACTCCCGGCCTCGACGCCCGCAATGAAGGATGGGGTCAGTGATTGGACTTCCGTACCCTCAGTCCTTCCAAGCAAACTTTCCGACGGGCCCTCCATCTCTTTCCCCCTGGACCTTTTCTGATCGACGACCTCGGAGATTCACCCAACTTTGAACTTGGAAGTCGGACGTGGCGATACCGACCATTCTGAAGCCAGTCACTAAACTGGCTCTAGCGCACCACCCAGAACACCATTCTATGTGTGGACGTAGTCTGGAGTTCCCAAAGTGCGCTGGTGAAAGTGTATACTGCTTGTCCTACGAGTATAAGTCGGGCCAGTCAAAAGAACTCAGTTGCACGAATCGCTCGTTAGGGTACGTGCAACTGGGTTCTAACAAGTGTAGAACGGATGAACTATTCAATTTTGGTTATGGATTCTCCATATAAAGGCCCAAGCGCACATTCCGCCAACGACAAGTACGAAAATGAAGGCTCTCCAAACAAAACACCACAGGTAAATAACCTAAGCCAACTATTCGGTCTGGCTTGCCACTCGAGCTTGTAATTCTTAAAACAGATAAAAAACACCCATATTGGGATATAGATCTCCGTAAGTGTCCCAAAGCAAAATCGGAGAAGCAAAATCACAATTCACATTATCTACAATCAAGCCAAAACGATTATGAAATCAAAACCGGAACAATTAAAACAACTCACAATCTACAAGCTACGGACAAACTTAAATATAACACTCGAGTTGACAGAGTAATACTCCATAAATACATGCCAAGATCAAACAGTAGGGAAGTATTTATTTGTAAAAAAGATAAAGAAAATATCTGAAGTCAAAGGTCACCAGATTAAATTTATGTCAATCTTCGAAAAAAAAGACCCGCACCAGGCAGACAGCCCCTTAAGATCGTAAAGACCATTTTTAAACAGCAAACAATATTTCAAACTATATTTCAAAAGCTTTACAGAAAATCGCACTAGTGATGAGTGCAAATTACCCGTAAAGTACCATAAACTGTGTTAAAGCTCATCACACCTTCAGAAAAATCTGACAGAATTATGAATACAACTAGAGAGTCTGAGTCCGAATGCTTATTAGTTTTGGCATCTCGAGAAATCAGTCAGTACAGGGTATGGCAGAAGACGGGCTAAAACTGGCAACGCTGGCATACGCCGACATTACCAGAAACACTCCATCTCCAGCTCCATCAATCTTGATTGAAGTCCAAAAACCGAGACCTTGTCAAACCACAAAAGCTTCAGCCGCCAATGTTAAAAACCCATACCCCATAAGGAAGATCTACACTGGCCTCTAGAAAGACCAAACTCCTCCTACCAAAGCCAGCAAAAGTCAACCTGCAACCTCCGTCTACCCGGAATAATCCAAACCCATCACTGAGAAGAGGATGAACCAAGACTCTCCGAATCTTCGCCATCTTTATCCATTGACGAATCTAAAACCGCTAAACAAGTAAGGACTGGCTTTACTCTCCCAAATTCTCGCCACTTCATCCGTATCCACAGTCCTGAGGAAAAAACTCCATGAATAAGGCAGCGCATCTAGTAACAGGGTAGTCTCATTCGAGATTGAAACTCTCCCTTCACTTAATAAAGCACTCTTTCAGCACCATAAACACCTAATTAATCCCAACCGAACCTTCAACGTGCAGAAACAATTTTTCCAGATACACGAACACCAGAGTTCTTGAAGCTTCTCTTCCAAAACGTCTGCCAATACCCAAAATAATCTCCCCGATTAAGGCCCTAACGGCCAAAGAACTGACATCGAGCAATAATAACAGTCAAACCTTGTTAATGAAAATGAAATAAGGCATCGTGAAGAAGCAACAAAAGTTAGATAACAACAGAGAACCCAACTACTAAATATCCAATATTGACCAAAGAAACAACTATAAGTGAATAAAAAATTAAAACACCCAAACAAATTCCAATCATCCTTTAGCTACACTAAATATGGAAAAACAGTTAATTAAAATGGCCTACAACTACACTACTGCACAACTAGCTCAGAGGGTCAGCGGATCACATTCCGGTGTTGCAGAAGTGTTCAAGTGTATCCGAGAAAATGTGAACATCCAAGACCAACCTTGTTCTACACGACCCAGGATCAGTACGCAACCGCACCATCAGTACTTACCTCACCATCTGTCATAATTTTCCATATTTGTCAAAAAGTATTTAGCATAGATACACAGGAAATTATGTTTAATCAAGAGATCTTAAGTTTAAGGTTCCTATTTCCAATGAACTTTAGGGGGTTCACTAGAAATGGCTAACTGAAGCTTGATCTTCCCTGCTGGCAACTAGGGATTTTCCCAGGGGGTTATAAGAAGCGCGCCCCATCTGTTATAATTTTCCATACTTGTCAAAGAGTATTTAGCATAGATACACAAGAAATTATGTTTAATCAAGAGATCTTAAGTTTAAGGTTCCTGTTTCCAATGACCTTTTGGGGGGTCACTAGAAATGGCTAACTGAAGCTTGATCTTCCCTGGTAGCAACAAGGGCGCTCCTCAAGGGGCTATAAGAAGAAGGCGGTATCATTTTGCACTATATACTTACCGCACCATTTTAAAAATAAACTTTAACTATAGCACCAAATATTAAAAAAATCTTGAATAAAACTCTCCCCCTAACACTGAAGGTTGTATTTATAAAGTTTCATGTAAGGATTGCAAAAAATATTTCATTGGCCTAACTAGCAAACCACTTAACAAAAGAATAAGCTAGCAGAATTATAGCATAAGAGCAAGCCAAAGATACAATACTTTAGTTTTACACATACAAATCAAATCAAATAAAATAAATGAGCAAAATTCGTTCAACATATTTTAAAAACAGATCCTATGTCCAAAGAAATATTGTAGAATCGGCAGCTATCAAATCAACCTGGTTTTCTAACATTGACAGTAGTGAATGATTACACAATTTAGATGTTTTAAGCTTAACAATGCTAGATAAAAGATACAAAATAAAAGAGAAGTTATATTAAATTGTACCTTTCAATTGGTTTAGATTCTTTTTGCTTTTAAATATTCACAGCTAGTCATTAATATATGTATTTATGGATATAAATGTGTTCACATGTATGTATAATGCTGAAACTAAAAAAAATATGTTTTCTAAGACAGGCTTTGTACATTAATAATTATTTGAGTTCTCTGCCATGAGGAATGACATGATTTGTAGACTTCTGGGATCACTTCTACATGAGTCGTGACCTGCGTAAATCAGATGGACTTCACTTAAACGGGTTTGGAACGCTGAGGTTCGGTAGACTCTTACTGAATAGTGCTGCTGTATTTTTTTTAAGAAGGTTTACACCGATCTTTAGAACAGAGGTATAGGACTGGCATGTAATTCATATCCCTATTATGTCGATCCACCCCGCAGTGTAACCTTCTGCATACTATTACACCTGGTAATTCTAGGAGCTGCGCATCTTCCCTGAAATTAAAGAAGCTATGTCACCTAGTTGACATCAACTCTCTGATTGGACCTGGAAAAGTTGTTGGTGCGTTTCTCCCTCAGTCCCTCTCAGCGCTACCTTTTCTATTCTACGACTATCCTCTCAACCTTTTTACTGCCTACACTTGGTACCAGGAGGAGCTGCTCTCAGCCTAACAGAGTGCAAATTAGGGACCACCCGCCACTGGGTTGAAGTGAACTCTTTCACAGGTCTCAGGTAGGTTGTTGGTGCGTTTCTTCTTTGCTCTTACTCAGCATTCTTTTTGTCTCTGACTATCCTTTCAACCCGGGAGGGTGTGCAGTCCGTCAGGGTACCGTATTTGGTTCGCTCAAAATGGTGCCTGGGTGGATTTCACGCCATCCCTGGATAACCTAGCACATGGGTATGATAATAATAGGTGATACCCACCCTACTGGTTAGTGGACAGGCCTATCTCTACTTTTCTTTATTACATACCCGCCTACCCTCTTTCAAACTTGTTCTTCTATTCACAAAGATTCTGGCTCCTCGGCTCGCTTTCGTCCTCTTAGCAGACCTTAGTCGAGTGACTCTGTATACCGTGAGGTCCCGGGCTGCTACAAGGTCCGAAAGCCTGCTTGCTGAAGGAAATATTAGGCACGGGGTGTGTTGGGCCATAGACTATGCTCACACTTTCCGTACACATAAATATAAGGTGGCTTCGCCAGCACTATCCTTTATGGTTAAAGTTCGAGAACAAATTAGCCTGAATGGCGGACCCGGTTGACAAGGCTCATCTTAGCTCGTTCCTGTCGATCAAGAATTTGTAAATGATCATACTCTGGAATTTTCTGATTCTCTGGAAATATTTCTCTTAATCTTCCAAGGCATTAGGATTGTCATAGTATCTATCTTCCATGTAAATCTTTGTTTTGTTTTTATCATGGCTACAACAAGGAAATAGTGGGTGAGGGCAGACGCATGTAGATCTGACCCCAAGCGCGGCTTTGCCCTCCATATGTGTCGGTGAGAACGATATAACACAAGACACCCCTTGGACCGGTGGAGGAGCTGCCCCCTCCCCTACCATCCGCATTCCACAAAGTAACTTCCCTTTTGCAATCTTTGGGGCCGCCCCCGGATAGCTCCATCTCAGCAAAGGAGGTGCCCACCCCTTGTGCTTTCTCAGGGGCTCACTCCAGCCTACTTCTAACGGAGAAGAGGCATACCCCTATCCTACTTCTATGGGTTAGTTAGCTTCCTCCCATCACCTTCTTTGGAGTCACACTTGGACGACTGCATCTCTACCCCCAGCGGCGGTCTCCCCTTTCGTTTTACAGGAGACTGCCAAGAAAGCAGACAGATGGCTAAGAATCGGCCTCTTTTGGTGGTAACGGCGCGATATGGCCAACGGCCTTAGAGGGAGATTGTTAGCGGAGGCTTTTGGGCCGTGCCCTCAACTGTCCAGTAAGCATGCATTTTAAGCTTGCAGGGTAGCGGCACGCCTGCACCCTCTCTTCCACGACATGACTGAAGAGTCCTCGATTGGGATCGATGATACCTTGGGAGTAGATGGTCACTTGGATGCTATCCCCACTGACCTGGACATGGTCCAAGAGGTGACCTCGCTCCAGATGGCAGGATATTCCGTGAGGGTGAACTTGGGCTTGGTGCCAAACACTGAACCTGAGTCCGCCTCTGTGCAAGTTTCTCCTCAGGCGGCTTGGGCCTCCGATGACTCAGAGAGAAGGGCCTCCTTCTTCGACTGATACCCCTTTGACAGCTAATCTCTTCTTCATTTTGGAGAAGGGGCTTGCTGAGGCCGGTCTGTCCGGCCTTGGGGCCACTTTCGGGGGTGGAGATAAACGAGTTCACTCCTCGCCCTCCTCTTCAAGGAAGAAGAAGAAAGACAAGAGGAAATCGAAAAAGACAAGGGAGTCCTTTTCCTCCACGGGGTCTTTGGGTAGGGATGGATGCGCTGCCGCTTCGGCAAGCGATCAGGCTAAGATTGGCACATCCGGCCCCGAGAGGCCCTAGAGCGAAGAGTCCCACACCAAGAACAAAGTTGCAGGTGTGCTGAACAGAGCCTTGATTACGTTGGAGCCATTTATCCCAAGATTACCTAGCGTTTTTGAGTTATTCGATCCACTGATAGTAGCACGTTTGTATAAGGCCACATGCTCCATCAAAGGTGAGCTTTAGCTAGATTTACTGGTAAAGAGCCTAAGGAGACCCGTTTTTCGGACGAGATCTTTCTTCCAAATGCGGTGCAACCTTCGGACACTCGATGACTCGCCGGTGAGTATGACGCCGCTCTTAACCATTAACTTCGTAAAGGAGTGGTTTATGAGACGGAACTCGTAAACTACTCATTAGGCATTACTAAAGGGGTGGCTGACTGGTGAGCGGTCAAGGTCGCACGTGTAATGACAAAACAGGAGAGGGATCTTGAGACCCACCACTACATTCTTCGTCACGTCTGACTGTGATAAGTTTCCTAATTCGAGTCGGTGCGTTCCGGTCAGTATCACTACCAGGTCAAGGCATTCGTGCCACTGATGGAGAGGTGCTACTAATGCCACTGCTTTGGCCATACGCATCGCTCCTGCACACGTGTAATTTCGGGTTTACCCGAAGTCTGGGTAAGTTCCGCTAAGGCCGTACACGATAAGTCTTTATCGTGTATGAACAAGTAGGTCAATTGTGAAGAGCTGCATATCTTCTGTATAAGGAACTTTTGGCCGTTCAGGCTTCGGAGCGTCTCTTCTTTCACAAGGCAAAGGACTTTGGTTCTGATCTGCGCAGTGTTGCCTGGGACATCTGGTAGAGCTCTTCTGAGAGAGCTAGCAGCACAAAGGGTTCACACCCAGCCTCAGTTAAAACCAGGGCTCCTTCCCCTCCCTCCTTGTAAATGTGTGTCATAAGAAAAACAGCCGCGCGTCTCTAATGAGACGTTAGACTCTCACGATTCCCCTCCTGCTGAAGGTGCTCGTGAGGCCGTCTTTCGAGGTTCCTGAAGTTGTCCCCCGAAAAGAGGACAGCAGCAAAGGAGTTTCAGCTCTTCCCCCCCCCCTCAAGGTGTGACTGGATGACTCAGGGAGGCGTGATCGTCAAAAAGAAGGACCCTCGCCTCCGAAGCCGCCCCGCCAACTAAAGGTTTTGAGGCGAGAGAAGAAAAGATTCGAAGAGCAAAGATCTCTCCAGATAAGTTCTCAAAGGCGACAGTGCTTTCAGGAAATTTATGCCTCTGGGGAGCGCATGGTCATTCCAGTGGGGGTTTTCTGTTTCAAACGGTCCCTCGCATCTCATCAGAGCTAGGCCTGGAGAGCATATTCAATGAATGGAATTGCCGTGTACTCTGGGCCAACTGGAAGGAGCTGCGAAGGCTCGTCTCCTATCGTTCTCCGTTGCTATTTTTCTTGCAGGAGAACATGCTGGGCGCGCAATCCTCCTGCCCATCCTCCCAGTGATTAAAGGTTTTGCGACTCTATCATCACGGAATGGGGGCCTGCCAGGAGGATACATGATTTGACCCCTCCTTTTAGGCAGTGGTAGTGCAAGATAAATCTGGATAAGAGGTATACTGTAATTTCTGCGTACATTCCACCGTCAGCCGATTTCAACGCGAGGTATTTCGGCCGCATCATGACACAGTTTCCGAAGTCCTTCCTACTTTGATGGCACTATGCCCCAGGATTTTTCAATCTGGAGAAAGCATATGATACCGCATGGTGCTACGGTGTCATGGAGACTCTCCACACAATTGGGGGCGAGGGGACGCCTCCCAATCTTTATTTCTGAATTTATAAGAGATCGTCGATTCCACGTCTGGGTAGGGGAGCCCTATCCGGCCCAATTGAGCAGAAAGAGAGGGCCCCGCAGGTAGGTTTCCTCAGTGCAACACTCTTTTCTTCCATGAGCATCAACAGTATTACCTCGGTGCTATCGGAAGATGATCTCGCTACTTTGTACGTAGACGAATTTTAGATCTCTTTTGTTGCGACCCAGATGGTAACTTTAGAGAGAGTCGACTCTAACATCCAGTGAATCACTTCTCTCACTATGCCGAAACGCACAGGTTTCGGTTTTCCTCGACCAATACTAAGGAGGTACACTTTCACGCCAACCACGGTTACACTCCGACCCGAACTTGTTCTAAATGAGGTTCGCCTGGAAGTAGTGGATTCGCACCGTTTCGTTAGTCTTGTTTTCGACCAACAATTCAACTGTGAGGTTCATATTCGCAGCCTTATGGTCTATTGTACCCTAGCCATGGATATTATTCGTTCCGTGACTTTCAGCACCTTGGATTCTGATAGGGCCACTGCCTTACTTTTCTACTGATCCTTTGTTCGTTCAAAGCTTGACTATAGATACAGCTTTTAGGCATCTGAAGTTATAAAATGAAAACAAAACCTAATACCCCCTTCAAAAGCGGTCGATCCCGCATAACCACCGTCCAAGAAGACAGAGCTATTAGTCGCTTATCTAGGAAAGATCCTTTCGAGACTGCACCAGGTATTCTCAAAAAATTAAGACCAATAATGGCAAAGAAGTGAGCCGTTTAATAGTGTTCCGTCGCCTCAATGCATCTGCTTTAAAGATCGTTCTTCAGCAACCAAACCAGTCATCAGTAAGAAGAACCAGAAGGCCAGACTCGAATAGAATATGCTGAAGCTCATATTGTATTGAAGGATGAAAATTGGGAGAAAATTCGTTTCATCAAAGAGAGTAAATTAAATTTAGCTGGTTCTGATGGCAAGCACTTTGTTAAATGCGCTGCAAGTGACAGACAACCCTAAATGTTTTTTAAAAAGTCTGCCAATCATATAGGAAGCAGCATCAAGGTATAAGTAATGTTTTCGTCTGAAGGAGTTGGTCCGCTAGTGCGAATAATTGGAACGGTAAATGCGAAGGTGTACCAAAACCTTGTACAACAATATGTTTTACCTTCAATCTGAGCATCTCTGAACCAGCTAGGAGTATTTATGCAGGACAATGCGCTTTGGCATACTCCAAGGCGAGTAAAATACTACTTCAAACAAAAAGATATCGAAGTAATGGAGTGGCCTGCTCATAGCCCGGACCTAAACCCAATTGAGAGCCTCTAGAACAGGGTTACCCAACCTCTTTTAACCCATGGCCCACTTTGAACACAGAATTTTTCTCTGGCCCATTTAATTATATAGCCGGGAAAAATACTTCAATTTTACATATGCATAATATATTCAATAAAGATACCAGCGATCTCTATTTATTGAGCATACACAATTCCACAAGCATCAAAATTATTTTGCATCTCAAATGAAACAACCATTTATAACCATTATATATTTTCATAATTTTTCTAATAAAATATACAACAAAAACCTTCCAATGGCAAATAAAAAATTTAAGACAAAGATAAAATTCGTTGGCTTCAATATATAAAACCTTTTTCAAAATAAGAAAAATTATAACAAAACTGAGTTTCAAATTTAGCTTAGCAAGTTTTCCTGTCAGGACCCATGCTTTTAAAGACACGAAGATCACCTCGACTTACAATTTATAAGCAGTTTGGTTCTTTTGATAATAGCTGAGAGGCTGCTAAAACCTGGTTCTACTAGGTAAGACGTTGGAAAGGCAATATTATATAATTTACCATCTCCCAGACCAATGGAAATTTGGCTGCAATTTCATTACTTGTCCACAATTTATGGAGTCCTGTTTAAAATTAGCTCGAGCAGTTCGATTACTCTGCAACTCAACGAGTTTTTTTTGTAGTATGAAATCAACATCAGCTGCATTTGTCTCAGATGGATCTCCCACCCAACTTGAAATCTTCATGTGTAGAAGATCTTAGATCTTAATTTTCATATCATTGTGCATTTTTTTCAAATGATCGATGTGAATGAAAATATCATATTCATCCCGCTCCTCGGGAGTGGTAAGAGTTGGAAAATGTATCAACTCCTTACGCCCGATATTAAACTTGGACAAATGAATCTTTCCAAGAAAAGCAGCGATTGCCTCTTTGCAAATTAAAAGATTCTTATTTTTTCCTTGTAGCTGCTTTTTCCACATCTTTAGTTTTTCAAATATATCTGAAAGGTTGAAAATGTCGGATTTCTTCTCCAAGCTCCGTGGCATTCAGGAATAATTCAACACGTTTGCATATGTAGTTCAATGAAGGACGCAGGTAATTACTTTTAGAGAGCGCAAGTAAACAGTAAATCAGCATACTCTAAATATATTTTAATTATATACATGGAGTGAATTTCGTTAATCCAGAGACTAAGAGTCAATAAAAGTTTTATGTCCCATTTCATGAGCTGTGGCCCATATATTAGCCCATGGCCCACTAAAAAATATAAAATTTCTGTGGCCCACCGAAAATTTGCCATGGCCCATTTTGGCCATGTGGCCACAGGTTGGGAACCGCTGCTCTAGAAGATCATTGGAGACAAAGTTAGAGACCAGTAGCCTTTACCTGGGACGGATTTATGGACGAAAATTGAGCAAGAGTGGAACAAAATAACACCAGAATTTTGCAAGAAACTGGTCAGATCTTGTAGTCGTCATTGAGCCGAAATAACAAAAAAGGGAAGGGGGAGGGGGTTTCAACACCTCATATTAAGTGTTTTAAGTTTCATCGTTGTTAAATCTTGCTTTGTTTCTAGCGTATTTGCTAGCTAAGCCATTCTGCGAATGATAGTTCTCTTATTTTTCACGTGTCAATATTTTATCTTGTTACTTTATTTAGTATAATTTCTTGAATATACGATTGTATCATATGAAATTTCCCTAAAATATATTAAATGCATGCATTTATGTACCATGTAAATCATTCTCTTATTTTTCTCGGTCGCCAACCACTCTCACTGCATCCACGGCCGACTTCGATGGTGCCTATGCCACAGAGAGACGACATTCATACCATTAAGCCCTTCGCGTTACGGCTAGGGAAATCCTTCAATAGTTCGGTTTAGCTCTTGGGGCGGTGGTGCCTCTGGTTCCGACCGGATACCATTTTTGAATATTTGTGGCCACCTCTCTACTCCCAAAGGTTCTGGTTTTGTTTTTCTTTGTCTGGTTTGGTTTGGGGAATTTTAAAGGAGCATAGTACTAGCCTAAAATTTTAATTGCGGCAATTTAGGCCCTTGAAGGCAGTCGCCAAATGGGCGCTGTAAATAAAAAAAAGTACGTCGATCCACAAACTGTAATTCTAATGTGCCACGTCTCTCTACAAAGGCGCGCAGTTCGAGATATAAGGTCGATAAATTAATAGCGTTAGCTACAACAAACGAATTCGATATAACTGCTGTCACTGAAACAGGGGGCAAATGTTGTGGGAGAAATGTGATGAGAAAAGACGATAATATTCCTTTTCACACTTTCGACGTCAGTTGGACAAGAAACAACAGTCCTATGCGCGGACATTAATTTCCAGACGTAAATTTGATCAAGAAATGACAGACAGAGAGGGAAAACGCCTCGTAGATTTCATAAATGATAATTTCCTTCATTAGAGAGTTGATGTGTCGACACGTGATCATACCATATTTGAGTTGACTTCGATCATCGATGAAAATATTAAATGGAAAATATACATGCTGGGAATCATTGAGAAATAGTAATCATTACATAATTCATTTGTATATAAATATTTCTTGAATTATTAGGAGAAAATTTCAGTTAATTCCAGATTTTAAATCTTGTAAGTTTGCTCTCTTCTTCGATCGTCTAAAACAGTGGTTCTCAACCTTTTTTTTTACCCATGGACCCTTTTCCTTTAAAAAAATTTGCTGGGAAGCCCCCAAATATTTCACTAATAAAAAAGCAAAGGAATTGTATCAATAAGTAAAAAAATAGTAAATAATTATGCTTATTTTGAAGGAAAACTTTAAGTTTAAACTAATACAAATAAATTATTTAATAGTTAAATTTTATGGAGCATTTATGTACATTATAAATAATTCATAATATACCTTTAAAAAGATAAATGAGTAATTAAATAAAAATGTAGATTTATTCAATGAGATCCTTGTGACTGATGTTGCTCAGCGAGTTTTTTAATATTCGGCTCCATCGATGTCAATGATAGTCGAAGATCACCCCTTTGCACAATGTCGAGTCTATTACGAGCTTTTGACAATAAGTGAGAAACACGACTAAATCCTGATTCAACAAGGTAAGATGATGGAAAAGCAATGACGTAGAGTTGTGCTTTATCCCAGAGTAGTTGATACTTTTTAGCAGCTTCATTTGTTTTCCATATATCATGCTTCCCATCTTTAAATTTTGCCTGCAATATTTCATCACTTTGTAATTCAAAGAGGGTTTCCTGTAAAGAAATGTCTACATCGGCAACGTTAACTTCGAAAGGAATTGTCACCCAAGTTGGTATATCCATCATGAGTAAGTCACTAAACCTAGCTTGCATATCTTTGTGTAAATTTTCCAAATATTAACCATACAATGCAGATCATCATCGTGCAGATCGCTGCTAATTGAGGCCAAATAAGGAAACTGTTCAAATGCACGACGTCTGATATTAATCTTGTACAACTGTAACTTTTTCAGGAAAGCAGTAATTGCACCTTTACTGGATATGAGATCAGAATTTTTTCCTTGAAGCTGTTTATTAAGTAAATTGATTATTTTCAAATACATCTGATAAGTAAAATACGTCACATTTAGTTGTAAGCAGTTGTTCTCCAAGATGGGTGTTGGCCAGAAATAAGACAATAGAATCCCAAAGTCCAATAAAACGATGAAGACAATTCCCCTTTGACAACCATATCACCTCAGTATGCATTACAAGACGTTCAAACTCTTCTCTATTTTGACTACAGAATTGACGAAAGAGGCGGAATTTTATTTAATATGGTTAACCACTTTTATCACAACACTAAGTGCATCATGTAGGCGTCCACCCAATTTCTTAGCAACTAAGTGTTGATGGTGTATCACACAGTGTATGCAAAATACTCCGGGGACAGCTTGTTTCAAGTGTGCAATAAAACCTTTATATCTGCCAGTCATGGATGATGCACCATCAGTAGCACATGCCATTATGTTTTTGAGTGGAATATTACTTTCCTTGAAATATGTAACAACTTCATTAATAATTGTTTCACCTCTTGTGTCTGTCTTGAGACTTCTGGCGAAAAGCATTTCCTCTCTGGGTCTTGATCATCCATAAATCTAACATATGTTAGTAGAATTACTTCATTATCTCTTAATGTTGATTCATCAAGCTGAAGAGCAAACTGTTTTACTTGCAAATTAGCTATTAATTTCTTTTCAACATCCTCTGTTATTTCATCAATGCGTCGTGACACAGATGAGTTGCTTAACGGGATGGAATTAGTTATTTCATTTGCACTTTGTTTCAGAACTGATGAAATTATAAGACACTGCTGGCAAAATTACTGTTTCACCAAAATTATGGGTTTTTCCAGCCTTTGATATTATTTTGCTGATTTTATAAGATGCCCAT
Organism: Ceratothoa steindachneri; assembly: GCA_963969495.1. NCBI lineage: Eukaryota > Metazoa > Arthropoda > Malacostraca > Isopoda > Cymothoidae > Ceratothoa > Ceratothoa steindachneri. The sequence goes on from OZ018318.1 coordinate 57,735,385, forward strand.
AAACTATCCTTTAGTTTGGAGAGATAAGACATTTTAAGATAAACCATTGCAATTATATGGCGTTAAGAGGCCAATAATCGTGAGTAATTTAACTAAACATCCAAGTTAACATATTTAACTTTGCGGTACTTCAAGTACAATATATTGGGCACTATTACCATTTCCCGGGATTAGAATGTACGTCACGAATTATGTTCCAGTGTGTGTGTGTGTGTGTGAGGGAGTGTATTGAAGATTAATTTCACACGCACGTGTTGATATTTGTGACATAACATGTCATAACATGACACAACGTAAAGTAATATAATATGATATGACATAGCTTAACATCATTATGATGATATAATATTTGATGCAATACGATGCGATTTGATACGAGTACGATAATTATGATACGCTCTATTCACCATAATACACAATAATATAACACAAAATAACATATATTAGTATAAAATGGTATAATATAATAATTTAGTAAATCCAGGAGTCAATAATTACTCCTCGCTTTGATTCAAATCTAATCTAATGGAGTTCATTATTATAATCAATTGGAATGAAGGGTTCCAAGCTTATTAAGTTTGCTAAGAACTTCCTAGGAATGATATTATTTTGATACATTTAATCCCCTCTCTAAGAATTAAAGTACATAGTAAAATATTATAATAACTTACTCATTAAACACCAAAACACGTTTTACGAACAATTAAAACTGAAAAATATTCACATGAATTCTCCATGAGTTCACACTGTGTATCTGTATGAGTTGGACCCGAAGATGAGAGGTTGCCAAATAATGTTTTCTATGAAGAGCATTAATAGAAATTAAAAATTGATACTAATAAATAATTTTAACGATAATGATATATATAAAATATATTAAAAAATGGTGTTATAAAATTTCCTTGTTTTTTTTTACTGCTCATAAATTATCGATGGCAAAAGTTAATATTTGAAAACACAAATTGGCATCCAACAGTACTTCATAAACACGCGTTACCATCCTCCCTCCTCCCCCTCCCCCCTCCCCCACTCTCTCTCTCTTTCTCTCTCCATTCTCAGTAATAATAACAGTTCTGAAGTAGAATTGCTCTATGGCCAACCAAAATATCACCGTGGACCCCAATTCGTTATTTTATGTGTGTGGACCCCTAGTAATGTTACATGGCCCCCCCTAGGGGCCATGTGGCCCACGGTTGAGAACCACTGGTCTAAAGCACGTAAATTGGCATGAAATTTTGAACGCTCTTAATGCAGAGGAAATTTTCGCGACATTTTTGGATTCAATCTTTACTATAAATAATGAGCTTGTGCATTAGAAAACTATATGTTTTACTAGAAGTAGATGAGCGCTTTAGGTATAAATGCATACGAGGTAGTAAACGATACTATCAAATTTTATAGGCTAGTAAAAATGTGGAAAAGCAGAACAGTTTTTTTCCTCGTCTTGTAAAATGTACCGAAAGGATGAGCCAAGCGGAAACCTAAGAGATTTTATAAATACTTTAATAATTAATTGTCGTAAACCAATAAAGGAATATATCTTGTCCTCCGGGTGATTCTGCAGATGTGCTTAATGACGATCGGTTCCATGTAGTCAAGGTATTAAATATCGCTGTAATCTCGGAAATTTACATAACGACAGGTAGAACAGAGGAATGGACCAAAAAATGGCAGGTGAAATTCAATATAGCTAAGTGTAAGGTAACGCTCCTAGTTCATCTAAATCCAAATACGGTTTCCTTGAAAAAAAAATTTGGGTGTATTAATTTCGAGCGATCTAAAAGTTTTAAAACAATGGGTTGTATCTGACACCCCGAAGTGAACAAACTTCTGAGTTGCATATTTAAGAGCTTTTCATGTTCAAAATGAAAGCTATTATTTTTCCATTGTATAAAAAAAAAACCGCTTGAAGGACCTCACTTGGAAAATGCTGTTCAATTTTTGGTTTCCTTATCTGCAGAAAGCACATCTTAACATTGGGACATGACAACGTCGAGCGACCAAATTAATTCCAAAAATTAGAAAAAAATCCTATGAAGTCAAACAGAGATCTTAATTTGCTCTCAGTAGAAAATAGTCGTTTTACAAATATGAATAATGGCTGCTATTGTAGTTAGATAACAGACCCGCAACCACAAATAAAACTACGTTAGTTCAGCAGTTTTTCTCTTACATATTTCTCAGCTATGGAATAATTTATCTTTGAAAGAATCTCATTCAGGTTTAAGAATAGAATTGATAAATATTAATTTATCACGGAAAAATACTACAAAAAGCAATTCCGTATATTAAATGATATGTCATTTACGTCACACTGTTCCGTTCAATCGGATCTTCTCTCTTCACTTCTAATCCATTCTTGGACTAGCCTCGAGTGTATCTTAGGCATGTCTTAACCGCTCAGAGATTCTTTTAAAATCAGTATTTTTATTAAGCTAACTATTTCAAGGAAATCTCTCTCTCTCTCTTTTTTTTATAACGAAAATAGTGGGAGAGGTGACGCCCCCTTGTCGCGGGAAGAGAGCTTGTGTGGACCTTGGACTTTTCGAGCTATGTCGGCGGGGGTACCTCTTCTGGGTACCCCTGGTAGGGCTTCCCTTGTCGATTTGGTCGGAAACGAGGTTCCAGACTAAGTGCGTCATTCCTTCCTTTTTCTACTCTATCACTCTTTTTTTTTACTTTTATCCTATCTCCCACTCATACAAAAAAAAGAAAAAAAGAAGCCTACTCCTATCGTGTCACTCTTACCCTTTCTTCCTCTATCTACCTATAAGGACCTGGCAGCTACTTCATGCGTCAGAAGAGAGGCTTTGGAACCTCTATAAACAACGCCAATCGACGCTCACTGGTTGCGAGAGACAAGGACTAGAGGTGTCCTAGGCGTTGGGGCACGATGAATGGGATGAGGGTAGTGCCTCGTTAACCCCTTCCCTGGCGCGTAATTATTGACCGTTCCCAGTGCCCGTTGACGGGTGCCTCTGGTAGCATTGGTCCGAGGGGACGGCCCTTTGTTCCCATGTTGGTTGCCAGGCCAATAGAAAGCCTTGGGTCGAGTTCCTAGGTGTGGCGGGATATCCATTGAACGCTACTCCGAGATCCTGGCCGTTGTGAAGGGAACTAGTAGGAGTTTAGTACGGGGCGTGCTTCGTTGTTGTTCACCTGGTGAGAAATCGATGGCCCCTTCGGGGACCGTCAGTGCTGCTTGGTTGGGAGCCACGGCACGCCGAGGTTTGACGACTCGGCCGGACGAACAGCAGCACATGGAGCGTGCCTTCTGAAAGATCCGAAACCTCTCCGATCGATAGGCGGGAGCGACTCACGCTGGGAGAACTCACCAACCCCCCTTTTTATCATTGATTGGTCACGAGTTTTCAGAGAGAGAGAAAGCGCTCAAAATGACAGGCAAAAAAGGACCCGTTCGTCTCAAACACAACTGTGCAATATGCCAGTTAGAAAAGTGGTGTGTTGACTTTCCGGAGGGCTGCTATTCAAAATGCAGCCCTGAAAGTATCTGCACTACTTGCATATTGACGCGAGAGGTGGAAAAATTAAAAGACCTCTATAGAGCCTCAGAGGAGAGAGCTAAGGTCCTTGAGGGAAAGTTGGAGAAGCTCGAAGCCCTTAACGTAGCTCAGGTTCGATGCCTAGAAGAGGCGCCGCCCACTGATGTGTCGGAATCCCCTAGTAATGAAGCGGACATTCCGGCATAATCTGAGGCGAAGCCAGCTGAGGCGAGAGAAAAGGAGAAAAAGAAGAAAGGAGAAACGAAGAAAAAAAAGAAAAAGAAGATAGTTGAAACAAAAGTAGAACCCAAAATAGAAGAAAAACAGATAAAGAAGAAGAAAAAGAAAGATAAGAATGTGGAGAGTAAAGAGGAAAAGGGGAGGCCTCTTCCACAAGGGAAGACCCCGTCTTCAGAGACCAAGTGTCCGAAGGTCACCCTCATTGGTGACTCGCAAACACGGGATCTGCAGCCGCTGCTAGCGGCCCGCCTTCGCACTAGCGTGAAGGTAAGCTGCCTGTCAGGACGGGGTAACCACACCATCAGAGTAGAGGCAGAGAAAGCTCAGGTTTCTGAGAATTCAGTCGTTGCTCTGATGGTGAGCGGCAACGACCTCTACCTCAGAGGGGGTAAGGTTGGCCTCAGTGGCAAGACCATCCAAACAGTGATGGGAGCCGTGGACGACATAGGGCTTAAAAACCGCAAACGTGTGGTGGTTGGGATGCTTCCGAGAAGAGGTCCATCCCGAACCGCTCACGAAAGAAACGTCGCAGTGAACAGAAGGTTGGCGGATCTCTGCACGGCAGAAGGAGTCTTCTTCGTGGACCCGTATCGTACCTTTATCGGTAGAAACGACCTCTACCAAAGGGACGGGGTACATCTCTCCTTTCAAGGGAAGGCCTTTCTCGCCAATCTAATCCAGGATGTCGTGGAACGCACCCAAAGGAGCGTTCGAACCAGAGCGAAAGCGGACGTGCGCCAGCATGCCCGTGTCACTCCTGGAACGACCTTCTCGGAGGTCGTCAAAAAATGTGTGACCACGAAAACAGAGAAGCCGGGAAACGGAAGAGTGTAGGGAGTCCTACACTAGGGGACTCCCTCAAAGTTCTGTTCAATGCGAGGTCAATCAGGAATAAGTTTCTTGAGCTCCGTGGCCTCGTAGTAACAGAGGAACCTGAGATGGTGGCCATAACGGAGTCGTGGATAAAAACCTCAAGCCGAGATTTTGAAGGTGAATTCACGATTCCCGGTTACCAGCTCTTCCTGAAAGATAGGCCAGACAGAGAGGGTGGTGGTGTGATGTTGTATGTCAAGGATACTCTCAACTCGACGGATTGCAACATCATATCCGACCATGAACTACTAGGTGTTGACCTAGAGATAGGTCCTGCCAAATACAGGACCCTGGTGCTTTATAGACCTCCTGCCCAACTCGTTGAAAAGGACAGAGATCTGTACCAGCTGCTAGGAGAACTTGTCAAAGACAGAGTGTGTATCGTCATGGGTGATTTCAACACACAAGTTGACTGGGAAACCAGAGAACCCTGTGGCGAGAACGCACTACTCCTGGAGTTCACGAACAACGAGTTCCTCACTCAGTGGGTGAGAGAGCCAACGAGAGGAGACAATATCCTCGACTTGGTTTTCACCTCTGAGGATGACATCGTTGAGGACCTCTCTGTTGGCGAAAAGCTCGGTGGCAGTGACCACCGACTAATTAGATTTGTAGTCAAAGTCCCCAAGGCAGAGCCTGCAACTAGTAAATCAAGGAAACTGGATTTGAGGAGAGCAGACTTTGCAGGTCTACGCGCGGGACTGACTGACGCGAGGCTAGAAGAGTGCGATGCTGTTGAAGACTCTTTGAACAGTTTCAAAACCACATTCATGAGTCTTCAATCGCGTTTTATCCCTCTGAAATGCCACCGTCGGTCCTCTGTTCAACCAAAGTGGTTTAATCGAGAAATCGGCCAACTGCTTAGGGAGAAGAGAAATGTGTACCGGCAATCGAAGATCTCGGGTGACTTTGACGAGTACCGGAGGCTAGCCAGGAGAGTGAAGTCCAGTATAAGGGCGGCTAAGCGGTCTGAGGAACTCCGAGTGGCGAGACTCTGTAAAGAGAATCCCAAGGAGTTTTTTGGATATGTGAACAGCCGTAAACCAATCCGTCGAACGATTGGCCCTTTGAGGAATGAGGAGGGGACATTAAAGCATTCAGATGCAGAAAATGCCAACCTCCTCAACGACTACTTCTCTTCAGTGTTTACTGAAGAGTGTGGTCCCATTCCCCAGCCGACGGATTCCTACTCGGGGGAAAAGCTGACCTAAAGACGAATAAGTCCCCTGGACCGGACGGGTTTCTACCTAAAGTGTTGAAGGAAGTGTGCGATGAAGTATCACGACATCTGTGCGCTATCTTTAACATGTCAATCCGGACCAAATGCGTTCCTAGAGACTGGCGTGAGGCGGAGGTGACTCCTATCTTCAAGAAAGGAGACCGTAACCAACCGTCGAACTACCGACCTATCAGTCTGACTTCGATAGTCGGTAAACTCATGGAAAGCATCATGGTGGACAAAGTGACGTCGTATTTAGAGTCAAACCTGCTACTGAAGAGTTCCCAGCACGGCTTTCGAAGGCAACGGTCATGCCTGACGAACCTTGTGGAATTCTTCCACTTCGTTTTCAGTGAGCACGATCGGGACAAGGCGGTGGATGTGGTGTACCTAGACTTTCAGAAAGCCTTTGATAAGGTACCACACCGCCGCCTTCTCCGGAAAGTGCGAGAGCTAGGCATAGACGGAAAGGTAGCCGGCTGGATCGAGAACTGGCTAAGTGGCAGACGGCAACGGGTGGTGGTGAATGGAGAGTCTTCTGAGTGGGTGCCCGTTACTAGCGGGGTGCCTCAAGGTTCTGTCATGGGACCACTACTATTCATCATCTACGTAAACGACATGGACGGTGACATGGTTGCCAAGATTTCCAAATTTGCCGACGATACCAAGCTTGGTATGAACGTTGCAAAGGATGGAAATACTGCCCGCCTGCAGGAAGATCTTGGGAAGATTGGGGAGTGGTCGGACATGTGGCAGATGCCTTTTAACGTGGGCAAATGCAAAGTGATGCATATCGGCCACAGAAACCCCCAATCTCAGTATATCCTTAAGGGCACTGCTCTTGAATCGAGTGACACTGAGAAGGACTTGGGTGTAAAAATCACTAGTGACCTCAAGTTCTCGAAACAGTGCATTGAGGCGGAGAAAAAGGCCCAAAGGATGCTAGGCTATATTAAGCTCCAGTTTGGTTATCGGAACCAGGAGATTGTACTGTGCCTGTACAACTCACTTGTCCGACCGCACCTGGAGTATGCCGTACAATTTTGGAGTCCTTCATTGCGAAAGGACATCGCGAGATTGGAACGCGTACAAGCCAGGGCAACCAAGCTGATTCCCTCTATCCGACATAAAAGTTATGAGGATAGACTAAGGGAATTAGATCTGTTCTCGCTGGAAACCCGTAGACTGCGTGGTCAGCTCATCGAAGTTTTCAAAATACTTCGAGGGTTCGACAATGTTGACTACCGGGATATGTTCACACTGAGTGAGAACAGAACGCGCAATCACGGCTTCAAACTTGAACTGAAGCGTTACAACCGCAATCTGTGTGGAAATTTTTTCACTTACAGTATCTGCGGTATGTGGAACGCACTTCCAGTGGAAGTTGTCAACAGTGAATCTGTTGACCAGTTCAAGTCAAGACTAGACAAAGTCTTGAAAAGTGGCCGTTTAGGGACGCAAAACAATTGAGCAGCCTTGTGCCCGCTTAATTGCTAGTCCAAAGGTACCCTCTTTGAATGGACCGTAAGGTCTCCTAGGGTACCTTCTTTCCTTGTTGTTACTCCTTGTTGTTAGACCATCTCAGGTAATGCCGGATTTTTATTGACTGAAAGATTTCAGCTAAATCCGGATTTTTTTATTAACCCTGGACCATCTCAAGTAAATCCGACTTTTTTTAGTGATTCTGGACCATCTCAGATAAAACCGAATTTGTATTGAGCCGAACATCTTAGGTAAATCCTGATCTTTTATTGACTCTGAACCATCTCAGTTAAATCCGGATTTTGTAGTGACCCCGCACCATCTCAGATAAAACCGGATTTTGATTGAACCTGAACCATCTCAGGTAAATCCATATTTTTATTGACCCTGGACCATCTCAGGAAAATCCAACTTTTTTATTGACTCTGGACCATCTCAGGTAAATTCAGATTTTTATTGACCCTGGACCATCTCAGGTAAATCAGACGATCTTATTGACTCTGGACCATCTCAGGTAAATTTTGATTTTATTGACCATGAACCATCTCAAGTAAATCCGGATTTTTATTGACCCTATACCACCTCAATTAAATTCGGAGTTTTATTGACCCAGGATCATTTCGGGTAAAACCGGGGTTTTATTGACCCTGGACCATCCCAGGTAAATCCGGATTTTTATTGACTCTAGACCATCCCAGATAAATCCGACTTTTTTATTGATCCTGGACCATCTCAGGTAAATCCGGATTTTTATTGAGCCATGACCATGTCAGGTAAATCCGGATTTTTATTGGCCTTGGACCATTTCAGGTAAATCCAGATTTTGATTGACTCTGGACCATCTGGCGTAAAGCCAGCTTTTTATTGACCGACGACCACGTCGGGCAAAATCCAAATTTGCATTGCCCCGCGAATATCTCGGTCAAAATTGGATTTTTATTGACACCGGACCATCTCGGATAAATCCGGATTTTTAACCTGGGACTCTCTTGGGCAAAATCCAGATTTTTACTTCAGTGTTACTCATATATAAAATAATGAGCCTTGGCCAGCATGCTGCAGCTGACAACTGGAGAATTACGTGCCTTCAGACACGATCTCCAACTATATAATCTTCCATTCATTTTCTTTTATTCTATCATCACCATTTTCTTTATTTAACTCCCCTTCTTATGCCATCGTTGGTTTTTTCTTTCTGGTTTTAAGTAAACAAAAAAAAAAATCTTCAGTCGCTCCAGGCACCCATAAATACGAGCTGAATTTGAGTGGTAAAAAGGCCGATGTAGGAGGGTGGTAAAATTCAATTTCTTCTGGAATTCGAGGTTGAGGTGAAACTTACACCTGAACACTCCATTCTTCACGGCTTGTAGATATCGCAGTGATTGCTCGAAACGTTGCTTTTTTATTGGTCTTGTTCAATTTCTGCGTGAAGGTTGGTTTTAGCAAACGAATCTAACCACCTGACCTGTGAAATGCCAGGTGGTAAAAGTGTGCAAGGAAATTAAGTGTTCATTTGATACAGTTTTAACCAGTACTTCTTTCGCTCTGTCGTGTGGCTATCTCAGTTCACTACTGCTATAATTTTAATAGCCTGGTGATCGCACGGAATAATAGGGCCCGGTTCAATGTAATAGTTGAAAGGGAACCTGATACTAGTAAAAAGTATTGCGGGTTTTGTGGCTGTCGTCCTAGTTATGTAAGTAGGAAAATCGGGTCCGATTCTCGTCATAATCTGTCTGTCGAACAGTGGCTCGATGTTTCTACCTCCATTGTTATAGGTGGTATACTCAGCCGCTGCACATCTTGCATTTAGATCACCGGCGAAGAGAACGCTTCTCCGGTGGCTAAATAATTGCAAGATATTGTGCATGGGCACGCAGCCGCACCTTGGGGTTTAGTACCCTGTGGCAACGACCAGTCTCAAGGGCTGTACCCACTTCAATGGTGAGGTAAATTTCATCTAGGTCTTCCAAAATTCTGTATTTTAGTCCTTTTTGACGGCTATTGCACAACCGTCCTACCGTTCCTGACTGTGATTTTTACTAATGACTTCGTATTGAAAAAATTTTAGTGCTGGTTTGCGGTCAGTCCATGTTCAGAGATGAGTATTACGTCTGAGTCACTGTCGTATAATGTTGCCGTAGGTGGAACCTTTTCCGTCCCATCCGTTGACGTTCATGTGATTATTGTGAGCCTGCCCGTCATTTTGTGTAGTGTTGGTTTTTTAGTGTATGAGATTAAAGCAGGCGATTATTCACGCTGTACTTTATCCCCGTGTGGTGTACTGGACGGGGAGCGCTCCCTGCGGTTTCTTTTTTTCCTGGATTCTGTGTCGGTGAGTGTCATGAAGCAGTCCGGAGTCAGGTTAACCATGTGTTGAGCGAGGGCCTCTTTGACCTGCTGCTCGGGAACCTTATCCGAGCACGCCCACTTGTATCTCTCGGTCCTGAGACCTTCGGCTACTTCGTGGGAATCCGTCTCCTTTGGGAAGGGAGCCGACTCGGTGGCAAAGATTTTGAGGATGAATCCTCTTGCGTAGCATTTGAACTAGTGCTCTCTAGCGCGTGAATAGAAAGAAGTTGAACTTGAGCGGCGCGTCTGGGAGTTTTTTTCTCGCTCGTGGAGATCTAGTCCCGTAGGTCGCTCTGTTTCAGTGTTTGGTGTGTGTGCTCGTGTGTTATTTGTGGAGTGGTGTTTCTGCTCGGTGTAGTGGGCGCTTGATTTGATGTTTGTCCGGGAGTTTGTTTCTGGAGTCTAGGGTCTCGTGCATTGGCTGTGTTCTTAGGCGGAGAGAGTTTTTCGTAGGTATCCTCACATAATGAGGTTACGCTAACGCGCATAACCTCCTCCTAAGGCGGGTTCTCCCGTTTTTGACGAGCATGCGATTGACCTCCGTGGTGAAAGTACCTGGACGTGTAATGTTGGCAATGTGTGCATAGTAAATGCAAGACATTATTTTCGTTGATTGCTCATTATCATCATCATCATCATCATCATCATCATCATCATCATCATCACTAACTCTATAATTCAAGAAGGGAATTTTTTTTTTAGTATTTGAATAATAATTTCATCTTAGTTTAGTTATGACTTATGTTTTTTATCAAAGTTATTTCTAAAAATTCTTTTATAATATCAAAAAACAAAATGGTGAAGTTCAGAAATAAATATAGTTTCTTTTTAAAATTATTATAATTGGCGAAGTTCAGAAAATTTCTAAAAATTTAACCATGTGCGCTTTTTTTTAGATTTTAAATTTTTATCTTATTGGCGAAGCCATTGCCTGACCTTCTATGTGTAGAAATGTTCTTTGGTTGTTTGTTTCAGCAATAACGTCTTTAGCAACTTTTGCATTGGTGATATTGGCCTTTTTCTCTTCGTTTTCTCGTGATTTCTGTGTTTGCTTTTGGATCTGTTGTTTTTTCACTGGGCATGCCATGAACATGATCCGGTGGTTCCCTTCGCAGTTCAGGCATTTTTGGGTGTTGCTTTTGCAATCACGCCAAAAATGGTCCCGGCTAGCGCAGATAGAACACAAGGTCAATTTTTTTTCTGGGCAGTTGACTGTGGTGTGCTTGTCGTACTTATAGCACCGGGAGCACATTTGTAAGTCGACGAACCCTTTGCGTCCCATCTGATCCTAACAGACTCTTACACTGAAGAGAAGCAGGACATTCTCCTTTGCTTTATTCGCCATAGCCGTATCCTCAAACACAACCTTAAAAACGTGCGTGTAATTTTTTAATTTTAATATTTCCGCTACCTTCGTCCACGAGTGGTTCTTTCTATTTGTGTGGGTATCTCATCTGCCGAATGGCACACGACCCAGGAGTCGATGCGCCTGCAAATTATGCTACGGTGTGATCTTATTTGTGGTGGTGTCTTCGGTTTTAGATTGATTGATTTAAGGCATTCAACGGGCTTGCTTGAGGTGAAGGTCTTACAGTCGTGCCCATCCCCCCCGCGCAAAAATGGCCAAGTAACCATTGTTAATATCAATGAGTCTCATTAACGCAATGTTCAGTGTGTCATATACCTTTTCAAATACCTTACCTCGGTCCGGTTTGGGCCCTTCGAGAGGGCCCGAAGAGAAATGCGGAGGGTCTCTCTCATTTTCTCTGCATACTATCATGGGATAATCGCAAGAGAGAGGAAAGGGGACGCCTGGTGGTGGTATGAGTGAGTTTATGTAAATGGGTGCATATGGAATTAATTTGGAAAATGAAATAAATAATGCGAAGAGAGAATGAGAAGGGGAGAGATCAAAGTCCAAAAATTAGGCTCTCACTATACCTTAGACTTTTCCTTGGGGCTTGCGAATAGGAATTGCGGAGCTCGGGTCCTTCTACCATCAACAAAGGTGTGCAGATCTTCCCTCCACTTTCCTTCGGTCGAGAAGCAGAGGTCTACGTTCCGAACGTAAATCTCGCTTTTCTCCGTCACCAATTGTTTTCACACTACTTTACGCAAGTAAAACAACTTCACTTACACTTTGAAATCATAAAAAGCAAAATCTGGCTAAGAGCACTTGGCTAACCAATAGCGGGAAGAGAGACTTACTACAGATAACCTGAGCAGTCTTCTTATGTAGGAGCTTATTACCCATTTTTTATAGGTCTCAGTGCACTTGCTTTTGGCCTTAAGGCATCGACCGAGGTCTGTTACGTTTTGATAGACGGTGGTTGGATATTTTCCGCCACTGTTCTGTTTTACGTCTACATCCAGGACGGGATGAATGACGTAATCGCTCAATTCAAATAAAAGCATCAAATAACGAAAACGAACTTCCTTATTTTCGTCTTGACTGCTCAGTCAATCTGACAACTTTCAGCGTTATTAGCTCTGGTAGGCTATTCACCCATAAAGGAGACAAGGCCAAGGCAAAAAACGTGACTTTTCACGGAAATCCACTTTTTTTAAGATGAAGAAAACTCCACAGAATGCAGTGGACCTCAGACTCGAAGGAAGAAACTGCATGAATACCAACAAAATGTGCATCAACTGTGCCGGCAGCCATAGAACAATGGCTATGTGATGTCCGAAAAAGGATAGAAATTATTAGGAGAAAAGAAACTGAAGGCCAAATAAGGAAAGAAACAAATAAAATTCCCAATGAAGCAACAGCAGCAAGGAACACCAGCCAGACCACACGATTGAACATCGACGAAACCCCGAATGTTTAAAATCCGAACGTGCATTCTACGTACATGCTAAAGAAAAACGGTCTCAAACCGATGAAAATTCCGAACGAAGTAAATTCATCGCCTTTATCTTTAACGTAAAGATCTCGAAAGAAACAAAGAAGACACTTATTCAAACAGAAAGGGGGAAAACTGAAACGGTAAATAACACAGACGAATCAAACATCGATGATGCTCGAGAAACCAGACGCAAGACCCAAAAACATAAAAAGGAAAACAACCATGGACCATTCTCCATGAGAAACAACGCTCATTACATCTACCTCTAAATGCGAATCAGCTAAAGAGTAAATTTCGGCAAGAACGGAAAGAAAGAGGAAGACGGTCAGGAAAAGGTGCCGTTAATAAGAGCTTGGTAAATTTCAGTCTCCCAAAACACAACAAACACTAAAATTCACACAATTATCATCAAAGGAAGAAAACTATAAATGTTACAAATAAATACCAATGGATGGAAAGATAAATAAAGTATATTTGAAAACACATTTATAGAAATCGATCTGGATCCAATACTAATCTCTGAACACAGGGTAAACCTTGTAACGGAACACTATAGGATATGGAATTATGACATAATAGCCACTAGTCATACGAACAAATATCATGAGAGAGCAGAAATAGCTATCAAAAGAGGACTGGATCACTGCAGAACGCACCAAGGACTAACCGAATTTTACCTCTCAATCGAGATCAAAATGGAACTATACAACATAATAATGGCTACGGGGAATCAACCGGTTGCCTAGGCCCCCAAATCTTCCAATAAATAACTTTGTGAGAATATTTAATATTAGACTACCATTTTTGTTTATGGGAGATTTAAATGAAAGATGCGCAAATACCGGATACAGAAGAAAGAACATGCAGGAACAGACCTCCATCCCTAATAGATAGACGGATAGTCAGACGACTAGGACCGGACTCCACAAAAATCATCAGAAACGAAACAGCAACAACACCAGACATATGCCTTGCAAATAACAATCTACCATTTAACTATCATATGGAGCCTGTAGATGTTATTTGCAGCGAGCATACAGCAACGCTACTGACTATTCATCGGCAACCAATTTAGATCCCCGGTAAAAAAAATGGAAGGCATGTCACAGAGAAAATTGGGCAAAGTACAAACAGGAATTAGACAATTACGTGCCAAACGGACTCGATAAAGCAACACTTGAAGAGATCGACGACGACCTTAATGGAATAAGGTCTTGCATACAAACAGCAGACAGCAATGCAATACACAGAACCGCTTTTAAAACAATTAAATATTTCCTATGGACTCCGGAGATGAAAACAAAAAATACGGAAATAAGATTATTAAATGAGTTTATACTAAGAAACAGAACAAGGAAAAAGTACTTAAATCTGAGAACGAAAAAGAGATAAATACTCAGACATAACTGACAAACAAAAGGAATACTGGGAAAAAGCCGTTCAAAATAATCGACCACAAGCTAAGCCCCAAGAATTCTAGAAGAAAATAAAACGAATGGGAAATACTAAAGACAAAGAAAAAAAAAGATTAATACAATTAAGGAGGAATACAAGATTGAAAGTCTATTCGGAGAACACTAGAAAGGAGTGTTCTGCAGAAGTGATGAGAATGAGAACTTTGATATCGACTTTGAAAATCAGATAATCAATTCACTAAAGGAACAATTAGAGCAAACATACCTGCATCCATGCTAGGATAAGGAAAAATAAGCCAATAAAGGAATTACCGTCAAAATTAACACCGAAGAGCTACGAAATATTATCTCGAATTTTAAACAAAAGTGCCAGAAAGATCGGGTCTTACCAGGAAGAACTATATAAAGGCCCCGAATAATATATTCGAGGGGCTAAAGATAAAGAATCTGTTTAACGCTTGCCTAAACACGACATATTTCCAAGGCGAGTTAAAAATAGCAAATATGATATTCATTCCGAAGCCTGGAAAACATCTTTCTGAGATTGAAAGTATTCATAAAAATTCTTAATCAGCGACTGAATGAATATCTAGCACAAAACAGCTTATGTAATAAACAACAGTTTGGCTTCACGAATAAAAGAAGTACAGAAGTGGCTCTCAGCGTTATTACATAAAAAGGAAGCAAGGTTAAAGGAGAAAGTGACATAACAGAGATTGTATGCAGGGACGTATCTAAAGCATTCGATAAAGTCTAGCAAACAGGCATGAAAGATAAAATTATGAATGTTGAATTAACCAACAACTTAGAGAGAATACTTTGTGATTACGTTCTGGAAAAATACCCATACTTAGACACGGAAAATTACCAAGATGAGAAATTCAAGCTCAATATGGGCCTCGGGCAGGGAGAGTGTTTGAGTCCCACACTATACTATGTGTATACATCGTACATTCACCCACCCAGGAACGAGGACTGCGTTAAAATACAGTTCGCTGACGATTTCAAACAGCTAATTCCCTGTGTCTATAGAAATCCTCAGATGAAGGCCAGGATGACGTCAAAGTCATAAAGAACCTGAACGACTATGAAAGAAAATGAAAGATAAAAACCAATAGAGATTAATTTAAAATAATACCTATGTATCTAAAGAAGTTGTCAGATGTTTACGTGGACGGTGAGCGAAACAGATATAACACAGAAGGCAAGATTTTAAGCCTAACAACCGCAACAAATGGTTACAAGAAACATGTAACTGAGAGGATAAACAGAGGAAAAGCTGCATTGACAATACTTAACAAACTAAGAAACTCAATCTGAAAAAGAAGAAAAAGATATATCAAGCTATGATGCCTCCTACATTAGTGGACTTTACAATTGCAATGTATGCAATAGCCTGATTAAACTACAACGTGTACGGAACAAAGCCATGTTGTTAATCACTAATAACCGACGTGCAGAAAGACGTAAACAGAAAGATCTAAAAACGAGGCCAAAATAGAGCCACTAAATAAAATAAATAATTGAGCAAAGTGGAAAGAAAATTTAGAAAAAAACCTAGGAAGAAATAGGAGGAGAACTCAATAACCAAATAGCACGAGGCGAGGATCGGTTTGGAGACAATACATGCTGTTTTCGAGTGCTACAAATGAAGAGGACTAAAGGGAAGAGGAGGAGACACTAAAAGAAACAAAAATATAACCCATAACCGATTCGAATAATTAACCTGAACGGACAAGCAAGAGGAAAATGAAACCAACAAAAGATTTACTTAAGAGAGGAACATATATAAAACTAATAGACGAAACTAAGAAAAAAAAAACAGATATACAAGAATGCGAAAGCAAATCAAAGGATAAAACAAACTAAAATCAACTTGAGAGAAAATAGCTTACCAGCAACCAGAGAAAAAACTAACATCAGTTTGAACGCCTAACACACAAAACAGAAAAACTAAAACAAACACAGAAACAAACATACTTTACCTACTACTTATTTTGAATTTAACTCTAAAAATACTTAGGGAAAACAGGTTAGCGTGACCTCCACGCAAACTTGCAACACTCTGCAAATCTCAAACTTCTTTCCATTTCTCTCTTTCGCTTTTACCACTATCTATTCCTCGGGCCAAACATTAACCCGACTAAAAGACATAGTTCGGATCCCACTTTAAATTGTAGTCCATCGAATACCTATGTCAACTATTATGCCTTTCACTCTATTTCCCACTGTTCTATCCTTGTCCTTTTCTCTTCCTCTCTCTTTCTCTCTCTTTCCTTCCAGAGCTCTTTTTCCTCGGAGCCTATCAAAGTCCCGGGGAAGGAGAGCAACGGAGAATACACTGGGAGAACCGGGGCCTCACCCCCTTCCTTTCTCCTGGATCCTCCTAGGAGGGCCAGGGCTTTGGGAGGAAGTGAGGCATAGCGATCTATTAAGTTTCTCTTCCACTTTCCCCCTTTCATCGCAAACAACTACCTCGCCGCTAAAGGAGGCAACATGAATGTGTAAAACTTTACAACGAAGACTATAATATATATATATATATATATATATATATATATATATATATATATATATTAGCTTTTGGCAATCATTTATTGATATTTTGTTCCATTCTTCTACGCAAGTCTCCCCAAAGAGATAAGGTTTTGTGGGTTTCTCTTTCGGGTGGCAGCCTTTAGTATCAGCCACAAAATTCTCAATCGGATTAATGTCTGGCGATTAACTTGACTATGAAATAAAGTTTATTTTTCTTCTTATTCTTAAATCATTCTTGAGTTAAGTTGGCCGTATGTTTAGGTTCGTTGTCCTGCTAATAATATCCATTGATGAAGGTCGTTTAATTTTTTCGCACTTGGGAGCAGCTTTTGCTCCAGTATCTTTCTATCCGTGACACTATCCATTTTTCCATCAATGGTGTGGAGTGCTCCTGTGCCACGTGCAGTAAAGCAGCTCCAAAACCATGAGACAACCCCCTCCGTGCTCAAATTTGGCACGGTGTAGTGTACTTATGATCATAGGCAGTTCCTTCTGCACCTCCAAACGTGACGAACATTATTTTGGCCGAAAAGTTCTATTTTTGTCTCATCTGACCATATAAAATAGTTTCATAATTCACTTCCCTTTTTAAGATGCTTTCTGGCAAACTTTAAACGGTTCATTACATGCTGTTTATTAAGAAGTGGAGTTCTGTGGGGGAAGGGGTGAAATACTGCAGATCATTACGATGGGACTCACTACTAATAGTTCTTCTACTCACTTTAGTTCCTGACAATTCCAGATCACTTTGTAGCTCTTCCATAGTAAGCATTGGATTATTCTTTAGCTTTCAAAGCATGGAACGGCGAGACCGATCATTAGTCTTGCAGGAGCACCGGCTCTTGGAAAGTTGGAGGTGATTCCATCATCGAAATGCCGGTGAATTATAAAAATACAGTTGCATAAGGCACTTCAACTCGTTCAGCAATAGTCCTATTGGATAATCCATCTGAATGAAGTTTAATTATTTGCTGTCGAATAGCTTGAAGAACTTCTTTGACCTTCGGCATTGATCAAAACAAACATCATTCTTCTATGGATTCTTATCACCGAATGACGGTGCCATTATTCAGAAGTTTACATCAGTTTCTTTTCTAGAAATTTCTCAAATCTTTAATCTTCTCCTTTTCATCAAATTTATAAGATTTCTTTTGTTTAATAACAATATTTTCACATTTGATTAGAGTGATTCAATACTTATGTCACCTGCTAAATTTTATGTATTCGCAATTGTTGTCATATACAAAGAAAATCTTTGTTATGTGTATTTCTTTTGTTAAATATATGTTTACTGAGTGTCCTGTTAGTTTTATAACCAGACGAAAGCAAGAAATATTTCAGAAATATTGAAAATTTAAATGTGCAAATACTTGTCCCCCCACTGCACCTGAGATATAAAGAACTGACAGCATTTTTACGTAAATAAATTATGCAATTTAAAAATATATAAGCGATTTTTGAAACATAGCTTCGAATGCGGGGAAAATGATATTAAAAATAAGATTATAGAAATAATGTATAGATTAGTAGTTGCCTCGGAAGTTAGATTTGACATGGTCCGACGCGTATTGGGTGGGAGGGGGGCTCTACAACTATGAATTCTATATGGAGCCTACTCCAATGAGTTTTAAACCCATGATATGCTTTCAGGCTCTTGGAGTTAGGGGTAATACGGGTGTGGTGACTGGATATAACATAGCCCATAATTATTTCCTTACGAAGATGTACCTATGTGCCAAATTTCAGCTCCATCGGTCTTGAGATGTAACCGCTTATATCAAACAGTTAAACAAACTTCCTCTCATAAAAAATAAGATATATTTATATGAGAAAACTTACCTTCGAGTCTAAAAAATCGATAAGAGTTTCTAAAGTTTGAAAAGTTACCGACGAAAGTTCGTTTAGAGATCGCACAACCTCATCAACTTCAAGTTGATACAATAACTTTTCAGTAAACACTGGTTGCCTATCTCCGAAAAAATATTTACTGCCGACTGAAAAAATAGGGGTAAATTTATCAATTTCTCTCGCATCTTGATGTAGAAGTTTCTGATTTTAGGAAGTTTATTGCTCTTGTATTTTGATAGCCAGGGCTTTTATGTCCTTGTTCCCTAGGGGTAGATTTGTAATGTTCGTGGATTTTTTTCGCTTTTAAGTCCTTGTTCCCTTTGGAGTAAGTAGATTTAGTTTATTGTCCTTGAAGTTATTGTCTTCTATTCCAAGTCCTTGTTCCATTTGGAGTAGATTTAGTATATTGTTCTTGGAGTTTTTGTCCTCGGTTCTAAGTCCTTGTTCTCTTTGGAGTATATTTAGTTTATTGTTCTTGTAGTTTTTGTCTTCGATTTTAAGTCTTTGTTCCCTTTGGAGTAGATTTAGTTTATTGTTCTTGGAGTTCTTGGGTTTGTATGAGTATCGGAAATTAAGAACCAGGACTGATACCAAGAAAAGTTTCCTCAACCGGGAAATCCCGGTTCCTCAAACTAAATATTTTTATTTGTAACCAATGTTTATTTTTCTAAATGGCATAAAAACATAACAATTGAGATCATTTATGTTTAACATCTCCTATTAAATAACTTAGGAAGCTTTAAAGAAAGTTTAGAAAAATCATATAACCAGACAATGGCTTTGATAGTAAGATTAAAATTTAAAATCTAAAAAAAAGCCGCCATGGTTAAATTTGTACAAATTTTTCTGAACTTTGCCAATTATAATAATTTTAAAAAGGGACTCTAAACTAAATTTCTTCCCTTTCAAAATATAACGTTGCTAAAATATAGTTATAAAAGGTATATAAAAATAAATTTTATGAAAGTCACCATTTGTAATTCTTTGGGTTTTAAAAAATTCACAAAATTTCGATACTTATATTTATTTCTGAACTTTGATAAAAAAAAACATAACCAAACTAAGATGAAATTTTTATTCAAATACTCCCAAAAATCCCCTTCTTAAATTATAGAGTTAGTGATGATGATAATGATGATTAAGAAAAAGAACAGGCCTTAAAAAAATTAAAATCTTTGAGAGAAATTTAACTAATAAACATACTTTGAACGAAATTAATCAAACTGCTAAACATAATTTGGCAAGAAATTTTAGCTGTAAATATCTAGTATTAGGAATTTGGACTTAATTAGTCTAATCATCTTGTTCCTCACAATTTTTAAAGTAATATTTTGTAGAAAACTTGAGCATTTAAGGTCGAATCAGATAGGTGAGACCGAATTTTTTATAGAAAAAGTCCTGAAGCTGAAAAGGATCTTTCACTTTCGACACTTGTAGGCTTGAAGTGCAGTCCTGATCGCATTCCATTTTTCTGTGCGTTTGGCAGTCGATTCAAAAAGTTTGAATTCTTTGCTAGCATCAAATTTTCCTTTATTACTTATATTTGAGATGCTGGGAGATGCAAGTTTATTTACTTCATTGTGGTATTTATTCTTCAGGCAAAAGATCATCGATTAATTTAGCTTCATTTCGATTTAATTCATACCAAACCTAGTAGTTTCTTCCTTGGCTTTTGGATAAAGGCGTTTGTAAATTACTTCAGCACATTTCTTCAAAGAAGCTCGTGAAGCCATTGATAATTCAGGCGACTCTAAGGTTAAATAATTTTTATTATGCATATACCCAAGCAGACCTGAATTTTTTTTTCCTTCGACTTATGTATCGATTGATCAAAGCTTGTCTTAGGTTTACACATGGTGATTTTCTTCACCCTTGAACTGATTCAAAATAAAAATAAACGAAGACTGCTGTTAAAATTGAGGAATCTCTGGATAATAATTCTTTGATTACAATTTCCATTGGCTGAAAAGCTTGAACAATGTCTTCAATTTGTTGTCATTCAATATCTGATATCGAATATTCATATTTGATTGCTCTCAAAGCTTTCGGGATGCAATCTTTTAATTTCAAAAATCTTTCTAACAAATGTAAAAGGCTATTCCGGCGTGTTTTAACATCGATTATCGGAAGATTCAAACGCTGTCCTCGAAACTGGTTAGAGACAAAATTTTGTAAATGAATATTTTTGAGTGGCGATTTACGAAATGTTCGACATATTTTTCGAACCTTACGTATCATGGGTTTCTGGATGAATGTCCCGAAATTCTACATAAATCGACCAGGTTTTCTTCGATGACATCACCTTCGTCATTCTAAGTAGAAAATTCATTTTCTGGTTGTTGGATATTGTAAGACTGAATGTTATTATATAAAACATCACAAACGCTTAGATTTATTTTATGTGCTAAGCACTGCTAGTGCATTTGCCGGAATATATTTGCCGATTTTTAATATAACTGAAGCTCTGTCTGTGGCACATGCTACGATATAACGATTTAGATCAAGATTGAACTCTTATAATCGGATTTTTACCATATTTATGGCATTTTTACTATCAAACTATCCTTTAATATGAGTGAGGCATAAATTCCAATGCATTTTTTCATTATGAACGTTGATATTGACATACCTTCTATTTCGCTTCGAAGTATACAGGGTCAACCCCCCCAAAATGGGCCACCAACTTTCGATAGGCCTCATTTCTTAATTTTCTGCAAGGCTTGAATGAAAAGTAAATTTATTCAAAAACGTTTTGCGAAATTCCTGTACGATTAGCAACCTCCAACTTCAAAGAATGGTGTTAAAAATTCAATAATCCCTTTTTATTTAAAAAAGAATACAGAATTGACTAAATTTTTCAACAAAGAAATCAAGAAGGCAAGCGGTATTCATCCAAGGTAACTGAATACCACCTGCCTTCTTTGATTTCTTTGTTGGAAAATTTAGTCAATTCTGTATTCTTTTTCAAATAAAAAGGGATTATTGAATTTTTAACACCATTGTTTGAAGTTGGAGGTTGCTTATCGTACAGGAATTTCGCAAAAAGTTTTTGAAAAAATTTACTTTTTGCAAAGGCTCGAAATCTTAGACCATCTTTACAAGTAAGTTTAGAGATTTCTTCATCCATTGAAAATCTTTTGATAAAACTCGATTGAGTTTTCTGCTTTTTCAAAGCAGTCAAATAAATCACTATCACAGTCTGCTTTCATTTCTCCATGATTCGTTCTATAATGCTTGATAAGTCCTAAAGTCGTACCACCCATACACATTAATTTTGCTTTGCAGGTTAAGTAAGCATTCGACTTCATTTTTAGAAACTTTTTAAAGTAATTCCATGCAATACATTTTGACAGATTTGAAAAGTGGTTTATCACAAAAAAAATAAATAAAAAATTCCCTGATCCATGGAACCGGGTGCAAACCCTATTCTACCTAATATTATTACTATGTTTTCTAATTAAATAGTATAGACAGCTCTTTTCTAGCTATATTTCCCGTGATTCTAGCCATAAAATCTAATTTAGAGTTGACAAGCCTGGGCTTATGAGAAATCGAATAAGGGCCGCGCGAAGCAGGCGCGCGATCATGGAATTCCTTCCTGGCGGACAGAGATTTCCTGACGGAGACGCAGCGCAGGGAGAGCAAAGCGCATGGTGACTTACGCCGTATGACCGCAACAAAGAGTTTAAGGCATCTGTTAATCGTGTAGGGGGGGAGGGATACTGTGGAATAAGGTTCATTCTACTTTAGTGCTTCGTCATAAGGCTTCTTATAGCTGACAGAGTGACCTGAGTTGACACGGATAAGTGGCTATAAATGATACTTCCTAGACGTAGCTGGAGCCAAATCGAAGAATAAAGTGCGGGACCGCGAGGTTGAATTTTTTCGGTCACTTTTCGTTCCCAAAAGCAACAACACAGATTTGGGAAGAATATTTTACAATATATATAACCAGAAAACAAGCCAGAATTTCTTAACTCATTAATTCTAATCCTACGCAATTTCCTACTTCTGGAATAACTAAAAGATGGGAAGGTACTATGGCCTTTATTGTTGGGAAATATACTTCCCATATTAAATACCTTAAATAAAGTTATCAGAGCAAAACCTGAGGTGAGTACTTCTTGCACGCTTTGGTGGTGATGGAGGAGCTGAAAGCGAACGCAAGGGTCTAAAACGTGGTTCTACGATTATGTGTGAACACCCAGAATTTTAACATAGAAGGGTCATTGTCGAATTATCATAATTTTCATTTTTCACATTCATTGCATTTAGATTTACATAACCTTCCTTCTTGCGTCATTTATGAGGAGGGCTTTGGTGGAGAGTACAATTTGATAAAGTTCGTTCAGTCAACGAACGCTTGGCAGTAAAAGGCCTCCACTTTACTTTGAGGATACCGCCCTTGGATTGTTTTGAAAAGCCTCTCCTCCAAAAGTTTCAGCATCAACTGTATTATTGCATTCATATTTCTTGGAGCAAACATGGTGTCACACTGGAGCTATGAAGACCTATGCTGGTATAGATACTTGGCTCCAAGAACGAAAGAGAAAATTGTTTCTCCATTAGTTCCATCCTTTTCATCTTCCTTACCTCACTAAACTTTCTAATACCTTTCTCTCACCTGGAATAGTACCAACTAATTTCAAACAAACTGCTATTGGGTGGATCGTAAAGAAACCAAACCTGAACGCAAATGACCCTGCAAGATACCGCCCAATTTCTCAAATCTCGATCCTCTAAAAAATCCTTGAAACGATAGTGCCAATCCTGAGTCTTGATTATCTCTACAACCTCAATGCTGATGAAATATTTTCAGTGTGGCTTTAGGGTAGGACACAGCACTGAATCAGCTCGCCTTCATGTAACGACCGCCTTCTCGGTATGGCCGACCCTGGTTAGCCTTCTATTCTAGTAATTTTGAACCTCCCTCCTTCATTTGACACTCTAGATAGCATTGTTCATATTCACCTAATACGTGAATTCCTGGGTGTTTTTGAAACTGCAATTAACTGCTTCCACTCGCCCGCACTTAATCTCTTCTTATTGGAACTTATATATTTTTGTAGGCGAAGGTGTGTTGCGGGGTTCTGCAATGGTCGATTCCTGGCCCGTCTCTGTTTTGCATCTATCCTATTCCCCTTGGTGTTTTTACGAGTCATATTTGTTTATCATTTGATTTCTATGCTCATGACACGAAAGAATATCTATAGCTTCTTTTCCCAGCCTAGTTTTCTGAAACTCTTATAAAACTACTCTCCACTTATAGCATCATCACTGAATCGCTCTTAAACAAGTTTTGAAATTCAAACATTACCACCCAGACGTCATCATAGTCAGCGTTCCTACTGATGTTTGTCTCTGCAAAGCTACCGCTCCCTATCTTAGCCTTGGCGCCTCTCATATCCCCTATTCTGATAGTTAAAAATCTGAACGTCACCTTTGATAGTTAGTTATCTCTTAAAACATATGTTGCTAACATTTTTAATTTCTCTATTTTGTCCGTAATCTCCGCCGCATCCGTCAGCCATTGGAGCATAATAGCATTGAGATTGATATTCATACCTTCATAAACTCCCTCTTTGAATAATGCGACTCCCTTCTCGCTGGGTCACAGGCTTCCACTCTTCGACTACTCCAACTAGTTCAAACCTTCGAAGCGTGTGTTTTTCTCTCGTGCAACTCCCCTGCTTTTTACACTGCACTGGTTGCCCTTTCAATACAGAATTACCTTTAAAGTCCTACATATTTCTTGCATATAAGACCTTAAATGTCGGAACTCCTTCCTACCTGTCCTCACTGATACTATCTCAGTACACTACGCTCTGACTCTGCTTCTTCATTGATTGTTCCTCCTAGTCGTCTTTGCTACATTGATGGCTGTAAATTGCCCTCGCTTAAGACCTTCAACCGTACTTTGAAAACCCACCTCTTCTCTAAAACGTTTCTTTAGTTGATAAACAGGCGCTCTGTATATGTAAATAGCTTTGAAGAGAGCCACTCATTAAATAAATTGTAGTATTATTACCCTCTCACCTTTATTTGGATCCCACGGGCTCTTCTGACGTCTGTCTCTCTCTCTTCACGACCGAGCTGGTTTAAAGATAGCGCTCTGACAGGAGATTGCGCGTCGTGTCTAAAAGGAAAATTGGAATTTCTTCAAAATTTTCTCGAGTAAACCTGAGGCAAAATAATCGTTA
Organism: Ceratothoa steindachneri; assembly: GCA_963969495.1. NCBI lineage: Eukaryota > Metazoa > Arthropoda > Malacostraca > Isopoda > Cymothoidae > Ceratothoa > Ceratothoa steindachneri. The sequence continues at coordinate 57,759,904 of OZ018318.1, forward strand.
AATAGTTAGGCCATAACCTTATAATCACTGGCCACATCTATTTTTTTTTCACGAAACAATGGTGTTTCTTGCTGGATTTCGTTTGTCATCATCATAATCATCACTAACTATAATTTAAGAAGAAGATTTTTTTCAGTATTTGAATAATAATTTCCTCTTTGGTTATGACTTATGTTTTTTTTATCAAAGTTATTTCTAATAATTCTTTTATAATATCAAAACCAAAATGGGGAAGTTCAGAAATTAATATAAGTATGGAATTTTGTAAATTTTTTAAACCCTAAAGAATTACAAATGGTGAAGTTCAAAAAAATTATTTTTATATATCTTCTATAACTCTATATTTTAGCAACGTGATATTTTGAAAGGGGGGGAAATTTAGTTTCGAGTTCCTTTTTAAATTATTATAATTGGCGAAGTTCAGAAATTTTATAAAAATTTAACCATGGCTGCCCTTTTTTAGATTTTAAATTTTAATCATAGAGTGAAGCGCAAGTTTCCCCCGTAGGATGGGGGGGAGCCATTGCCTGGTGTACATAGGTTTTATTTCTTTTCTTGATTATTTTGCGGGTTTTTTTTTTTACCATTTTCGTTGTGCACTTGGATAGTTACTTCATCCACTTGTAAGACAGTGCCCAGAAAAAGTTTAGACATCTTCCTTACTTTATCATACTAGAATGCAAGGTTTTTGAAATCTCACTCCACAAAATTGGGAATCATCATGAGATTTTCAATTGGACATTATCTAGCAGGAATTTTAAATCAAATTGAATTGAAAAGGCACTCCATTGCAAACTTCATTTGTTAAATTTTCATTGTTTGTCAAACTGAGACTCTGCAAGTTCAGATTAGACTCATCAAATTTAATATTATTAGGTTGGAAACAGTTCCCGCACAACCTTTGTCGAAAGTTTATTTATTTTTAGATTCATATTTATAGATTTATTTAAAAGTTTATTTATTTATACATTTATACAGGGTGTACGAATAGTTAATGTGTAGTGGCCTAGTCTTTCCTAGGCCTACCTTGAAAGTGAACAGTGACTTAGAGCCTAGGCAGACTAGGTCACGATGCACATTCAAGCGAGGCTCACTATTTGTCGGAGACCCTTTTTATGATATTTAAAGTTTCAAAAATTACCCATCAAATGACGCTTTCTCGTGAATAGCAACGTACTCTTCTACTCTATGATTACAAGTCCTAACTAAACCCTGCTCCATCACAGCCTCGTATCAACCAAGCATTTTGAGAAGACATGATAAGTCGTCGCACAGCCTATGATTGGTTTAAGAAGTTTCAGCGTGGCAAATGTGATCTCCAAGTTCATCCAAGAAATGGTCGACCTTCACTTATTGACAATGACCGTTTGTGCGCCTGTATCAAAGCTGATCCATATCTGACATCACGTGAACTGCCTGAAAATTTTAGCGTCTACCATACAGCCATTTTGCATCATTTAGAGCAAATGGGAAAAGTCAGAAAAGGGGATGGATGGATTCCAAGTAAACTGACCGACTTCGCCCGTCAGTGCGGCTTAGATGCCTGCATGACACTACTGCCCAAGAAACATCGTTTTGATTGGCTGAACAAAGTGGTCACTGCACATAATAAATAGTGTCTACACTTGAAAATGGCACGCAAAAGAAGTTTGACAGACAAAGGTGCACCTGCACAACTTTAGGCAAAGACTGATCGACATTAAATGAAGCTTATGGTTTGTACCTAGTGGGACGTGAAGGGAGTGATTTACTGGAAAATGTTGGAACGCAATCAGTCTCTCGCCGCTCAATTATACAGTAAACAACGGCAACAGGTGGCAGATGCAATTGCGTAGAAACGAGCAGAATTGGCTGATGCCATGTTTCTTCATAATAACGCCCGACCACACGTTGCAAATTATACCCGTAAAAAAACTCCTCGAGCTGGGTTGGGAAGTTCTCCATCACCCACCGTGGTCGCCAGACCTGCGCCAAGACACTATCATCTATTTCTGGCACTGCAGAACTTCTTGAATGGCAAAACGTTCGCAAAGGATGATGAACTGAAGACTGCAGTTGGATACTTCTTTAATAACAAACCAGTTGAATTTTACAACAAAGGCATCAATGATTGTAGCAAAATGAGGTCAAATGGCGCTACATGCTCTTCTGTACCCACGTGGATCCTGAAATCACCACATGAAGCTGTGAAAGCATGGCTGAACCCGGGCAAGGAGGCAGCCTAAGCCGTTATCACGCGCCCCAGCTGTATTTGCCTAGGGACCGATTTCATCGTCTCCCACGGTCACCTCTACGCAAACATTCTTGCTTTCCGCCCAAAGATTGATATCATTGGACATTCTAAACAACGTTATCACAATTCCACCTTCCCCTGAAGGAGTCGCCAACTTTTCCCCAAAATCGCACGCGTGTCTGGAGCCACCTCACCAGGCGTCTATATAACCCTTCAACTGAGTTTAGAGAGCATCACTGTTAGACTTCACACCTACCCCGGCGAACGAGATGAAGGACTCCCATCCCCCCCGATGCGATTTCGATTCGAGTCGAAGGCTAAATCGATCCGTGAACTCTGCCATAGTCAATCGGCAAGTATCCCCATCCGTGAACTCTGTCATAGTCAATCGGCAGGTATCGACCCTCAGTGAACTCTGCCATAGTCAATCAGCAAGTATCTGACGAGGATTCCCAACTCCGACGGCTCGACAAGTGCTCCCTCATCTGAAACAAGAGGTAACCTGACTTCTTCCGTTGCATTCATCGTACCCCAACTGGCCCCTTTTCGGCAACGAGCACGTAAGGTAATCGTAACCGTTGCCGCCTACAGATTGATCTTGAATCTGGCTTACTTCCTATTTGTGTGAACGCCCCGGTCTAAAATTTCCCTTTAAATCACCAAACTGAATCTGGCCCCTTTAATCCTTTAATTAACCTACATGCATCTCGTGTGGACCTTTAACCCCGTCTGCGCGACCATTCCCTTTAAACTCAATATTTGTGTAAATATAAATATAATTTTTGTTGTTAGTAAAGATATATTTTCGTCATTGTCTTTCTTTGGCAACCCCAATGCGTACCAGCTACCTGTTAATCTTTGGCCAACTTGCACTCTGAAATATTTGTTTTAAAAAGGACCCCGAAAAGTTAATAATATACCATCCCCAATGGACTCATAACAATTTACCCCTTCACTAACGGCCTTCATATATATATATATATATATATATATATATATATATATATAGAGAGAGAGAGAGAGAGAGAGAGAGAGAGAGAGAGAGAAAGAGTGTGGCCATTCCACGACAATGACCAATCCCGTCGTTCGAAACAGATGCTCGAAAATAGTGGTGATTACATTGTTCATTGAATTATTTCTTTTGTTGCATTGTTTCGTTGAGCGAAACAACGTTAAGACAATAAAGCGCGGGAGGTGGAGAGGCAGAGTCGCTATTATTCTGTTTCTGCTACAACATATTTATAATTTTTTTCTGCTGTTCAATATAAAGATTTTTCTTGCAACAATTTCACTCACAAATGCATAGATAGTTTCTATGTCATATCTAAATTATTTACCATTTTAATATAAACAAAGTTGGTGTCGTAACAATAGATTTTGTGTTTCGCGCTAAAACTTGCGTTTTATATCTTCCGCGCATGCGCTGGAAATTTTCCCATTCGTGCCCATTATTTTTTTTAAATATCAACCAAAAAGTTGATGGAAGTTGCGAAAAAGAATTTGTAAAAATTAGTTGTGAGTAAAAAACAATGGATTAAGTGTTTAGAATCTTGTCATTTATCGAACACGGTTACGAAAACAGCATTTGACTGCAGAAAGCTTCGAGTTAAGTAGATGGTAGTTAGTTTTGAAGGTTAGGTAAAGGGTGATTAGTTTGTAGATATTTTATTTAAATGGTTCTTGGCTGCTCTCTTGTAAATTCCAAGTTTCGAGAAAGTCAAACAAAACAACACCGTGGCCATATAGACTCCGCACTCAGCGCGCCAAGAATTTTTAGTCGCGGGAGACTCTTTAACTCACTAGGTCGGCCGGTCCGTCAGTCCCATTTTCCTTTTTTTTTTTTTGTGTGGGGGGGTGGGGGTAATAACATTGGGTTCTTTTGGGGTTTATTTCCACCTTCGAATTTTTGGATAATTCATATATATATATATATATATATATATATATAATGGAGATTAAATACCCGAGACCAGTTAGACTTTCTTGTCTCTTCCGTTAGAACGAACAAAAAGCCACTTTTCCTCGGGTCAACCTGTTATATACCCAAATTACTCCCGCGGGGTAATGGGGAGGTGAGGGGGGGGGGGACTCGCAAGGTGAGACCTCAGGTTGGTCTCCCGCGCTTGGCGTCTTGTAGCTCTGAGAGAGGGTAATACAAGATCGGCAGTTTGCACTTTTGAATGGATTGTTTATAAGTGCACTCTCGAAGGGCCTGCCTTTTGAGCTGAGGTCAGGAATCTGTCTCGTAACATTTACCCTTTTGCCCGTTCTCCTATGTTACCGGAGAACATCGGAGGGGCAAAGCTAAACCCAGATGTCTTTTGTTATTATTTCCTTGGCCTCGATACATATATATATATATATATATATATATATATATATATATATATATATATATATATATACTAAACTCTTATACCTCTACACAGACCATCAAAAAAGAATAAACTTTGCACGCGCATTTTTGGGACTAACAAATGATCCGACTTTTACCTCGCACCTAATCATGTCCGATGAAGCCCATTTGCACATTACTGGATACGTTAATAACCAAAATTGCAGATTCTGGTGTGCTGAAAACTCTATGATAATGCACAAGCAGCCTCTTCATGCACAGGAAGTTACGGTCTTGTGCGGCATAACCAGTTCGAGAATCATTGGTCCCTACTTCTTCGAGGATGCTGGCGGAAAAAACAGTGACAGTAACAGGGGACACTTACGGAGAAATGATACAAGATTATTTATTGCCAGAACTGGAAGATTTGGATATGCACGATACGTGGTTTCAACAAGATGGGGCGACACCACACACAGCGAGAGAAACCATGGCAACACTAAGAGCATCCTTCCCTGGTCGGTTAATTTCACGTTCAGGTGACGTTTCTTGGCCACCACGATCACCTGATTTGACCCCTCCAGATTTTTTCCTTTGGGGATACTTTAAAGAAAAGGTATACGTAAACAAACCTAATAATCTTCAAGAATTGAAACAAAACATCATTGAAGAAATCGACAAAATCACTCCTGATGTTTTGGAAAATCATGGAAAATATGGTGGAAAGAATCCGCCTTTGTTTTAACAATAATGAAGAATATTTGAAGGATATTATATTTAAATAATAAAAATCCAAGATCTCCTCTTTCATTTTATATATCACCCACTTTAATAACTTAATTAGTTTTTGTGTTATTATTTTTTTTAAAATGTGAAGTAACTTTTGGGCCCCCCATTTTATATATATATATATATATATATATATATATATATATATATATATATATATATATATATATATATATATATATATATATATATATATATATATATATATATATATATATATATATTGGTGATGGAGTCCTTACTTGGGAACCTTATTCGTAGCAGGAATATGAAGACATATGCGATGGTTACGAACATTTAATTTTCTGGACGTTTCGGTCATTAACGATGACCATCATCAGCGAATTCTAAATACAAAGAATTATTTTTATAAGAATAACTAAACACAGCAATAAAAAACATGACAGGAGTCGAAAATGATAACCGAAAGCAAGAAGTTAAAATGAAATATATAATCCTAAACCGTTGAAAGCAAATGGGTGAAAATCTATTAATAAGAAATTGATGTAATATCGTAAAAAATAACAATTAAATAATAATCCCATGAGTTTAAAATATGCATAATAAACATGAATTAAATTCCTATTGAAATGCAAAAATTATAAACTATAGCAATAAAGTCGAAAGCAAGGGATGAAGAAATCGATTAATAAGACTGAGAAAAAAAAGATTAAATAATCCCATGAGCAGCAAATATGAATAATAAACATGAATTGAGCGGAATACAAAAAAAATTCACTATAAACCACAGCAAGAGAGAATTGTAAGGGCAGGGCGAACAATCCAAAATAAGTTAGATCAGGGGGTATGTAATCAAAGCGGATATTAATAAATGGAGCGAAGCAAGTAATTCAATAAAGTTAAATTTTAAGTGATTGAACGTTAAATGAATACGAGTAGACTAAGGCACGAAAGGTTAAATATTAAATAATCAACAATGGAGGGGTCAAAGAGGACGACTAAAACATTAAATTAAGGAAAAGTCAATCATAAACCAGATCATTTAGATATTAATGGGACAAACTTACGATTTTAAAAGCGAGGAAATAAAAATGTAACGTCAGCAAGTATCTTTAAAATGCTCTGTGCGCTTTCAGCGATGCGTGGTCTTGAATCTCCCCGAGAAGTTTAAGATCGTTCTTCCATAGTTTCAAACGCGTGTGATTCACAACATATAATTGGGTGTTCTCCATGCTTCTCGGTCCGATACTTGCAAATTCGATACTTATTTTGATCGCAAAGTACTCTTTCTGCACATTTAACTACACTGAATCCACGATTTCCCAATGATTAAGGTGAGGAAAACGTGACATTTTTTGTTTGGGAAAAATGATAAGTTTACGACGGAAATTTGAAAGACCCAAACCGAAAAGTAAAGGATAAACCTAAATTTAATACTGTCGATTAGTTGTGGTTGAAACAGGGAATTTAACGTGGACTCAAACATAAACAACGAGCAAAAAAAGACGAGATCAACGGACGACTTTATTCTGGAAACTATTTCGGGTGACTGCCTTCCATTTTCTGTGTATTTTATGTCATTTCTTATGTTTACAACCGACCCTATATAAAGTTAACCCTTTGTCCTTTGTTTTCATTCTCTTTTGACTGAAGATGGAAGCCAAAGAATAAAGTTTTCCGTTGAACTGCGTCTATTTTTTGCTCCTACAAGACGCTCGAGAATGAGTGGAACACCTACATATATAAACAACGAAACTAAATACAAACTTGTATACACAAAGGTGACACCGAAAATTCCAAACAGGAAAACACAAGAGCGCATGACCTGAAAACTCAAGATTTAATACTCATGTGTAGGAGCAAGAAGAGATTCGTGAGGTTCACAAAAACAAAGCAGGATGTAACACAATGGACACAAAACCAGGAACTATGCCATACTAAGCACCTCAAAGTGTATAGAACACTACATGACAAGCAAAGCTACCAAATCACTTTGATTAATCAAACTTTAGGAGAATAAAGGAACTGTAAAAAGAGAGACTAAATAGGCGCGTCAGGGCTCAACATAATCCATATTAATCCTATCACATGACACCTACATATTTTCAGGAGAGTATATTAGTGATTCGACAGAAGCTAAAATCATTCACATCATAAAAGCACACTCAATTTCGGCTAAAAATTTAGAAGTATCCCCCAGAGTGACTTCATGAAATTATTGTTAAAGAAACGTGCTTTAACGGCAACGAGGAATTAACGCCTGCTAAAGTAATAAACCTAATAAAGCTTATTCATGCTTCAACTCTTCAGAGAGATCCAAATAATTGAATTCACATATTCACGACAAGGTTAATTTTTAAAGTTAATATATATTTTACCTGATAGTCAAATTCCCTATGAAGGGGATGAATTCAAGGTAATTTTTAGAACATAGTAGCCGTTTAGAAACGTTTTAAAAATTGCTTTTTTAATCAGGACAATTGCATAAAAATGACCTCCTAACTTTGTTTATAACACCCGCCATATTTTTTTCAATCGCAGACAAAAATCTCACTCGGCGATGCAATCACAGGCACCATATGTGCAGTTAGGTAAATTACTAGATTTTGAGTAAAGCTTAGACACCGCATCTGTTTTAAGAAAGGCGTTGATACAATTTTAGTCCGGTCAATAAGATGGTCTATTAACAATGCAGTGTCTCTCTTGGGCAATGCTAAAGTATTTCATAAAGACGACACAGCTTCAATTAGCTCTTTTCTGAAGCAATGCGTTTTATCAGCTGCTGTTTTGTGTGGAAATTGTCCTTAAACAGGCTAAAAGGTGTCTCAAGGATTAAATGGTAGTATTTCTATTGCAATGCGCCGGGGTTTTCGGAATAAAATGAAGAGTTATTTAGCTATATGATAGAGGAAAATATAGTGTGCTTTATGGCGGTATATATATATATATATATATATATATATATATATATATATATATATATATATATATATGGTCACCAATTATGGTTGAGGAACGACACAGTCACCAGTTGTAGGAATCAAATGATGGGCACCAGCTTAGGGACGCGACGAGGTCCTAACTTTTGAGTGATAGGTGTCGTTGCGGTGATTTATTTATCTGACTCTAAAGATCAATAATTTGCAGGTGTTCTTTTGTTTGGCTGGGCTTACCGAAGGCTTAAGGCAAAGGTGGACTTACGAAAGTAAACACTTTATTTAAATAACGAAAATAATATTATAAGCGGCGCGATTACAAAGCGTATTCGACGGGAGACTAGGACGTCTAAGTATTAACAACGTGAATACGGGACGAATGCGAGACAAGACTCAGTGATTAACCGGGAGCGTGAAAGCTAAGTAACAATAGCAATGGTAATCCGACTAATAATGATTATGAGTAGTCTGATCTGATCCCTATCTTTCTATCTCATTTTCCTATTCTGATTCTTCTTTATATATGCTCGAAATACAGAGGGCGTGGCCAGAAAGGACCCGCGTCCATATTAGGATTCTCAACTCTCCACTCCATGGGTGGAGCTGAGCTACCTGTACAACGTGTCTACATTTTGGATCCAATGTTTATTCGTGTCATTTGATATACTTCTCGCTGCATCACCTCGTACGGTCATCAGATGTATTTATTTACTTTCCTAAGTAAACCTTCATGTCTGATAATTTTATCTCGGGACACGATTTGGGCAGTCGTATCAAACAGGTGTTCGAGCGTTTGGCCCTTGCTCCCTTTGAGTCTCACGGTCTCATGCTTCAATACAAATACATATATATGTACATCTACAAACCAATACAATATTGAATCTTTACATTACATTTTAGTAAGGCATACTTGGATAAAATATGACCAATTCGCGTCCACTTTGTGGAGGTGTTTTTCGTGCCTATTAAACCCAGCATAAAGCCTACTTATGGTGTAGTTCGACCACTACAACTTAACGTAGTCATGCGTCAATGAAGCCAAATTTAATGAAAGTAGAAACGAATATGAAATAATAAATGGTTACAACATGTGCATTAGCCTGCGGACTGATAGGATTGGAGGGCTAATTATTTATGTTAAAAGTAGCATACAATCCAATCAAAATCATACAATTAAGGATGAGAAAATAGTGAAATCTATATGTGTACAGGTTGGTCCGAAAGTCTTGTCACCCTTACCATAAAGAAATAAGAACAATAAAGGAACAATACAATAATATCAAACACATCTACTGGTTTTAGTGTATTCACTTTCAATAGAGGAACAATATTATAATATGAAACACATGTGAAATATAAAATTAAAACAATATATGAAATGAAAAATTAAAACAATAATTACAGGGGGGTGACAAGACTTTCGAACCACCCTGTAGATATTAGGGTGATTAAAAATTGGGAAGTACGGATAGGAGCTTTTTAAGGATCAACGAACCAGTACTGCCTTGAGATTGATGAGGTTATGATAGGCGAACTTATGAGGGGCTGCAATTGTGAAACTCGTATTCTTGGAGACTTCAATTTATCATCAACTAATTGGGTAACTTCGATAAGTAGGGATATAGTCAAAGGTTTATTGAATGATTATAGGATAACTTCCTTAAACAGATGGTAGGTAAATCAGCCAACTCGCATAACCAGTAAACTAGATCCGGTCTTGAGCAATTAGGTTTACTTAGGGAACTTTTAGTTGGGAACAATTAGGCACTAGTGACATTCAGATAGTTGTTTTATTCTGAGGAGTGGGATAAGTATTGGTAGGAATAATGTAAAAATTCCCATCTTCCACATGGGAAATTATGGCAAATTTCGTAGCGTTTTATATCAAATTGACTGGGGAGAAATGAGAGGATGCTTAAAAAAATACATTAAAATACCGTGACTAAAGCAATTAGCTATTTAAAGGTTAGAAATGATTTAAACAGATAATTAAAAAGAGTAAAGGGCTGTCTGAAATTAGCTTAGCACAGAATAGTAATAAGGATCATAGAAAGGCTTTATTTATGTATTATAAATAATAGTGCAAATGGTTAATGTGCTTAAAGAGCATTTTAGATCGGTGTTTACTACAGGTTGTTTTAGGTAAATCGATACAAATTTTACATGGGAAAAAGAAAACAAGTTGGGTACCAAACGAAGCAATAGAACGATATAAATAGTTGCGAAATCACTCAAAATGACCAACATTAGCCTTCACCACCTTCTCTAAACTGGTTCCATGCCCTGGTTAGAGAGTCCTTGTCAATGGATGACATTACCTCCGCAATGGCGGCCCTCAGAAGTCCTAAAGTGTTGCGGGCAGCCTTGTTGACATCCTTCTCAACTAAGCTTCACACGATGTACTCTATGGGGTTGCGGTCGGGGGAGCTGGTTGGTTACAAGTCTGGAGATCAGTGGTACGGGACGTTAACGACTACACTTGTGTCTTCTTTGCCTAGCGTGCTAGAGCAGTCATGCTGGAAAATGTAAGGGTTTTCTGCGGTTATTTGATCCCTCTAAGGCTCGACTACTGTTTCTAGCACCTCAATGTAAACATCCGCATTGACGCTGAGGCTCTGGTGGAAGATGTAAGGAGGCATAATGTGACCATCGCTGCTGACCACACCAGAACCATCAAAGAGGCGGAAAGTTTGTTGTGCATCACTGTAGGTACTTACGAAGTGTCTTCGCCTCAGAGATTATTCTGCTAGTTCACTCTCTGCCTTGCTCACACACATCTTTTTGGCAAGTTTGCCTAGGAACGGACAATGGTCCTCGGAGCTCTTCTGCCTAACTTGACACTGGCAACGAATTTCTCGTTCCTGGCGGTATCAAAGTGAATCTTGTGACACTGTCGTTCTGCGGTAACTTCATCCTTCTTCTCAACCTCGTCATATTGCTGTTTCACTTTGCAAATGAGGTTCCTAGAAAGTTAAACAATTTCCCAATTCCCTCCACGCTTTTGCCGGCGTGAAGGGCTGCAAGTATCGCCTACCGTTTGTCGAATACAGCTGGCATTCTCAGTGGAAACCACGTATGATGTTACTATCATGAAAGCTAAAGTCTTACTGAGCGACTTCAAGGCTGATTAACCTACATTGGTGCAGTCATTAGCCTTTAAGCAGACTTTCAACTTTGTATCGATTTACCTAAAATGCACTGTAAAGAAAATCAGGTCAGTTTTAATCCTAATAATGATAGGTCACGATAAAATGTTTTAGATAGTATTAATGTTAATCTGGAAACTACTAGCTAAAATTACCCGCCTAGGGGCTGGCCAATAATTTTATCAGTGCAAACTGCAGTCGTTCAAAATCAAATTGGAGATCATTTGGAACAAGAGGAATAAGCACAGTCTCTCCCGCTCCACAGCCACTTGAGGTCACTCCCTCTCTCCTCCTTCTCCCCCAATCCCGCCTCTCCTCCATTTCTCACGTCCTTCTCCCTCATATCCCACCTTCCTCCTCTTTTACCCCATATCCTCCTCCTCCCCCTGGGAGTTTAAGAAACCCCAAGTAACTCATTGGGTGTCTAAGAAACCCACTCGGATCCGAGAAACTGGCAATGGGTCTAAAGTACCCCCTATTATATCTAAAAACAAAGTGGGTGGTTTAAGAAACCAAAAGGTGTGACATAGGAACGAAACTTGCGTTTATATATATATATATATATATATATATATATATATATATATATATATATATATATATATATATATATATACGTGTGAATTTGTGCAGTATATTTTCATTATAGCATGTTTTATTAAAAACGACTGCTAGTTTTGAATTAATAATTCTTTTTTCAATCTTCTCGATTTCGCCTTTTCTTCATTGTTTAATCTGTGGATAAGCGTACCGAAGTTCATCGGGGACAGATGTTTGTTATTTTGCCAAAGGTAAAAGTACGAGTATATGAATCAAAATGGACAGATGGTACCTCTCAGAACCCCAGAAGAACAGGAACACGGATAATGAGGATATTATAAAACTGTTCTACAAGAATACTGTGAGCACAGAACACCAAGCAGATGAAAGAGCCATCAAGGACATTATAGACGGAAGAATAAAACCCATGAACGGCGAGAAAAAGATCGCACTAATCATCTACTATCAAAATAGACGTACTTCAACCCTCTTCATGAAAAATAACCCCAAACCCCCGCTAGAACCGAAACAAAGGACACATCTGCTATACGAGTACACATGTAAACTAGGAGACTGTGAGCTCTTACCTAACTCGTATATCGGCATGACCGAAACCACTCTCTCAATAAGAATGTCATACCATCTGAACAACGGTGCACCTAAAAAACATACACAGGAAATACACGGAACATACGAGTAGCTGTTGTATTCCTTTATTGGAGAATACGTTATTTACGAGTACCTGAGTGGCTCTCTCGAGTTTGTTGTGTGTGTCCTTCTATGTGGTGCAGTTGGTAAAAACACGATTGATGTACGACGATATCACGCTTGTTCGGTAGTGCTTAGGGTATTCGCTGTCACCATTAATGCAAAATCCCGGGTTGGTGGGTTCAACATAAACTTCAGTTGTTATTGTTTCATTGATATTGGTAGTGAGGATATCTAAGAATGGTAATTGGTTGTTGTGGCTTTCTTCGATGGTGTAGTTGAGAGAAGAACATTCTTTAAAGGCTTTTTCCATATTATGTATTTCTTCTTGTGTTTGTACGTTGATGTAGATGTCGTCTATGTACCTGCAGTAAATATGGGGCTTGGATATTCTTGAGAAACCCTTTTTTTAAACACTCCCATATAGAAGTTAGCAAAGAGAACTCTCAAGGGAGAACCCATGGCGACTCCATCGACTTGGCGGTACATGCTTCCATTGGGGTCAAAGAAGGGGGCTTCAGAGGTGCAAATTTGTAGGAGTCTCTTCATGTCGTCCCTTTGTATTCCAATCGGGGGCAGTCATTTTGGTCATAGACGTGTTCTAGTATTATGTCTATTGTTTCGGCGACTGGTACATTGGTGAATAGTGATTCTACGTCCATGGGAGCTATTATTTTCTTTAGGGTTAGTGGCTCGAATGATATCGATAAAATCAGCCGCGGATTTGAGGCTGTATTTGTTGAGCAGGTATGGATTTAATATTTTGTTTAAGAATTTTCCGTACGTGGGTGTATAGATTTGGCTAATTATGGGCCTGAAGGAGTTTCCAATTTTGTAAGTTTTCACGGTCCCATAAGCGTATCCTGGGCTGAAGTTACCTATAATTTTCTTCATTTGTATGTTTGCGGGTTCTTTGTTGATCCGTTCAATGATTTGGTTTACCTTCTAAATATCGTCGGTGGGGTTCTTCGAGATTTTTCGGAATTTGCTTTGATCATTTAGGATAGTGTCCATTTTTATATGGTATTACTCAGTCGGCATGATGACAAAGATGACTGCTTTACCTGATTTCCTGATGGTGATGTCTCTGTTGTTTTTAAGCTGTTTGGCAGCCTCTTTTAGGCGCGGCGTCAGGACTTTCTACGTAAAGAATATAAGACAAATCGACAAGATTGAAAAAATAATTATTAATTCGAAACTAGCGGTCGCTTTTAATAATATATATATATATATATAAAGAGAGAGATAGATTGAGAGAAATATATATATTAAAGTACATATATATGGATTAGTTGTTAACAAAGCTATGGGGTCTTGATAATATTATTCTAGGATGCTCAAGGAGAGAGAGGAAAGTGTTTCCGTGCTCCTGAGAAGATATTTGTTAAATCTCTTAGATTTGGGGAGATACCAGATGGCTGAAAAAGAGCTAATATAATTTATCTTTATAAAAAAAAGGAAATAAAGATGTTCCTAATAATTATAGGCCAGTAAATTTACCTTCAATAGTACTTAAATTACTTAATAAACTAGTTAAAATAGGGAAAGCAGATTATTTAGAAATTGTTGTTTGTTGAGTGTAGTCAGCATAGATTCAGGTCAAGTAAATCATGCCTGACAAATCTGCTGTAATTTCTAGATTATGTCATAGGGCAATTGGCAACAAGAAATGACATATATGTGATAAGGTCCCTGATAGGAGACTCATAAAGTGAGAATGTATGGTATTTCTGGGAATATATTAAATTTGGTGTCATAGTGGCTGAAGAATGAAAGAAGACCGTAGTACTAAATGGAGATAAATCATAATGTATGGATGTTATTAGGTGGGCGTCTCAGGAATCTGTTTTGGGCCCATTATTATTCTTGGTTTACCATAACTTCCTAAAGGTTGGTATGAAATGCAAAATATCACTATTTTCTGATGAGACAAATTTAGCAGGAAACTTTGAGCATGCAGAGTGATTTAAATAGTGTAGTTAGTTGCATGAACACATAAGTGGCAGATACACTCAACCTTCTCAAATGCAAAGTTATTCACATAACAGGAAAGATTGCTGGTTGGACTCCGTTGAAGAGTGACATAGGAATAGTGATAGATCGGTCATTGAATTTCTCTAAGCAGAGTTTAAAGGTTAGTTATAAGGCAAAAAAAATGTAATGAGGTTTATTAAGAGAAATGTTAGTTATGAAAGTAAGGAAGTTATTCTTAAGCTGCCTGCCTTTGCAAAAGTCTCTTGCATTCTGTTTTTTTTTATCTTTAGAGAGGTTTACGTGTGTTATAGAAAAAGTTCCGTCAAAAATTCTTAAAGTTCTACTTTTCCAGTACGTGTCATTAAAACGAAGTTTCCATTGTGGGCAGGTGTCGAGATAGAAGTGAAAAGAATCGGGATCTCTGCTCTCGTGCCAGTGGATAATAACAAGTACTAACATCGCCAAGCAGCTCAACGTCTGCTCGATTACCGTCCACAGAGTCGCAGAGAAGCTCAAAAACGGGGAAGACCTAAAAGATCGGCATCGTTCAGACAGATCTCATGGTTGTCAACCGTTTGGTTGTGAGAAAAGCCCTCAAAAGTGCTCTGAAGCGGGATGGTGCCCCGGCCCACACGACTACGACCGTGCAAGAGTGGTTGGGACATGAACTTCTGGTCGAAGGACTTTTGGCAGCCACAGTCGCCTGACCTCAATTCCTCTTGACTAAAGTGTATGGGCGCATGCCGAAGGCAAGGCCTGCAAGGTCGGCTACAGCAACGGCGATGAGCTAAGTCCAGGGTCAACCGGCTGGGGGCCAACATGAACATGGACTTCGTCCGCAATGTGTGCGTGGCTTTCAGGTCTCGCCTGGAGCGCGTGCTTACCACCGAAGGCAGTCACATTGATTAATACTGTAATTAAACACATATTTATATGTTAAAACAATGAAAACGTTTCTAACTTGATCAAAACTATCATTGTGTCCTTTGTTGAGAGCGTCGTAACGAGTGCAATGGGACTTTTGCAATACCCAGTATAGAAATGTGTTAGACCACACCTACAATAGTGTATTAAGGGATATTCCCTACACTTCAGGCAAGATATGAACATTCTGGAGAGCTACAGCGAGGAGCAAAAAAAATAATACCTTCCTTGATTATTTGAATAGGTTGAGGGCACTTAACGAGTTTTCATTTGAAAGGAGGCGTTTAAGGAAGGACATGATTCAGCTTTTTAAAATGTTTAAAGGGATTGTTAGGTAGGATAAGTATGTTAGGTTTAGATTAATACAAAATTAATATTTATGCCTTTACGTCTGTTTTTCATGAAAATAATGTATTTTTCTTGGAAATTACCTAGTTATGAGATATAACATAAATTGCTTATATAGCCTAAAGTCCAGCGGTCGCCAACCTTTAGAACTTAATGGACCACTAAATGTATAATTTTTTATTCGGCGGACCACAACATAATATGAACTTAGATTAAAAGGTACTGTAAATATATTTAGACAATATTAATCATAAAAGTTTTATTTTTTTAATACGAAATACACACATTAAAGGTAAAAAAGTTATATAGTAATTATTCCAAAAAAACCCCTGAAGTTTAGTTAAATATTACCCATTTTTAGTGTGATGGTTGTTGCTGTTTATTTGACATCAGTATGTGGAGATTCGGCTCCAATGACGTCACTGCAAGACGGAGAGCAGCGTCTATTTCAAGCCGAGAGCGGAACCGAGTTTTAATTACTGTGACTGATGAAAATGTCTTTTCGCATGAATATGTTGTCGAAAATTGAATCAAAATTTTCATTGCTTCCTCACTCAGTGATGGGTATTCATTTTTTACAGAGAGCCAGAAATGAGGTCTTGATAAAGATGACTGGAATTTAGCTTTGAGACTGTCGTCGCAAGATAAATCGATGAGGCTTTCTTTTTCATTCATGCTTAATTTGCTTTCTTCGATGTTAGCTACAAATGGATCTATTATCCACATATTTCCAGGCCTAGGATCTTCTTCACTTGGGTAATAAAAATCAAAATATTCTGTCAGTGACTCTAAGTGCTGTTGAATAATGGATACCACTTGCCGGTTGAGACCCTTCTCTCCCATACATTCATCAAATCTATAAACATTTGTAGATCTCCTTCTGCTAACCGCGTTTGCCACAGTGATATTTTCTTTCGAAAAGCATCTATTTTACCTCGTACTGTAAACACGTCCTTAAGTTGTCCTTGCAAAGATATGTTTAGTTCATTTAACAGAGAAAAAACATCTGCCAGGTATGCAAACTTGGCTACCCACTCATCGTGGGACAAGAGTTCTTGAAATTTCTGATTTTTTTGCTGCTGAAAAAATAATTTAATTTCTTCACGCAAGACGAACGGTCGGGTCAATATTTTGCCCCTCGAAAGCCATCTTACCTCAGCGTGAAGAAGAAGGTGAGTATACCGGGAACCCATTTCCTCGCAGAGGGTTTCAAATATTCGAGAATTGAGCGCTTTGTGTCGAATTTCATTTATGATTTTAATAACATCTGATAATACTTCGTGTAGTTCTGGGGACATTTTTTTTTGCCACAAGATGCTCAAGATGCGTAGACAAATTGTCTGGGTGACTAACATTTTTACCTTTGCAACAACTCCTGAGCGATGTCCAGTCATGTTCGAAGCACCGTCTGTACATATGCCAATACATTTTTTCCATTCAATTTTGTGTTCCAGGAAATAACTATCAAGTGCTTCAAAAATCTCAAAGGCAGAAGTTCTGCCTGGCAAGTTGAGTGAACAAAGAAGTTCTTCCTGTAATTCTCCTTCGCACTCAACCCTCACAAAACAAAGGAGAAGTGCCTTGTTACTTACGTCCGTATATTTATCAAGTTGAATTGAATAAAATGGTGAATTTTTTTACCATTTTTATAACTTGATTTTCAATATCTTCAGTCATTTCTTCAATTCTGCGCTTAACAGTGTTAGCAGACATAGGAATTACTTTCAGTCTTTGGACAGTTTGTTTTCCCAAAACTGCTTCACAGGCTTGTAACATGCAAGGTTTGATTAAGTCTTCTCCAATCGTATATGGCTTTTTATTTTTCGCAATTTGAATTGCTATCAAGTAGGAAGCCTTTAATAGGGACTTATCTTCAACAACCATATTTTTTAAAGCACCTATTTGTTTATTCATACCTTCATGCATTCTTTTAAAATATTCTTCGGTTTCTTAGCTAAATCTGGGTGTTTTGATTGTAAGTGTCTTTGAAGTTTTGACGGTTTCATGGCATCGTTAGATAAACTCTCACAACACATAATACAAAGAGGCCGTGGGGCCAGCTCACTATCAGGTTCTTGAATAAATCCAAATTTCAAGTAGATTGAATCATATTTTCTTGATATTTTGTGTTTTTTCTTTTCGCCACCAGTTTGAATGTTCTTTCTAATGCTGTCTGACGAGGACTGTGGATGCTCTGATTCATTGAT
Source organism: Ceratothoa steindachneri (assembly GCA_963969495.1). Taxonomy (NCBI): domain Eukaryota; kingdom Metazoa; phylum Arthropoda; class Malacostraca; order Isopoda; family Cymothoidae; genus Ceratothoa; species Ceratothoa steindachneri. The sequence goes on from OZ018318.1 coordinate 57,778,005, forward strand.
AAGCTCACTATTAATCGAAGTATTACTATTTTCATTGGATATTTTATCTTTAGTTTTACTAAAGAATTGCAAAATATTCACTTGCTTTTTCTCACTCATTATGGGTCTATTACCTATTTTATTTGAATCTGGAAAAGAAGAAGAAGAATTAGTAACTTGGAGCAACAGTATCGCATCGTCTTTAGTAAGCTACACTGATAAATTCTACAAATGCACCAACGTTTTGTTTATTCTATCAGAATAAGATTCCCTCGGGATATATATATATATATATATATATATATATATATATATATATATATATATATATATATATATATATATATATATATATATATTTAATGAAAAATGTGGCCTAAAAATTTCCTTTTGTTTTTAAATTGGGCAGCTAGCCTCTGACAAATAGGCTAGTCCAGGGGACGCCAACTTGTAATTGTAAGAGGTAGACCACACCTCCACTTAAAATGAATTAAGTTTTCGGGTATGAATACTTATGAATATGTATCGTATGCGTACGCCAATGCTCAGTTTATATATATATTTGATGTCAAGAAAGAATAAAACTAAAATACAGTGGGCCTACAAGAAAAATAGACGTCTGTTGTTTCAAAAATTACCTATTGGCCTATCTCAGTTGCATGCACTCGATAGTGATGTTTTAGCCTCAAATAGGCCTAATTTATTGTTTACATATCTCTTCACTTTTTCATATCACTTAATAAAAGAAAAAGGGCACTGTGTTCAATGTTATCACCATCATCGAATATATATATATATATATATATATATATATATATATATATATATATATATATATATATATATATATATATATATATATATATATATATATATATATATATATATATATATATATAGTATATTTAAATACGCATCAGAAAAAAAAGCTGGGGTAGACCTACTATTGTTGTTTCTGAAATTCTCTCGCCGTAACTTCAAGCGCTTGATACCAATGCTTTAGCTTTAAATAACGACTCATTTACGTCTCTATTCATATTTCAATATCACTGAAAAAGAGCTTGAATTCACAATATGTTCAATTTTATAACTACCATCATAATATCAGGAACGTGTATATAATATCTATAAACTCGACGATACTTAACAACAAAATGGTTGCAGGCATTCGATAATGGTGTTTTACTCTTGAGTAACGATTTATTTACGTCTTAATAAACACTTTCATATCCCTGAAGAGGAGCTCGAAGTCACTATGTTCAATTTTATCACTATCATCATTATATATCATAAATATGTATATAATAAACTTTACGAAAAGCAAGAACAAACCTGCAATGCAATGTCAACAAACTGAAGTGTCATACTCATGGCGCCAAATCATGGTTGCCAACTCTCATTTTCAAATGTCGCTAAGTACACCTGCAAAAGTACCTAAAAAGTCACTCATTCAGAAGGAATTTCGCTAATAAAAGTAGCTTTAAAAAAAGTATAATCTATGTCAGTGGTTCTCAACTTTTTTTGGACCATGCACCCTTTAACCATATGTCAGAATGGTATTTCCCCTTACAAAATTGCCTGTCTCAAGGCCAACCTAACCTAATGTTGTCGTTGCTTCCAAAACTTTATTCTTCCTTTCTACATCCTAGGTGAGTCAGGATTTTATGGCCTCCCTGATAAATACTTACAGTGATAATTAATTAACTCTGAAAACATTATTGGGTAAATATGTAGATTATCGGCGCGAACGATGGGACGTACTATTTCGTCCGTGTTCCAAAATGTTTCACGTTTTTGGAGTACATTTAAGTTGACGGCTCGTGTGGGGGTAAACACAATGGGGGACTACACTACGATGATCCTGAGTTTCATTAAATTTTGGGGGGGTCTGGGGGGCACAGCCCCCCAGTATATAATCCTAATTGTTTATAGAATAATAATTCGAAAAGGACTCAAACGCGCATGAATATTCCGACACGAGTGAACGATAATATTTACACACAATTTTTTTTCGGCCGGGCCGCTAATCTACATTTTACCTATTATTGTTAATTATTGATATTTATAGATGCGTGTCACTAAGTTGTCGTTGGAGTACACACAAGCTAGCGGAAAGAAAACCTAGCGTAACCTCTCAGTAGCGCGGGTCGATGCACACTGCGTTTTGTGCGGCCTTGGGCCAACTTGAGCCTGCCAATCTGTGATCCTCATTTTTTTTATTTGAATGTTCATGAAATATAAATAATGACACATTTTTTCCGTGGACCACAGGTTGGCGACTGCTGGCCTAAACTAAGCGAGTGCAGAAAAACGAACGCGATATTCTTAGATAAACGGCAAAATTGTATATGGCAACGCTAATTTTAAATTTAAACATGATATCATGTAAAATGAATAATAACCTTTTTTTAATTCATTTATTAACATTAAGCGATCTATCTTCGGAGGTAAACATTTCTTATCTCGAGTTGTCTATGCACAATTATGAAATGAAATGAAAAGAGAAGTGGGAGTCAAAGAACAGCCCTTCCGCCCCCGACCCCCTTGGCCCTCATGGAGTGGGCAAGGAGGGCGGGGACGTAGCCCGGTACTCCTTAGTAGTACCCCGTAGCCACACAGTCTAGAGCTAAAGTAGGTTCCAGGCACTGTGAGTACGGCGGGTAGGAGTGAGAGAGAGAGGAAGAAGAAGGTTTTATGATAGGAGAGCGAATAAATATAGTAGGAGACAGAAAGAGGACTTAGTTAGTCATGAGACCACCAACTTAAAGTGGAAATCGAACCGCAATATGTCGCTTGTCTCTAACTAGAACTTTGCAGTTTATCGTGAACCGTGTGCAGATGTGATAGCAAAAAAGAGAATAGATCCTGAAAGCTGAAGGAAGTAAGAGGTTTGCAAAGAGATGCTAGTTGCCTGAAGATCGGGCCTATCTCTGTCCATTATAGATAGTTATAGCTAGCGTTATAAAGTTATAAAATTTGATTTGCTTATCACGCATTACTGTTTTTTGTATTTGTGTCTATTTTTAATTTGCTTATCTAGCGTTTGTATATATGAGGCGTTCAAGCCTTTATTAGTAATCATTCGTACTAAAAACTGGTGTAGGATTCTATCTCTATCTATTTTTTCGTATTCCTATCCTAGTTATAATTGACTATATTCTATTTTCTGGTGATGCTTCGGTTATCTAACTAATCTTAGTCGTCGTCGAGTATTATTCTACTTCTCTAGGTGTAGATTTCTTCTTCTTCCTATTCTCCTCCTTCTATAATCCTTGGGTACTTGGGAATGACCTGTGTGATGTCCATCCTTCTCTTTGGGCAATTTGGTTGGTTAATTCAACTCCTATTTCGTTCTGTCTTTTCTATGACTTTCCTTGCTTTTTTCGCAATTATTCTGTTAAGTGGATTTATCTTTGCCTCCCTGTGCAGGTCTCATTGTCTTTTTATTTCTCCTCTTCTAGTCTTTGTTATTAAATATATGGATTTGATTTGGACTTATTGGAGTCTTTGTAGGTTACTTCCCCAGATCGTGTAAATCGCTATGGTGGGATAAATAATCGTGGACTGTACTATGACCGGGTATTTTTTCCTCCTGTTTTTCATGCTTAGGTTTATTAACTTTTACAATAATACCGGGCCGCTTTTCCCCCGATTTACCCTCTTAGTTACGTGCTTTTTATAACCTGATTTCGTAATGGTTAATCCATTCACCTTACATTCTTCGTCGTATCTGTAGTGCTGTCATTCTACACATACACTTAAGATGCTCCTCCTGTACACGGGTACTATCTTAAATTTATTCCTGTTAGTTTTAATTTTCCATTTTTCTTCGTATCTATTAATGTTTCTTATCTCTTCTGCAGTCATCCCAGCTTGCATTGGTTCGTTCTTGTAGGGGTAAACTATGATCTGGGTGACGTCGCGGCAAATTGGATGTTCAAGCAGCCCTCATTTCTTGGTGGAGGTATATCTGCGGTGTAGATTCAGTAGACAGATGGACTCAGACATCCGCCTTGGGGCAAATCAGCAGCGAGCGCAGATATTTCTCCCTGATGTCATCCTATTTCCAAATAAGTACGTCTCTCCATTGCATAATCGCATAAAATCCTTTCGATATTGTGTTCATTCCCAATCTTAGTATCTTGAGTTGCATACCCCTCTGCCATACTTTGTCGAATGCCTCGGACACGTCCTGGCATACGATGTCCACGCTCATATTTTTTCTCTATGCTTTCGCTATCTTTTCAAGGATGACTACTAGGGCCATATCCGTGCTTCTGTTTTTCCTGAAGCCAAATTGGCAGCTGTTTCTCCGGACATTATCATCGAGGTATTTTGACAGTCTGTTATTAATTGTTTTTTCCAATACCTTACCGATAAAATCTAATAGAGAGACGTGGCGGTAGTTATCCACATGATCTGTGGGTTTTCTCGCCTTGGGGATGAAAATCATCCGTGCCACTTTCAGTTCGTCAGGAAAGTATCCCGTGTTCAAGCACGCATTGAAGACGTTTTGCACTCTCTCCAGTATGTTCAGGGGTGCTTCAAGATAATTTAATCTGGTGAGTCTCGATCTGCCTGCGGCTCTCTGTCGGAAGCTCTTTATCGTTTCTTTTAATTCCTCTGATGTAATGATTGCGTCTATTCCATCGTTGTTTTTTCTCCCTTTCTCGACAAAGTGGAAGGAGAATGTCCTTTCGATCTCCCCATACAATTTTGAATACATTTTTTCCAGTGCTCTCTGAATAAATCCTCTATTTCCTCTTTATCTTCTAAAATGTTGTTCGCTGAATCCTTATTTTTTATTTTATCCTTTACTGTCCGTGGCTTTAATCTGTTGATATGTTTCCAAAATTCCCTCGTAAATGTTTCCACATCTATTTTCTCGATGTGTTGATCACATTTATCTTTCTGTTTTTCATAAATTTTTGCTATTAGTTCTCTTTTCTGTCTCCTGTTTGCATTATATGCTTCCCTTGATGTTCCAAATATTCTTATATTTTCTCCCTCCCGCCAATCTCCTCGCTCAAAGCCACCATTTCTGGTGTTCACCTAAATTGTTTAATGGTTTGGAGCGAGTTAATGGGGAAGGGTCGCTCCTCTGCCCTTTTAATTTCTACTTTGATCCTATCCAACTCCCCGTCGATTTCCTCTAGAGTCGCTTCCCAGAGCGGGCTGGGCACGTACGTCTGAAGTAATTCTTTGTACTTATCCCAATCCGCTCTATGGTATGCCTTCCATTTTTTTGAAGGGATTTGTATAGGATTCTTGTTTATGTGCAGTGTGGTCACTACAAGGAACATCCACTGGTTCCATAGAATAGTTAAAGGGCAGATTGAAGTTAGCCAGGCAGATGTCCGGTTTTGATCCTATAGTTGAAGAGTTTAATAAAGTTTTTACAGGTAATTGGGGGCGCCTATGTGGCTGGTATCCAGTTGCGACAATGATATTGCTTAATTCCATTTTAATTTCTATAGCTAAATATGCATCCTCCAATCCTTGTATTGTTTTGTACTGCAATCCTTGCTTGGCAGCTATTGCCACTCCATCGTGTGTTTCTCCTGAAGGATTTGTGTTAATAACATTGTAGTTCCATATCTTTAGTTTTTCGTTTTCTGTGTTTCTTCCATGTTCTGATATTAGTATAATATCTGGGTCAATCTTTCTGAATAAGTTTCCGTACATAATTTCCTTGTCTTTCCATCCGCTTGTGTTAATTTGTAGTATTTTGAATTTCTTAATATTCATAAGCGGATTGTCTATTTCCGTTCGTTTATTGATTTTCCGTTTAGTTTGTCCTATCTGTTAAGTTATCGGTGTTTCTTCTTCTTTTTCTGGTTCTTTTTTCGTTTATCTTGAGTTCCTCCTCTGCTGACTGCATTTAAAAGTCCTTCTGGTCGTTCATCTCTGGGTGATGGACCCCTTTTACTTGCGGATTTAGATCTGTCCTTTCTTTGGGCTTTCCTGCGAGTAACCCGTGTGCACTCTTGCTCTGTGTCGTCGCAGGAATTTTCAGTCTCTGAGTCCTCGCTGATTGTGTCCTCTTCTGATTCTTCTGCCTGTTGATTTCCTTTCGCCTCTTCAATTAACTCATGTTTTGTCTTTTCTGTGACATTTATTCTGAAAATGGCCGATGAGTCGACTTCTTTGGGGAATTTGATCAGTTCGAGCCCGTTTTCATGTAACATGCTATTGACTGTTGTTGCATAACTTCCAGGGTTAACTATGTTCATCACGTGGACATATAATATTCAAGTAAGTATTTTCACGTTGAGAGTTCCATCCAAATTTATCTGTGTTGTCGGTTCTTGTTGGTCACTTTTTGCCATTGATGCGTATGAGTTTTTATTTACGTTAGCGTTGTTTCTGTTTGTCTCTGTTTCTTATCTCTTTATAAATTATCTTTTTCTGAGACAGATCATTGCCATAGTTCTGTGGCCTCCCTTTGCAGTTAATGCATCTTCTATCTGTGTTGTTGCAGTTACGCCACGAATGGCCTTCAGATCCATATTCAGAACAGATGATTAGGTCTTTTTTTTGGACAATTTTGAGTCGTATGTTCCTCCATGGCATAACATCTGAAGCATATTTGTATGCTTGTGAAAGCGTCTCTTTGTATGTGGGCGGATGGGATTCTCATGTTGAATGCGAGAAGTCCTTGTTCGATGATCCTTGAAGCCATTTTGGTAGATTCGCAAATGACCTTGAAAACGTGAATGTGATCTTTAAATTTGATCACTTCTGCTATCTTAAGCCATTTCTGCCTCTCCTGTAGTTCTTCTTTTATTTCTTGGCACGAATGTTCTCCTACCCAGGACTCGATTTTTCGGCAGATGACACTTCTTATCCGTGATTTTGGGGGGTACTTTTGCTTCCAAATTAAATTTTCTTAGCGTAATGCTCCCAACAGATGATAGTAGCTGCTCTACGTCTTTATTTTCCGAGCAAATAACTATGAATCCAGATGGTATTTCAATACATTTGATTAGTGGTATTTCCAGATCAGTGATTGTGTAGTGCACTACTTCTTGTGGTGTTCTCTTCCTTCCATTGGGTATGAGTTTAAGGGGAAACCTTTTGAATTCCGCTGAGTCCATGTTTCCTGGGCGTCGTCCCCTCTCCGAATAGAGGGGTTCTTCTATCGATCTTCATCTGTGAAGAAATTTCCCAGTCTCCACTAGTGGGAGGTGCCCCTTTATCTGCCTTAATTCTATCTCGCCTACCTTTCAACTTTCGCACTCTCCTTGGTCAACCCTACCTATCTTGGCCTAGCCCTAACAGCGGTCCACAGTTGGGCTGGCTCGTGACCTAGAATTACCCCTCCCCCTTTTCTTGCCCGCTAAGGGGGTTTCTTGCAGGGGTTTACTATACCTTACTACCAACTGCAACTCCAACCTTGCCGTTGACCAAGTTATGTAGTGCTAGTGAGAAGTAAGTTTCAGGTAAAATGTTATGAATAAAAGAACCAAGAATTAAAATAAGGAAGAGCAACCCCTTCGGGCGAGGGGAGGGGGGGGGGCTACTTCGCTCAAGAGGAACAGGAGAAATCTCCAATCAGCCACAAGAGCGCATATATTTCTTCTTAGAAGTTTTCTTGAGAAAGGCGTTTTCTTCTTCTTTCCTCAAACTTTTCCTGAGATGGCCTTTACCAGTTCGCAGCAAGAGAGGAAACGTACAAAGGAAGTAAGTCTATGGCACAATTAATCATCTTTCGCCAACACTAAGAAATGGGTTTCTGGACGTAAACAAAGCCTTTCTATCGTTGTTTACATTCGACTCGCTGGTTCTTTTATTCGCAAAAAGGCAAAAGCCTATTCAAATTGAGCTGTGGGCTTTTGAGGGAGGATATTAAGACAAAAAAAGGGAGAGGGGACAAATTTATTTCACATAAAATTATTCGCTCGGAAAAAAAAACATTGTATTCTATGCGATTTTATTTGTTTAACAAAACAGTACCAAGACTCTATTTGACCATCATATTCATTTGACTAATAAATGCTATTTTTAATACTAACTTTTTTAATTCATATATATGGAAATTCAACTCGGTACTGTGATTTTTTTAATTTTTATATAAGGTGAGGGCTATGTACTCCAATACATATAGTAAAATAGGCTTGATTAACAATAATTATAATTACCATCGTATCGAAAACGTACAAGAATATGTACGTAACTATCGTTTAGCAGTGTTATGGTCGTTTCTACAGTAAAACGGTCTATTACAAAATACAATAGCATGCAAAGACGCTGTAAAAAAAAACAGTAGCTTACTAGCTGCTTAGCTACCAGTAAATTACTGTGATTTTTACAATAAATGTTTATCAGGTCAGGTCAGCAAAAGTGAGAGGGGGTCAGGGTAGGGGAGGGGGAGAAAGGCAGAAGGGACAGATGGGAAAAGTGGAGAGAGTGAGAAGGAGTGGAGGGGGAGAAAGGGTGATGGAGGGGGGGTAAGGGTTAGAAAGGGACGAGTGAGAAAAAGAGAGTGAGGAGGGGAGGGTGGAAGGGTAAGGGAGAGAGGGAGGTGGTGGAGGGAGGGAAAGAGAGAGAGGCGGAGGGAACAGCGGGGAAAGTGAAGAGAGTAGGAAGAGGTGGAGCGGAGAAAGGCGGAGGGAACAGAGGGAAAGCGGAGACAGGGGGAAGGAGTGGAGGTGGAGAAAGGGTGAGGGAGAGGGGGAAGGAGTAGAAAGCGACGGGTGAGAGAAAAAGAGGGGAGAGAGTGAGATGAGGGGGAGGGGTGAAGGTGGGGGGAACAGAGGGGGAAGTAGAGAGAGTGGGATGGGGGAGGGGAGAAAGGCCAAGGGAGAGGGAGGAAGGGCTAGAAAGGGACTGGTGAGAGAAGAAGAGGGAGGATGGGAGGGTGGAAGGGTAAGGGATATAGCGAGGTGGTGGAAGTAGAGAAGGGGAGAAAGGCCGAGGGAACAGCGGGGGAAGAGGAGATAGTGTAAATGGGTGGAGGGGGAAAAAGTGTGATGGAGAGGGGATAGGGGTAGAAAGGGGCGGTTGTGAGAAGGAGAGGGAGAAAGAGAGGTGATGGAGGGGGAGGGGGATTGGCGGAGGGAACAGGGGGGGAAATGGTGAGGGTGGGAAGGGGTGGAGGTAGAGAAAGAGTGTGTAATGGGGTGGAGGGGTAGAAAAGGACGGGGGAGAGAAGGAGAGAGTAGAAGGGTAAGGGAGAGAGGAAGGTGGTGGAGGGAGGGAACAGCGGGGGAAGTAGAAAAAGGGTAAGAGAGAGGTGGGTAGAAAGGGAAGGGTCAGAGAAGGAGACGGAGAATGGGGGAGTGGACGGGTAAGGAAGAAAGGGAAGAGGAGAGAGGCGGAGGGATTAGCGGGGAAAGTGGAAAGAGTGGGATGGATGGAGGGGAAGAAAGGCGCAAGGAACAGATGGGGAAGTGGAGAGGAGGGGAGGGTGGAAGGGTAAGGGAGACAGGTAGGTAGTAGAGTGAGGGAAGCTGAGCGAGGCGGATGGAACAGGAGGGGAAGTGGATAGAGTGGAACGACGTGGAGGGGAGAAAGGGTGAGGGAGAGGGAGAAGAGGTAGAAAGGGATGGGTGAGAAAATGAGAAGGAGGAGGGGAGGTTGCAAGGGCGAGAGAGAGAGAGAGAAGGAGTAGGTAAAGGGAGAGAGAGGGAGGTGGAGAGAAGGAGGGAAGCAGGAAGGATAGAGGTAGGGAGAGGGAGTGAGGATGAAGACTTTGCCGGGTTTTTCTTTGTCTTTATGTTGGGTTGAATTACAACAACGTTCTACGTAATGTTATTTTTGTATTGTTTTCTTAATTCCGGGTTTTTAACCCTTGCAAAACTGGAACAGTAGGGGTCTTAAATTTGTTAGGGGGTTGGAAGGTTGAGGGGGGGGGGTTGTTACGACCCAACTTCAAACACGAGAAATCTAATGGGCAAAGAGGCTCAGTTATTCTTCGTGGTCGCTGCTCCCAGCCAGAAATGTATAGGTGAATTGAGGAAAAGAATAGACGAATTGATTTGCTCACATCCAGTTGATAATTATAATTAAATAAAACGGAAGCTGCCGGTTTTATAATTTATTGAATCGTCTTTTGATTACAGACCCAATTTTTAGTCGCGTGCGACTCTATATCTCCTCTGGCGGTGAGTCGGTCCCCGTTTTGTTTTTTGTTTTGGTAATAACATTGTAACTATTAGGTCGATTCTAACGAAATTTGAAACCCTTATGTTGTTTTACATTCTCTTCAGAATGATATAATTGCCAAGTTGCCTCCAAGGTTAGTCCGGGAATTATTGAAAGTTTTGAAGGTCGTAAGTTCCTAAATCAGAAAAAAAGTGATAGCATGCGATTCTGGTCAGCAGACATGGTTTTTATCTTTGGGGCAATCGAATTTAAATCAATTCTTGTATATATTTGAGCTGCTGATTTAAAAAAATAACAGCCATTTTTCTCTATCAGTTCCACTAATTTAGTGATCGCTGACCACCGAAAAAATTCTGAAATTAGCAATCACAATTACACATGTCATTTGTTTTTATATTTAATAATAGCTAGTAGACGAGATGGATTATAGTGGTATTAGGTAACTAAATAATTATGAGGCATTTGCTAATTCTATTTCTAGTGTTTGCCTAGATGTTCTGAGGCTTTTATGATGACTTACTTATAAAATTATACGAGCTATTCTGCTTAGGTGAATTTTATTTTAACTTATTCCATCCTCCTTTTCACACACACACACACACACACACGCACGCGCGCACGCATATATATATATATATATATATATATATATATATATATATATATATATATATATATATATAAGCCCTAATTAATTTAAATGTTTTACAAATAGAGTAGACACTATGACTTACGCACTGAGAGGGTCCTTGCATCATCCAAATGTATCTTTGTTATATGTATATGCGGCGAGTTAACTTTAAAGGAAAGGTACAAGAATCCTATTTTTGGAATTTGGCAAGGGAACATACGAGTATCTTGTTCGCTTCAAACTAGAGCTTGGCTATCAAGATTAATCATGGTCTCTCCATATTGTGTTCAAATCTTACCCTGAGTATCTGCGGCAATGAACTAATGCAAAGAGGAAAATGCCGGAATTTTGAATACTCAGAATTTGGAGAGGAGCGAAAAAAATCTTTAGGAGTTATTTTTGCATAGTCAGCATCCAGGCTATTAATCGGAATAATAATAATATGTGGCCATACCCTGAACTCGAGTCACCCAGACCTACTGTTCCATACTCAAATGAGTTACCTATTCTTTCTTTCACTCACTTATCGAAGATGTTGAGTCAGTCATTTTTACTGGCACTGATTCTAAGATTTGCGAGAAAAGTGATTGTGGTTTTGCTGAACCTTCGTCATGTGTTCAACGGTTTAACCAACTTGAACTGAATTACTTAACTGAGATCTGAACATATCCAGTGAATCTTCTGAATAAATGAAATGAAGGACAATAATTTAATCTATGCAGGAAGCAAAATTACTTTTCATCGTAAAATTGGAAAAAATATGTTCTTTTTTTTGGTATGAAGCGAGCAACCTATGTACGAGGGGCGGTCAATAAGTTTTGCAATTCGGATATAAGGAAACGAGATATAAGGAAAGTTGTTTTATTATTTTTTAATATAACTACCCTCGACTTCAATGCACTTGCGCCACTTGTCCCTGAGGCTTCGAATTCCCGACAACCAGAAATCTCCCGACTGCTGTTCAATCCACTCCTGGACGGCGAGCTGGACATCTTCATCGTCCCCAAACCGGCGTCCACACAGTGCAGCCTTGAGCTGGCGGAATAAAAAGTAGTCGCTAGGGGCCAGATCTGGACTGTAAAGGGGATGGTTTAGTTTCTCGAATCCACACTCGCGCAAGGCAGCTTGTGCAACTCTGGCCTTGTGGACTTTGATGACGTTGAAGTCGATCATGGGGCGTGAGGTTTCTAGTGACCCAACGGGCAGAGACCTTGGTCATGGCCAAATTATCGTTGATGATGTTGAAAACACTTCCATGTGATATTCAAGTTCTCACTCGATTTCTTCGACCTTCACCCATCGATTTTCGAGGATTATCCTCTCCACACGGTCCACATTGTCCTCGTTGGTCACGTCTGACGGGCGTCCTAGACGGGGGTCATCTTCAAGGGACTCATGCCTATGGCGGAACTCCCTATTCCAGCGACCAATGGTTGCATAGGAAGGAGCGGTGTCGGTGTACACTGCAACCATGCGTTCATGGATCTCTTTTGCATTCTTGCCTTCCTTTGATCACTGCGCGGTGCTTAACCTTCTCCATTGTTGAAAAATTTATGACTGACGATCTGCGATCAGCTACTGCTTCTTAAATAGACGAGGCAGGAGCGTGCGGCTGCAGGTCCTGACTTGTCATAAGTTGTCCTAACACCCCCACAAACAGCCATTTCCCTTCCTTTGTTTTGCCCTACCGATTCGCAAAACTTATTGACCCTCCCTAGTATGTACTCCTGTTCTTCAATGATGATAAAGGCCATCTAAATAATATGGGTACTTCAGAATAGATGTCAAATCAATGGTTGCTTTTTATTGACAGTTCTTAACGTAGTTTGAAATGTGTTCTTTTTCACACTGATAATTATAAATATGGCAAAATTTAAATTGGTCACTCAACCTGTATGAAAGAAGTTTATAATACAATCAAGTTAGTTTTGAAGAAGCTGAGTAATCCAAATCATAATTAGGTCATTGTAGACATTAAGATGATGAACTTTCTTCTTGGTCAGCAAAGTAGCAACACAAAATCACCTTGTTTTTGGTCATTGGGACAAAAGAGGTAGGGAAGGGGACTGTATATAAAAAAAGGTCATTAGAGTAAATATGGTAGTTGGAGAAAATAATGTCAGTGAACATTTAGTAAATAGAAGGGACTTATATTTCTAAAATATTTGGGGGGTTTAGATTGTTTTCTAGAGTTTTGAATTTTACCTCTTTAGTCGCTTGCAAACGTCTCTATATCTTAATATAACGGTCGGTCGGTCGGTCGGTCGGTCCCTGTTTTGCTTTTTTTGTTTTGGTAATAACATTGTAACTATTCGGTCGATTCTAACGAAGTTGTAAACTCTTATGTTGTTTTACATTTTCTTTCGAATGATATAATTGCCAAGGTCTCCCTAAAGTTAGTCCGGGAATTATTGAAAGTTTTGAAGGTCGTAAGGTAATAAATCAGAATATGTGACAGCACGCGACCTTGGTCAGCAGATCTTGCTTAAAATATGGCGAGTAGACAATGCAAAAATCAGCCATTTGCTTCTGTTTCGTTTGTGGTTATTATGTCGGAGAGACGCAGATATCACATAAACACATGAAATGTGCCAAAGTTTCGTGAGCTATAGATTGTATCTAGGAATGCATAATGGTGATCCAAAAAGAGTTTGGGCTCTTCAGATAATATGTGTAAACTGTCGGTCTACTTTAGAAAGATGGTTAAGAGGGGTGAGAATGGCTATGTATGTCTATTTGCTATTCTCAGAGTATGGAGTGACCCGAAGAACTATTTTGATGACCGCTCTTTGGGCATGATTAATGTAACAAGTTAAAGTGAGATAAGCTCTTCAGGGTCCATACATAATGTCTTCTATAACACTTATTCCTTATGGCGAAAGTTTAGCAATGCCCAAACCATCAACAAATATAAGCAATGTTAACGGTAGCTATATTAGTAACTTGCAATTTGAGTTACTAAGAACGAGTAATTAAGGCAAACAAGCTCTTTGTAAATAAAAGTACAATTAACATATTAATTAGCTAAAGTAACCATCATTTTGTTTCTTTTAGGCGAAAGATGATATTATGTCTTTATCTTAACAGTCAACAACCAAAAAACTGATGAAGCCTTGTGCCAAGGACAGATTTACACCCTTACTGGATGACCTGATCAGGGACTTTATCTCAACAAGTCAAGAGCTGAGCTTTTAACATCCAAATTATATGAGTGGAATTTACTTGAGGAAGATTGCATGATTGCTGTGTATCGGAAAAGCCACCAAAAATTTGCAAAGTATTGTAGCTTGAAATTAGAGGAGGTCTTGTTACTGTAAATAGGTGAATGGTCTATTTACTGTTGTTGGACGGAAACGTGACCCAACAGAATGGAGACTGTGAATAGACAGCTCAACACGAAGCCTCAAAGCAGTTGTATTACAAAATGGAAACTGATATATATTTCTACCACTTTTCCACTTAGTGCGTATGAAAGAAGACTACGAAAATGTTGAACAGCTACTTGGAAAAATCTAATATGCAGAATTCAAGTGGGAGGTGTGTGTGGATTTTGAAATGATTGTTTTTTCTGGTTGGTTTGAAAGGGGTAAAGTTTAGTAGTCTTTCCCAAAGGATTTAGAGCTAAGAAGGTTAAATGTTATCAAACAGCGTCTAGTAAATAATAAAAAAGTTTCGTTGCCCACAGTTCTCATAAAATTTAGATTCATAAAACCCTTTGTAAAAGCCTTATGTAGATGTTGGAGGGAAGCTTTTTTTTTAAGAAATTCGCCTCTTTCTAAATCTCTCCGATGACAAAGTCAGGAGGGGTATATTTGACCAACCTCAAGTAAATGCGATGATAAAATGAAAAGTCTTGAAAGAAAGATGGGCATTGTATGTATGTTATAGAGCAGTTCGTGGATTTCGATGGAATCGCAAGGAGTCTAACTACAAGGAGCTGGTGGCAAGGCATATTGAAAGCTATAAAAACATAGGTTGCGGCATGTTTTCAATTTTTATTTCTTGCATTCGCATTTGAATATTTTTACCTAAAAATGTAAATGACATGAGCGAGGAGCGTGGTGAAAAGTTTCACCAAGATATTGCAACAATGGAGAGATGGCACCAAGGCTGTTGGAGCATTGCCATGATGGGGACTATATATGGTCTCTATTTGGAACAAAGGAGAACGTACACAAAAGAAAGGGGCGATCATTAAAGCACTTTATATTTTAAATTGGTCTATCTTTTCCCTGTTTGTCAATTTGTTAAATGCACTTGTGAAATTAAGCTTTAATTTAAATTACATTAAACTACTTTTTAAATATATTTATTTATAAAATTTAAAGCCATATAAACAGGAAATTGATATATTTCTCTCTCAACATATGCATTAAGTATAATGCTATAAACTACAGTAATTTCTGAAAATATTAATGACAGGCTCAAACATCTAAAAAATGATGATAAGCTCAAACTAAATAAAAATTGATAATAGGCTCAAAATAAAAAAAATATATATGATAGGTTCAAACTAAAGAAAATTAGGATAGGCTAAAACTAAAACAAGGTCTGCTGACCAAAAAGTCACGTGCTCTCACTTATTCTGATTTATGACCTTACGACCTTCAAAACTTTCAATAATTCCCGTACTAACCTTGGGAGGACCTTAGCAATTCTATCATTCAAAAGATAATGTAAAACAACACAAGCTTTTCAAATTTCATTAGAATCGGTCGAATAGTTGTAATTTCTTTTACAAAAACAAAGCAAAACGGGGACCGACGGACCGACATAGTGAGATGTAGAGTCGCCCGCGACTAAAAAAATGGTGATATGCTCAAACTAAATAAAAATTGATAATAGGCTTAAACCCCCAAAATATGATAGGCTCAAACTATAAAAATGATGATAGGCTCAAACTATAAACTCTTGTGTGTTTGGGTGACATGAATGACTTAATCCATTTTAAACTTCTTAACAAATATTAGACTCTCACTAAATATTTTTCCTGTTCTTATTTTTGCAGTTTGCATGCAGCACTTGAAGGAGAAAACTCTGCATTATTCAATTGACGAAAGGTGCTCTTTCATCAAGACAACGCTCAACCTCACATCGCAAGAAACTCCATATAAAAACTTAACTATTTCGATTAGGAACTAATAAGTCATCCGCCATACTCACAGGACTTAACCCCATCAAATTGTTATACTTTTAACAGTTTAACGAATCACCTAAAGAGAGTAAATAGGTCAACCACAGAAAATTTCGAAAGAACCTAAAAGAACTTTTTGCGTTAGAATCTGCCGAATAGTTATGATGTTATTGCTAAAATAATATAATTACCGGGGTAACATGGGAGGACTTTGAAAATTATATCATTAGAAAGAGAATGTAAAACAACATAAGAACAACATAAGTGTTTCAAATTTCGTTAGAATCCGCCTAATAGTTACAATGTTATTAAAAAAGGCAAAACCTGGATCGACCGACCGACCGACGACATAGTGAGATGTAGAGTAGCCCGCGACTAAAAAGGCACAATTTTCTAAAAGCTTATTAAAAAACAGAACTAAATTATATTAATAACAGGCAATGGCTTCACCGGGAGCTTGCGCTTCACTATTAAGATTAAAATTTAAAATCTAAAAAAAGCAGCAATGGTTAAATTTTTATAAATTTTCTGAACTTCGCCAATTATAATAATTTTAAAAAGGAACACTAAACTAAATTTTCTGAACTTCACCATTTGTAATTCTTGGGGTTTTAAAAATTTCACAAAATTTCTAAACTTATTTTTATTTTTGAACTTCACCATTTTGTTTTTGGATATTATAAAAGAATTATTAGAAATAACTTTGATAAAAAACATAAGTCATAACCAAACTAAGATGAAATTACTATTCAAATACTCAAAAAATCCCCTTCTTAAATTATAGAGTTAGTGAGATGATATATATGATATATATATATATATATATATATATATATATATATATATATATATATATATATATATATATATATATATATATATATATATCATCACTAACTCTATATTTTAAGAAGGGGATTTTTTGAGTATTTGAATAGTAATTTCATCTTAGTTTGGTTATAACTTGTTTTTTTATCAAAGTTCGGAAATAAATATAAGTATCGAAATTTTCTGAATTTTTTAAAACCCAAAGAATTCTTTGGTGAAGTTCAGAAAATTTATTTTTATATATCTTCTTCTATAACTATATTTTAGCAACGTGATATTTTGAAAGGGGGGAAATTTAGTTTAGAGTTCCTTTTTAAAATTATTATAATTGGCGAAGTTCTGAAAATTTACAAAAATTCAACCATGGCTGCTTTTTTTTAGATTTTAAATTTTAATCTTAGTGCGAAGCGCAAGCTCCCCCTCCCCCGTAGGGACGAGTGGCGAAGCCATTGCCTGGTATATATATATATATATATATATATATATATATATATATATATATATATATATATATATATATATATATATATATACATATATATATATATATATATATATATCTTAGTCTTTAGTCTCAAAACTTTTTACCATGACTGTACCTACAACAGATTGATATTTAGTCGCGTGCGAGTCTAGTCGCGGGCGATTCTACATCTCACTATGTCGGTCGGTCGGTTCCCGTTTTGCTTTTTTTATTTTTGTAAAAACATTGTAACTATGCGGCCGATTCTACCGAAATCTGAAACCCTTGTTATTTTACATTCTCTTCGAATGGTAGAATTGCCAACGTCCTCCCAAGGTTAGTCCGATAAAAATTGAAAGTTTTAAAGGTCGTAAGATCATAAATAAGATTAAGGAGAGCACGCGACCTTTTGGTCAGCAGACCGTGTTTTTCTTTCACCCTTGTAAGGAATCCAGACTGAAGACCAAGCACGGCTGGATCCCCATCATTGCAAACCTCTACTAGCGAGTCCGCCCCGCGTAAGTTGGCTTTCCTGAAAGAAGTTTGATACATCATGAAAATGACTTGTACTGTTGTACAACTTTCCCTGTGGTGACAGAGCTGAATTTCATCTTTTGCACTGTTGCCTGACATTAAACGAGCACACATCAGTAGCTGAAAACATTGGGCGATGTCCGTCGTTTCGTCACATTAGATGTCAAAATCAGGAGAATCTCTTACTTGGTCGAGAATTTGATCTTTTGGATCCAATTCATCCATCTTTCCATTGACTATCGTTTAACAGAAAAACTTGGGAAAGGTTGTTTGCACTAGCTTTTTCCAGAGCGGATTCTGCTGCACAGAGTATACTTGGTTTTATGAGCGAGTCTCCGGTGCTATGGCTCCTCTTTCTCTTTATAATTAGTATAGCGATATCATAGGAAGCTTCAACCTTTGAAATCTGTTGCCGAAATGCCCCACTACCGTCCAACTTAGCTTGAATCAGTGAGTGTTTATTTGCTTCAAAGGATGCCTTACGCCTGTCTGCAAGAGAAGGATGTGTTGTCTTCAAGTGATGTTCAAAGCGTGAAGACCGCATTCCATCATTGATGTCTTGTAACATGTCACACACTAGGAGACATGAATCCAAATCGAATATACTGCGCTGCTTCGTGCTCATTGTGAATTATTTGAATATGTGTGGGTGGGTGTAACCCGATTTTTATATGTTTTACAGCAAAAATACCGATCAATTCCCAACTATTCCAAAAAGCGGAAAGAACACGTGTAATAGCGAAGTTAATTTACTGTTAAAACAATGTAATATTTATAAAGAAGAGTAATTAATGTTGTTTTTTTTAGTAAATTATGATTATTAAATATGAAACATCAATGAGGAATAAGAGTACTAAGTAGAGTAAGTAGAGTCTTCTTATTCTATTACTCTACTTTATGACCTCCTTAGTATTGCCTTATAATTATAGCTTTAGTTTTCTATAGTCTACTAAAGCAGACTGTAGAAAACTAAAGATGTAAGGGATCCATATGAGTTTTTCATAAATATTTCAATATTATTCTATTATCTCGTTAGGAGATTAACAAATACAATTAGAGAAATTAGAGTAGCAAGGAGAAATTATGAAATTAAAGTGGCAAATAGGGCAAAGGAAGATCCTAAAAGTTTTTATCAATTATACAAAACTAAGGTTAGAGATAAAATAGGCCCACTTATAGATTCCAATGGAGAATTAGTGAGTGATAGGGACTCAATGGCTGGAATGCTAAATGACTTTTTTCTCTCAGTATTTACACAGGAGGATACTCTAAATATACCCGAGGTGTCAATGATCTTTCGGGGTAGTGATGAAGAGAAATTAAAGGATATCTTGATCACAAAGGAGATAGTGACAAAGGAAATTGATAAAATCAAAAGTAGTAAAGCACCCAGCCCTGATGAGGTCTTTCCTAGAATTTTGAAAGAATGTAAGGATGTGTTAAGTGAGCCCCTAGCATGCATCTTTAGAAAATCATTGGAGAGTGGCATTGTGCCAGTGGCATGGAAGAAAGCCAATGTGATACCTATATTTAAGAAAGGGGATAAAACAAATATGTCTAATTACAGACCAGTAAGTTTGACATCAGTGGTAGGGAAAATGATGGAATCTATTATAGCAAGGAATATTAGAGATCACTTGGATAAGCATAAGTTGATAAAAGAATCACAGCATGGCTTTAGTAAGGGTAAATCCTGTCTGACTAATTTGCTGTCTTTTTATAGTAAGGTGTATGAAGCAGCAGATAATGATGAAAACTATGATATTTTATACTTGGACTTTAGTAAGGCTTTTGATCGAGTGCCACACTTACGGCTTCTGAGCAAAGTTAAAGCACACGGGATCGATGGCAGTATATTTAGGTGGATTCAGTCATGGCTTGGTGACAGACAGCAAAGAGCTAGTATAGATGGAGTTAAATCTGAGTGGGGGTGTGTTAGCAGTGGAGTTCCGCAAGGATCTGTTTTGGGTCCCTTGTTATTCTTAATTTATATTAATGATCTTGACATAGGTATAAGTAGTGACCTGAGTAAATTTGCTGATGATACTAAACTAGGTAGGGCCATTAGGGCTGATTCTGATGCTGTTGTAATGCAGGAGGAATTGACCATTCTGTCCAATTGGGCCAAGAAATGGCAAATGAAGTTTAACATAGACAAATGTAGTGTACTTAGTATAGGTAGAAATAATCCATTGAATAGTTATAAATTAAATGGCAGAATTTTAGGGAGGACCGATTGTAAGAGGGACTTGGGTATTTTGGTAAGTTCAGACCTTCGTCCTAGAAAGCAATGCCTAAATGCTAAGAATAAAGCTAATAGGATATTGGGATTTATTAGGAGGAGTGTAAGCAATAAGAGTGCTGAAGTCATTCTAAAACTGTATCTGGCGCTAGTTAGGCCTCATCTAGACTATGCAGTACAATTTTGGTCACCATATTATAGGAAGGATATTGATTTGCTTGAGTCTGTGCAGAGAAGGATGACAAAGATGATTGGTGGGCTAAGGAACTTACCTTATGGTGAAAGGCTCAGAAAACTAAATCTACATACATTGGAAAAGAGAAGAGTCAGAGGAGAATTGATTTAAGTCTTCAAATGGGTAAAAGGATATAATAAAGGGGATCTGGGTAAGGTTCTTATACTTAGTGAACATGACAGGACACGAAGCAATGGGTTTAAGCTTGATAAGTATAGGTTTGGGAAGGAGATTGGGAGGAATTGGTTTACAAATCGTGTGGTAGATGAATGGAATAGGCTCACTAGACATGTGATAGAAGCCTCCTCTCTGGGTAGTTTTAAGAATAGATTAGATAAATATATGGATGAAGCTGCTAGATGGGACTGACTTTTTTATGTACATATGTATATATTTTTCTAAGGAGTGGGGAGATTATATTTTGCGGTTGCATGAATGGACATAATCCTCTGGATGCATTTTATGTATATTGTAGATTAGATCTGACGAACTCCTGTAAAGGGTGACAATGTTGATGACTTTTCTCTGGTAAGAAATCTTTTGTGTGTTGACTGGAACAGGAGCTGCCAAGTATAGGCCATGAATGGTCTTTTGCAGTCTCCTTCTTTTCTTATGTTCTTATGTTATCCCCCAAGTGGTCGCTCCCCCCCCTCCTCCGCCCTTTCGAAATTACCAACGCCATCCAGGTTAAAAACTCTGATCAAGAGAGATATTCCAATTGCAAAACACGAACGAAAACCTTTGAAAAGTCATTTCTTTTTCCCTGATTGGAATTCTGCTTTGCTCCACAAAATATGTTTATTTTAAATGTTATTTTCATATTACTTCAAAATTTTCAAATTGATATAGAATAAAGAGTAAACCTGATTGATAAAACTAATAATATTTTTAGCGCAGCACTTCAAAATGATATATAATTAATTAAGGTAATCTCGATGCCAACCAAAATCTTTTAAATGCAATCTGCGTTGTTGTTGTTGTTGTTATTATTTAAAACTAAGAACAGAAAAACAATGAGGACATCTCTGCCAGAAAATTTGTGAGGAGGGGGTTCGGACAGTGTTGAAGTTGAGGGAAGCAGAGATGTGACGTGGTCATAAACCGTTGGGGAAAGGTAGGGACAGAGGCAGAGGACTAGTTTGATGATGAAAAATTTGTAGAAGATACATAGTCCGAATATCGAGGGAATGATACATGGTCCACATAAGACTTGGAGTGCACACAACTATCCTGAACCTACCTCCATTCCTTAGTACTTCCTTCAAGGGCACGTCAAGAAAACCCCCTAAGGCGCTGTTAAAATTATATTTTCAACCTGTGGATTTCTCTTCACCCTTTTTCGCCCCGTAATGCTTTTGCGGGTCTAATCCGCTTTGTCTCTCTATTTATCAGGTGTCTAAATGTGTTCTTCTTTCTTTGGTCTTCGCAGGGCATTATGACTTTGTTTTTAAACTTAAAGCCTACATAGGTCGTGTTTTACTGTCCAGCCGTATCTGAGAAACTCTAGGGTGATGGTAGTTCCCCGATTTGGGAACTGTGCTTTGGGTGCAGGTGAGGCTCATCTACCCTCTCTGGTGGATGTGGAGATTTTCTGCATCTAGTTGGTAGAATATCAGTTCCACATTTTAAGACCTAACATCAGGGGCGTTCTTCCCTCGTTCTTGGAGCACCCTTTCTTCCTGTGAGTGAGTGTATGGCCTTTCCATAAGCTTAACTTTAAATTCAGATCTCTACCAGGTTTCAAAAGAACCACTCTCTTCCCTATTGCTTATTCAGAACATCAATCTTTATCTACATTTTAAACCTTCCTCATTATACTTTAACTTTGAATTTATAACCTATTGCTTATTTTTACCATAGTGTGTGTTAACTGTAAATCAATTTTAAGATCGTATCAAGCGAAAAGGTAAGTGTTAGTTTTATTATTTTCCCTATTATCGTCAAATATTCGAACGTCAACTATATGATTGCTCTTGTAACAAACTTTAAAATCCTTCAAGCTCATTTCAGACTGCAATAATACATACTTATAAAATCAAATACATTTATAAAATATCATTATCAAACTCTTTCTCTATTGCTAATTTCAAACGTTCAAAACGAGGGACTTTGTGACCTGAAGCAAACCTCTCTTTCAAACGCTGGAACTTAAAGCATGACTCAAGTTCCCCTTATTAAACTTTTAAAACTTTATTTCCAAACATTCAAGCTTGTCATAACGAGAAGTTCTTTACCCTGCAGCAGATCTCTCTAATCAAACATCAAACCCCTATTTGTTCAAACATTCTAATATATAAACAAAGGAACTTGCTTACTAAATCAAACCTTTCTTTGAATTTGAGATTCTTCTATTTCAAACGTCCAAAGAATCAAATTTATTATTTCTATAACAACTTTCTAACTAACAAGGGAATTTGGGATTCAACTCGTCTCAAAGTATCCCTATGGAAAGTATTTAAATCCCCCCCTCAAAAAAATCAATCCGCCTCCTGCCACGTCCATAGTAAATTCTTTAACCAAATACGATGTGCCCCTGACTTCGGAGATATCAACCTATACCCCTCAAGAGAATTTGGCAATAAACCTATTTCAGTGAGCAAATAAACTACAATTTAGCAGCTGAAGGCCTACATTCGCGAAGAAATCGAGGTGCTTAAGCCCTGTAACGTTCTTATTTTAGAAAGCTTTTGAATACAAGATTTGTAAAATATTGAATAGGTTTCTAGAAAGCCCAAAACAGGTGTAAGTTTAAGAAAAAAAGCTAGGCCATTATTTAGCAAATAATGGCCTACATCCGATAGGATTATTAGACTTCTAAGCTATACATTATGCATATTTTATAGAGCCGCCAACAGGATATCAGACAAAAAGGATTAGCTGTGATTTATTATATGTAAGCCTACTACCGCAAGTATCTGATACTTCTAAGCCCTAAATAGGCCATATTTGGAGAACAAACAATAGGTTAACAAAGTAAAAGGCTAGGCCACGATTGAACATCTGAAGACCTATCACTGTGAGGATTGAGAGTTCTAGGCTCTATGTTCTTTATTTGGAGAACCAAAATAAAGGATATCAGAGAAAAGGATGCGTCGGGGACACCCGCTGCCAGTTTTTCCCACACGACTTGCACAGATTCACGCTGGCATGCCCGTGCGACTAGGAGCATTCCGGTCGAGCTTCCGCCTGCCTCTGTGGAGCGCGTACGCGCGCGAGAGAAAAGAAAATCATAGCCTTTGGCAGATAAGATTCTAACTCTCTCCATTTTGTTTCGGATTTAAACAACTCATCTTGGGAACGCATTCCCCTCCAAGCAGGGAACACGCCTCCTCAACGCATTTCAAGATCAAAGGTCTCTTTCTCTAATCGTCACTTTTTTCTTCATTGACAAGCGACTCCAATCCAAGATACATCTTCATTGTCTGCCATGTTTTACCATACACGCTTCTTGGTATAACTTCATCAAACTCAAAGAGCATTGAATTCACGTCACTTGTATCACTAATTTTAACAGACGGTGCAAAGCATAATTATCAATTCCTTATAATTATAGTGTTTTCCAGTGTTTAAAGTGAAGCGATATATTCAGGATAATAACTAGCAAATTAATTCTCATTAGCAATTAACGTCAAAGCGAATAATTCCATCTTTTATGTTACCATATTATTTCACATAGTCAATTAATATCATTAAATTAATTATTTAGTGTAATAAAACAAAAAATACAATCTCTCTACTTGCAATCTTCCAGAGTAAAGAGTATACATTTATGGTCCACCAAGTCAATCCGAGCAGTTAGAATTATATTTTCAACCTAAATATTTTCTACCCTTCCTTCCTTCGTTCTACGCTTGTTTGTCTGTCTACCAGATCTATCCATCGTCTGCGGGTCTAATTTCCTCCGTCTCTGGCTGGCCGTTGATATGGGGTTGTTTTCAAACTTTGAGCCTGACAGCGGTTGGTTTTACGGCTGTGGTAACTGATCAGCTCAGCAAACTCTCCTCTCTCACCAGGGCGATGTTAGACCTTAGGAGTGGCTAGGTTTGGGACTCACCCTTACTCCTTTGGGCTATAGGGGTGGTAGTCTTTACCTCTGTTACACATTTTATATCAGAAATCCAGAGACCTCCAACGGGGACAGAAGACAAAAGAACCACAAACAATTCAAACTTGACCAAATTTTATCTGCATTTTAAACCTTCCTCAACACTTTTAAACTTTGACTTACCAACCTATTAATTAATATTTATATGTGTATATGTTTACAGTAAGTAAAATTTAGTTCGTATTTAGTGGAATGGTAAGTGTTTCCTTTTATTATTTGTCGAGGTAGCTCCATTTATCATCAAATATTCACAACGCGAAGCAACTCTCTCGTTGCTCAAATCGTTCAAACTCTATTCAGACTGCAATCGTACAGACTTTATGCAAACTCTATTATCTAAACCTTCAACTAAATTCCTATTTTAACTACATTTCAACTAACAAGAGAATCCGGTAACTAAAACATTTTCGGGTACCTCCGAAGTAGGCAACAATTTTTTTCAAATGAAATTAATTCATCTCCGATCGTTTATTATTTCTCCATCCTCCAACCAGGGCGGCTGTGGAGTCGGTAGGCTAAAACCCCAACCCGACTCCTTAGATTTTCAATAACTTTACTCTGACTCCGAGTCCGACTCCAGCTCTGGGTTTTATTTAATAATCGTAAAAATCATTTATTGCATGAAAATTGTCATGATTGTTTTCCCTCTTTATTGAGTTTATCATCTGACTATTTTTCCGACGCATATTCAATAAATTATCAGCTTAAGTGGTTGAAGAGACTAAAGGACGCCATATAGAAATTACATTTATAAAGGAAAATCAAATTCCGAGTTTGGGGACATTTCAAAAGAAAAAATTCCAGATATGTATAATTAAAACAAAAAAATTACAGGAAAAAATATATCCTAATATATGTATATGTGCATAAAAAAAGTAAACATACTTATACAAATTTTCATGAAAAAAAACAAAGGGTAAAAATTTATATTATTATTTTTTAGGAATATTATTTCTTCTGCAAGATCTTGCTTAAGTGAAGCTCTGAGATCTGATTTTATAAATTTGAATGCAGAAAACAATCTTTCAACACTGACTTGAGTCGGGAAAACGCCGTTAATATCATAGCTGCAGGTTTTATAACTTCAGGGTAGGTTTGGATATGCTCATGTAGCGGTATTTTACAAGAGAGATTATATTTGAGAATCTCTTCAACATTTGAATAAAATTCCTCTTTTAGATTTTTCAAATTTTGATTTAAAAGGTTCATTCCTATCGGTTTTCATTCGTTTTGTCTTTTCTTGTTTTATATGATTTAAATATTTTTCAAAACTTAATTAATCATTGGAAGAGGAAGAATGAATTTTTTTTATGATCATGCGTACACCTACATACTCACACACTCATATTATATATATATATATATATATATATATATATATATATATATATATATATATATATATATATATCAGTAATTTGAGCATTTAAAGTTGCAATTTAGTTGCTCTTTTCTTTATAAGATAAAAACAGGAGTTGGAGTCGGATGTTTTTAACCGACTCCGACACCGACTACAACTCCACCACAAATATCTCAAAACTCCGACTCCAACTCCACTACAAATCTCTCCGACTCCAACTCTACCACAACTGTCTCCGACTCCAACTCCACCACAAATGTCTCCAACTTCGACTCCACCACAAATATCTCCGACTCCGACTCAAAAGTCCTGCACACTACCTAATACGTTAGGGGGTGAGGGGGGGGGTCAAATCATGACTAGCGCACAACAGTCAATACACTCGTTGGTACTCGCATACAATTTAGCGCTCGGAGTTCTAGTGATGCTAGTAGTGGCCGCAAAAATAGGCCATGCTTTAGCTATCTAGGCCTACTTACGCGGCCTATTTTGTTCGCGCGGAAACTGGAGGAAAGTGTGAGTATGACTTTCTCCAATGCCACGATCGAGAGCGAAAATGTTGGCTCATTTCGTTAATGGCGAAATCTGATAATCAGCCCAATAAATCTGACTATTAACGATATACCGTTAATCCCCCCCCCCTCCCGGTTTTTACTCTCCTCCACCCTATCGCAATTCGGGTATCCCACCAGGGGTTGGTGAGATTTAGGAGAATTACGCGTCTGCCTGGTACCTAGTCTTAAAAGTAGCCTCCTGCAGTTGCATGCAAGCCCCCTACTCCCCATTTTTTGCAATCCCTTACTTTGCCACTTTATTTACAAAGCTCTCAATAAAAACTCATAAGAAGATGCTCTCGTTGTTTTTTACGTTATTCTTCTTCCGTCTGTGTTCTGCCTCATACTACGCTGCGAGAACATACCTGAGTTGGATTACACTTCGCCCCCTCGATATCCTCCAGCGCTCGGACCTTGTACACTTGTACCTTGTATTCTTGTACCTTGTACTCTTGTGCCTTGTAACTCTGTTCGCACTTCTGAGTGCCGAGCTGTTTCCCCCATGCGGTCAATGCCGTTTGGTAGGGATTTTATGGGAATTCAATTCCTTGTTGTTTTTCACGGGATTAAGACTGGAAAACCAACGAGGGCATCTACACCACAAAGTTTGTGAAGAAAGTTCGCAAAATGGTGAAATAAGGGTAAATGAAAATCTGTTGAAGGTACATACGGAGTGGTCGAGAGAGGAGACTACATGGGGCACTTTTGATAAAGAGGGGCGAGCGATTCACCATAACCTGCGGAACCTTCATAAGTAAGATCCCCCAACGGGCGTTAGGGATGGGCGGGAGCGTTGTCCTTCTTAATCAGCTGTAGCATGGCTGCTGCCCCCCTTGTTGTCGCTCCCTTGCGGTCGAGAAACTCCGTTGGATCAGTGTGGCAACCATCAATGACTTATAGCCACTACCAATGAGGGTATGAATAGTTTTATAAGATAATGGAAATTTATCGTCGTTTTAACTAAATATAACTTTTAAAAAATAATATAGTGAGAGATAAGTTAATTAGCAGAAGAATTAAGATTGCAGCAAATAAATCTCTGCAAGTTGCGAGGAACAAATAAATGGATGAGATGAAACGATAATTATGAATCGAGGTTAATGAAAATGGATCGCACCAGCAATGGGGGTCTCATGCACCCTTGTGGTCCCAAGGTTTATTATTAAAGTCAGTGGCGGTCATTTTAGACCTATACCGTGTTCATCCCCCCCCTCCCCCCACGCCCCTACATCAGGTTCCCAGAGAGAAGAAATTCAATCCCAATCTTGCAGATCTCAGCAGCCTCAGAGCTGCCAATCGTACGCATAAAATCACCCTGTGGGGACTGAAATGCAGAGCTGGTAGGCATATTGACACAATATCAACTGCTAATTGTCTATCAAAAGTCTACTAACAGACTAAAAAATAAGCAACTAATACACTGAAGGGCCAAATATCATGAGATAGGTAGCTATTATCGTGTGGGACCCCCTCTATCCCGGCAAAGTGCAGCCTCTCGACGTGGTATCGATTTCACAAGTGGACGGACGACCTCCGGAGAGATGGTGAGCCAGTCTGCCTCGAGGACTGTCCACAGTATTCGGTTAGAACTGGCCACCAATTCCGATAAAATGCTCGATTTTAGGCGCGGATCCGGGATGTGGGGGTGGGGATGGGGTGGGGGTGTTAATGGTCTGACCCCCCCCCCCAAAAAAAAAAAAAAAATCAGACCCACTTATGTTTCTATTTCTGCTTTAAGCTATACTTGTACTCTGCTATTCAGATAGAGTTATGTAATAATATTGAATATATGTACAAAGTTTTTAAACCACTGCAAGCGAATGTATCATATATGATACATGTCTAAAATACAGGTTCATGTCAAAAATAATGATTATATTAAGTATTATACTTTAACTGACGTCCAAAAACTACAATTCATAATTTTATGATATGAAGTTAAACATTCGGATATGATAGAGTTAGTGCTCACTCCCGTGTGATAGATTGTTATTTATTATCAATGATGTGTACGATAACCATCAATACACTTTTCTCAGACTCCTCAGAAGGAGGAATTCAGGTTAGCCCCCCCCCTCCCCAACATTTATCCTGGATCCGCCACTGCTCTATTGCGTTCGTGCCGGGTGAACGTAGTGGCCACGACGTTGGTACGAACTCCAGAATGCTCCTATAGCCAAGGGTCTACCAAATAGTTTAACACAAGGCATGCCTAAAGTCTATCAAATAGTTTACCAAATCGTTGACCAATAGTATCCTAAATAGTCTACCAATATTCTAGCTAATAGTTTATCACTATAATAAATAAATAACAAAAATCTACCAATAGTCACCCAAATAATTTGCCAATTAGAATACCAAATATCCTAATAGGTTTAATAGATAGTTAACAAATAGTCTACTAAAAAGTACATCACTAGTCTCCCAAATACTTTACCAGTCTAACAATAGTCTATCAAAAAGGCTACCATTAGTATACAAAATAATTTACCTATAGTATCACTATTCAACACAATAGTGTACTACCAAATATTCTACCATTAGTCTCCCAATTAGTTTACCAAATACTATACCCAAGGACCATAATAGTCTACTGAAGAGTCTACAATAGTCTAAAAAATACTTTACCAAATAGTCTACTAATAGTTTACCAAATAATCCAACACTAATCTACCTAACAGTCTACTAATAGTATAAAAAATCCACCAATAATATACCAAAGTCTCCCCCATAATCTACCTATAGTTTACCGAATAGTTTACCGCTAGTATACCAGAGACTACTAAATTGAATACTAATAGTGTACCAAATATTCTATGTAATAGTCCAGCAATAGTCTGTTAAATGTCTTACTAAATAGTTTCCACAAAATTATCAGATAATCTACCAATAGTCTCTCAAATAGTTTAGCAAATACTCTACAAAATTGTCTCCCAAATAGTTTCCTTAATATTCTTCCTACCAATAGTTTGTTGAAGAGTTTATAAAATAGTTGACCAATATTCAACAAATAGTGAACAAATAGTCTAACATATAAAATCAATAGTTTTTCAAATAGTTTAATAAATAACTTATTAACTAATAGACTAATAGTCTAATAAATATTCTACCAATAGTAAACAAATAGTCTAACAATAGTTTATCAAGTAGTCAACTACTAGTCTAACAAAAAATCTACTAATAGTCTACAAGGGATTCTACCAATAATATAACAAATAGGCAACCACTAATCTATCATATAATCTCTAAATTGTCTACTACATAATCTATCAACAGGCTAGCAAGTAGTTTCCAAAATAGTTTAGGAATATTTTACCATGTATGAGACCCTTAGCCTACAAAATAGTATGTTAAATATTTTACCACATAGTCGGCCAATAGTCTACCGTATAATCAACTATATTCATGAAAATTGTCTACCAAATAGTTTGCCAAATAGTCTTAGATTAGTCTTCCAAATCGTTTACCAAATAATTAATGAATATTCTCGCAAATATTTTACACAATAACTTACCAATAATCAGCCAAATATATGATCAAATAGTTGTTTATCAATAGTCTGCCACTAATCTAACAAAAAGTCAGTCACATATTTACGCAAATTGTTCACCAATAGTTCACTAAATAATTTTGCCAAATAATCTACTACTATTCTGCCAAATAGTCTACCTTTGACTACCAAATAGTCCACTCAAGCCTAAAAAACTGTTTACCAAATAGTCTATGAGTAGTTGATCAAATAATAAACCAAATAGTGTATCGAGCATCCTAACAAATACTCTACTAAGTGCAGCGAATAATCTACCAAATAGTCTCCAAATTGTCTACAAAACAGTATACCAGTAATTGACTAAATAGTTTTCCAAAAATATTACACAATAGTCTATCAACTCTTTCAAATAATCTACCAAAGAGTCTACCTAATTTCTAATAACTAGTCTATCAATACTCTACCCCAAACCCTACAATTAACAAAAAATAAACTACCATATAGTCTACAATAGTTTATCAAATAGTATGACAATATTATACCAAATACTCTACTAGTCTACCGAATATTCAACCAATGATCTATCAAGTAGTCAACCAAATATTCTACCAATATTTTACGAAATAGTTTTACCCAATAGGCTACCGCTACTCTACCAAATTGTCTACCAAATAGACTATCATTAATCTAAAATTAGTTTCCTAATAAAACAATTATGTGGTTTGTGCCTTGCGTATCGAGTCCTTAATTTAACTATTAGCCCCAAATTAACTGCACCTCGAAATTCCATGGGATGAGAATGCTTATCTTAATTTTATCCAATTCGTGAAAGATGTGAGTGGTATGAATATGGGCTTATCTGACTACATGATTATGTGGGGAAAGGATTAATGGTTGTGCGTGTGGAGATGAGGAGAGGTAAGGAAATTGGCAACGAAAGGAAAAGAAGAAATGAAAAGCTGGTGGATCACACGGAGAAAAGTTTCCGTGTGAGTGGGAGGGCAGGAGAAAGGAAGTAAGTGTGAATATTGGTAGTGAACAAATGTGGAATACGTGCAAAGAAAGGGTAGGGGGTAGTGCAAAGTCTATATCGTGGTAGAGGAATGTTATAACTAAAAAAGGAAAGTACAATGCTAAATGCTGGAATGATTAAGTGAGATGTTCGGCGAGGCGTACTGGTAGATGCTTCGTGACCTCATAGTCAAATGAACAGGACAGGAAAATGCGCATGAATTCATAAAAAAACCCGCATTGAAGCGAGTAATTGATCAGTAAGAGAGCTTCAAATAAAGCTTTCGATGGGAAGGTGAATTAGACTCTGGATGGGAACAGAAACTACAGAAACAAGAGCCAGCAGAGAGATAGGATCCACTCAAGGCCAACTCCCTGACCACAGAAGATGTTATATCAAAATAAGAATAGTTGTCCGTCGAGAACAATTGGATGGACTGAATAATATGGGATGTATAAAGGGGTGTAAATGTGAATATGGCTGGATTTAATGGTGCGAATCATGTCCTGTATAAAGGTATTGAATCGATAAGTATGAAAGATATTGTTAGTGCTGTAAAAGGGCTCAAAACCATCGGAAGATAAATAACGTGATGCTATAAGAGAAGAGAGGCTAAAAATAGGAGGGATTGTGTAATGGAATTTTGATGGTTGTATTGTAAAGTATATGAAAATGAAAGAGTGGTCAAATAGTATAAAAACTGTGTGATGGTACGCCTCTATGAGGAGAAAGGGGAGAAAGTTGAATGCAAGCATTTCAGGGGAAACAGTGTGTTGTGTGCTGGTAGGCAAACTCCTCATTGGTCTTGTAAGAAAGATAACCAGGGGATGACCAAGCTGAGCTCAGGGTGCGCAGATGCTGTGGAGTTAGTGTTTGTGTTGAGAAAACACGGATAGGAATTGTAAAGCTATAAAAGTGTATGGATGTATGGATATGATGGTAGACTCTTGGATAAAATGAAAAAACTTTTTGGGAAGTAAATAGTTTGTTTGAATAAAATATGTCCGGAGTAAGTAGTAGTGTGATTTACACGTAGGTATGTGGCATGTATGGAAAATCTCAAGGTGGCTGTTTAATATATTTACGGATGGAATACTGAGAGAATTTTGAGTGAGGCTGGGCTGGGGGCGGGGGGAATAGAGAATGATTAAGCATGGGAGCATTATAAATGTGCAAAATATGAAGGATGATGCATGTGAAAAGTGCAGATGAATGGAAGAACGAATGGGTAAGAGGTGTAGGTATATGATGTGAAGAAAGATATGGAAGTTTAGTGGTAGTGGTGATAGTAAAAAAAATAGATGAGAATAAATTTGTGAAGATAATACACAAGGGGTAGTTTCGGGGGGGGGGGGTGAAGGGTTTAAAAACTTCATAAAAGATGAACTGACTCTGTGAATGAGTGTGTGTGTGAAAGAGAGGGCTGATAGAGCAGGAAGTGGATGATGTGTGTGATGTGTGTACATGGAGGGGGTTTGTGAAGGGGAGTAATAAGGGACTTCTTCTGCCCGGACGGGGTAAACATGATGGGTGGCGTTGTGCATAAAAGGGGCGGAATATGGTGTTGGGTGCTTCCTGGGGCGTTAATACTCCCGAGGTTCATGTTAATAGTGGTGAAATAAGGGAAAGTACAAATGTGGGGAAGGTCCATCACCGGAATAAATAAAAGAGGTGACTACTTGGAGCATTTAGGATTGGTGAAGTGCGGAATTTTCCTGACCCTATCCCCTGTTTCACAGCGTGACCTTTCGACCTCAACTGCCGCAGTTGCGTACAGTCGAGGCATCAGTGCATGTAGGAGTATCTGCGGCAATATACATATCTTCCACACATCTTCACTTCCTCTATCTTTACGACACGCCCTTATGTGGGGTAGGAAGAATACCCATCCCGTCTTCCGGTGCCTTTCGCCCAAAATCAACCTTCAGTAGAAGAGACATCGACTAGCTATAGTGTCAACAGTAAAGCATAGTGGTCGCTCTCTAATGGTATGGGGCTGCATGGGACATGCGATGGTACCATGAATTCAGAGAAGTACTAAGCTGCCTGAGAGTTTACATGCTGCCCTCAGCCCGAGCCCTCTCCAGAAATGCCCTGAATGTGATTTCTAGCAAGACAATGCCCCATGTCACAAGTCTGCGTTCACCACCCAGTGCTTCCGGAACAAGAGGATCACGGTGCCTGACTGGCCACCTCTCAGTCCCCAGAGATGAATCCACTGGAAAACCTCTGGCAAGACCTGAAAGAGGCCGTCACACGTCGTCAGCTAGCCTTCAATGAGCGAGTGAAGACAGTCATCGCCGAGGAGTGGGTTACCATCACACATCTCAGACGTCGCACACTCTTGGAAAGCCTGTCTCGAAGAATAAATGCTCTCTCCACTGCCGAGGGACTCTCGAACGCTACTAAGCTTCTTGTAATAGTTTGTTGCTGCTTTAATTTTCAAAGAGCTTCATCCGCTTATGTTATGTTTCTGATGTTATGTTTTGGCAAATTTTGTTAATTCTTGTTGAGTGCTAGTGGTAAATTTAACTTATTGTCGTTTATTACTACTTATTTCATTGTTATACTCATATTGTTATGCAAAGAAAAATTTTACAACCCTTCATTTATCTAATTTCAGAAAATTTCCTAGCTATCCGAAATTTTTTGGCCACGGCTGTATGAGTATGGGACTATCTGATCACATGATTGTTTTGTGTAACGTTAAAATGGTTAGTGTATGATTGGGATGGCGAGGAAGATGAAAAGTAATAGAAAATCAGAAGTAAAAGGTTATTGAATCAGAGTGAAATGAGAGTTCATGTGAGAATTCTTAAGAGTAGAAGAGAGGAAATAAGTGCAAGTATAGTGATGGAGCAAATGGGGAACAAAATTAAGGTAGTAGATAGTGAAAGAGGGTGGTAGAACTGGAAAGATAAAGCAAAATGTTGATTGATGGAATAAAGATGCAAAGCGTGTAGTGTAAATAGAAAAAATAGGCGTATTTTCAAATACTTAATAGTGCAGATGAGAATTTCAGGGGGATGCGGTTGCATGTATACAATAAGATGAACAGGAGAGTGAAACAGATAAGAAAGCAAAAAAGAAGCGTTTGGACAAAATATGAATGAAAGTTATTCTGGAATGAATTGGGAAAGAGGAGGAACCGGAAATACATAGAGCAACTGTGTGAAAATCAAGAACAAGAATGACAGGGTACTTGTGAGCAATGAAGCAGTCAAGAGTAGATGACGAGAATATTTTGATGATTTGTATAATGTGGGGTAGAAGATAATGTAGATGTAAATATGTCTTCGCGGTTGTAGATCGGGTGCTCTATTTGGGATATGAAAGATATAAGCACACAAGAGGTTGCTAGTGCTATTATATGCCTGAAAAGGGGGAAGACAGCTGAACAGATGATATCTAGGGTATTCGGGCTAAAATTGAAGGTTTGCAGAAGAGAGCGCCCCCTTCCCCCCGTTATATCTCAGCCAAAAATATCAACTGATTATGGATGGGAAATTAGCAGTTTACTCAAAGTAGCCGCTCAACTGGATGCTTCAATTTGTTCGGGAGCTTCTTTGCCTTCGTCAAACGGTTTTCCTTGGGATTGGCTAACAGAATATGTCCCTCGTGCTTCTCATATGAGTGGTCGCTCTCTCCATAGCCAGATTACCTTGTTGGGGTCTTCCATCACATTACCCCTCAGTTGTTAGATGAATTCTGGCATGCGAACGCAATCAGAACGCTTGTTGTGTTCCTTTCTGGTGGCCACGGCTTCGTAGTTTCCGTTGCAGCTGTCAATATCACATCTTACAGCATTTAAAGTGTTAACAGATCATTGAGCACCAGTGATGATGTCGGAATTTTGATACCTGGTGCGAATCATGATGATGCAGGTAACTCTTTTCCAATATTCAGATCGCTCCCACTCCACCATGTCAGCTAACTTTTTCTCAACTAAAGCTATACTCTGTATGCTTTCCAACGCCGGTGACTGTTCACCGATACATCAACATCTTTCTGAAATAAAAGATACATTAAAAATCGTCATATTTAGCCCGAACACCTTCTACATAGACGTTGAGATGTCAAAGAATAGTGGCGATTGTGTTATGGAATGAGTCTGGTGTCTGTGTGAACAGGCATTGAAAAGTAGAAGTGTCATATTAATGCCATTAAGTGTTGTGGGTAAAATGTATGTGAAAGAAATCTGATTGGGCATGTAAGAAGGATAACTGAGGGTATGATAGGAATTAGGGGAGCTTAAAGCAGGTAGGATGTGTGTGGATCAAGTATGTATACTGAGACAGCTTGCTGAAAATCAAGGAAAGAGGTGTAATGTGTACGTTGGGTTCTTGGATTTGGATAAACCTTATGATCATGTAGATGGAGAAGCATTATGGTAAGTGCTAAGAATGTATGGGGTGAGTGGTAAAATGTTGGATAGAGTGACGAGTATTTATGTTGGAAATAAGGCGTGAATTAGGGGGACAGAGTGAATTGTTTGATATAAGGAGAGGGTTAAGTGAAGGTTATGTGATGTCGCCGTTTGTTTATTATCTTTATGGTGTAGTGATGAGAGAAGTTCATCCTGAACCACGCTAATAGCTTGGTAAGAAAGTTAGGATTTCTCGGTTCTCTGGGAATCAATTCGGATGAAACTTTTTCCCAGCTGGTCTGAACAATATGGCAACACTAATGTTATGTTTTCATTATGCTGTGTTACGTCATTCATTTTTTTATTTCAGATTCGTCATTTTGGGGGTTAACAACGCTAATATTATTTGAATGAAAGTTGCCCATCTAAACATATTTTGGAGAAAACCAAAGATAATTATACTCATTAAGCATACCTTGCATATAAATTTAATATAAAACCATAATTATAATTCAAGATTGATGAACATAATGCCTACACGAGCCCCATTTCGACGGATGACTTCGAAAACCCTATCCTGCATGGAATCTGTGAATTTATTAAAAGTAGCAGGTTGCGCTGCTTCTGCTGCAGCTTTGATGGTCACCCATAACACTTCTTTTCGCTTGAAGTAAAAAAAATGTTGCTCAGGGATAAAATTCTTCCAAGAATAATGTTGGAATAGTACTCTCGTTTCCGGGAAAATTATTCGTTTCGAGAATTCTCACCTCATCTTACAGCTCGAAAGTAGTACTGTCGGTCGAATATTTTGTGTCCCTGTATTGTTGTTCTTTTCTCATTCGATTACCGTGAACAGTTCGCTTCTACAGAGAAAACTCCTTTACTTGAACCCAGAAATCGATGAGGTTTAGTCTCTGTTAAACTCTAAAAACCCTATTTTTGTTTACTTTCTCTACCAGGGACCACCAGCGAGGGCTTCACTATAGAAACCCAAAGTTTTATATTTGTTGTCTGCCACTAAAAAACATTTTTTAGTTCAAGTTTCTAAATACTTTTTTGTGTGTAGGAAATTATATTTCCACACCAAATTAGGATTAGGATCTTCAGTTTGGTAACCAGAGTAGGTTTCAGGTTGAGGATACCCACATCCACTTCATGGTTAACACGCCTGCAAATTATCATAATTATATCGACCAATTTTCAAAGAAATCCTGCAGGATTATTAGTAAGGACTAATAATAATTATTTAATGTCTCTTTCTTAATCTTACTCTCATTGCTCCTTTTTTATCAGGTTTATATGGGTATCCACTTGCTTCGTTCTCTGTCATTTGTTACTCCCTTGTACTTGGGACGGGTTGGTTGCACTATTTGACTTCTTAAAGGAGGCTGGCCTCCTCCATTTTATTTGACACTCTTTAGTGTTTGGTCGCATGCTCCAGGACCAGGGAGAGGAGGGCCTTCTCCTGAAGGGGGCGCGCTTTTGATTTTGTGTTTGTTTGTTTTTAATTTAGCATAACATCAAGCTATAATATAATTCTGGCAACTTATGACCTTGTAAGAAGTTGCTATATGGACGCTTTAAAAGAAAACGTCGCTCATTTCTCTTATTATGGCGCAATTTCATCTCCTAGGCCAGATGGCTGAACGGCTGGCTGAGGAGGCTGCGGGAATCGATGGATCGGATCATTCCTATGTTATAAGTATTTTAGGCGTTTGGGAGTCGAATAAGAGGAAACTAAAAAAAAAAAGTTAAGGAAAGCAAAAACAAGGTCTGCTGACCAAAGTCTCGCACTCTCACTTATTCTGATTTATGACCTTACGACCTTCAAAACGTTCAATAATTCCCGCACTAACCTTGGGAGGACCTTGAAAATTATATCATTCGAAAGAGAATGTAAAACAACATAAGGGTTTCAAATTTCGTTAGAATTGGCCGAATAGTTATGGTGTCAGATAATTCCCTGGCTAACCTTGGGAGGGCTTTGTCAATTATATCTTTCGAGTTTCGTTATAATCAGCTCAATAGTTACAATGTTATTACAAAATAAACAAAAAAAACGGGGACCGACGGACCGAACGACATAATGAGATATATGTAGAGTCGCACGCGACTAAAAAGTAAAAGCTAAACATTATTTAATAGATAAAACTTTACAATGTCTTTGTAAATTTTAGCAACTAACTCTTTTCCTTTATTTCGTTTGCCTCCATAAAAATTCGCACAATTGGGATTTGCTCAATCAGAGAACGAGCAGTTCTACATTCGTTTTTATTCCCCATTTTCGCCTTGACCCAAGGCGACTATTTGGTTTGTGTCGTCACCTGTTTCTGGATCTTTAAAGGTTTGCGAGTGATTAAGAGTCAAATGTTTATTCCGCATCTCTGGCAAGGATTAATTATAAATAATACTGTTTCTTCCGATCTATCAAGAACTGCATACATAAAACACTCGCACGTTTCCCTGCAAATCCCTCTGAAAACCCACTGCACTGGTAAAACCCTCCAGACATTTTTCTTTATCTAGCAAGTTCGTACGTTGTTATTTTGAAGGGTGAAAACAATGCTTATGCTTTTAAAAAAAAGATGACACAGCCTAATCACTCGAGTAACCAGCCATTCAGCCATCGGGCTGAGGAACCGAAATCGCACCATAATAAAAGAAAAGATCCAAAGCCGTCATTGGGTAGCTATATCTTTTTTTTTTATTTAGGAGCCGTTTTATTTTTACTACAGTAATGGGAAAATATAGGCCGAAGAGAGTATAGTGGCAATGGCGGTGCTATTGGCAAAATCCTGATTGATATTTCGCTCAGAAAAAAATAAATAAATAAACAGCTTTTCCAGTCGGGACCTAAAAATAGCTGTTTTCAGGTGTACCGAGAACCAACATACACAGGATCTTACAGGCATACCAAAGGAAACAAATATTTACTATTGAAAGCATCAATAGAGGATAAAAACTTCTGGTTAGGTTAGATTAGGTTAGGTTAGATAAAATCTAAGAAAGTATAACCTAACCCAGTGGTCTTCAACCTTGGTGCCGCGAGAACTAACTAAGGGTGCCACGGGAGCGACCAAAAAATCATTTTTAAAATGCCTAAATTGCCCCCTCCCAAATATGTATTTCAGACATTTCTAAAAAAAAAATCTAACGACATTTGAAAGCATTTTGAAACTAGATTCTCTGCATCCTGCAACATAAAATCAAGTAAAAGAGAAAGATTGCAGACAGTGAATGAAGAAATGCGAGTTGGCTTGTCAACTATACATTCCACTATTAAAGACTTATGGGATGCTCCATCAAGCTCAAATTTACATGAAACTTATTTCGATGAAATTAGGTTACATGTCAATAATCGTGGTTAATTTTGAAGTGCTTTCGACGAAATTAAGTATTTATACGTAAAATATTTTATATTGAGGTGCTGCGCTGCTCTAGATAACAATTAAGGTGCCACTATCATAAAAAGGTTGAAAACCACTGACCTAATCTAATCAAGTAGACATGTGTTTCTATTGGTCTTTTGATCATGGCCTAGGTAACAGGAAAGTGGTATTATCGTACTAAACTATTCAGAACAACTACATTACTCTCTGTCGGTCTTAATTTCCATTTTTAAACCTTTTCTTCCCCGACGAATGCCGTTAAGCTTGGTTTGGCGGGGCCGGCATTGTATTGCTGTCACATTCATACTTGGCAGCGTCTCTCCCAGTTTCCAGCGCAGTAATTAATTCCTAATTCCGTACACGTGAAACCTTGTTCTTTCACACACAGTGGTTTATGGAGGTTATGGTACATGTTTACATTTTTTTTATAATTCACGCTCATTCACACTCTCATCGAAATTTAATAGTTCTATCCGCACATGTACTCGTATCATATCACACGGAGTGACCTGTTTTTGTTGTGAAAGAAGTTTAGGTTCAGCAAACTCAAGGTCACAAAAGATGCCCCTCAAGAGGCATGTGTGCCCTCCAAGCCTCAACACCCGCAGTTTGCCTTCCTGATCTTCATGTTTGCAGGAGGATATGTCGGTATTATCTTCGGATCAATCCTCGACAACGACCCCCGGATTGAGCTTTTTCGGGGTCACTATCTATGAATGATCTTTTGGAGGGGGTCATTAATAAGATTAAGATAAAAAGATAAAGTAAAATACTTAGGATTAAATTTGGTTAAGATAATATTGATTAGGTTAGGTTAGGTTCAAATAAACTAACTTATCCTGACCTGACCTAACCTAACCTCACCTAACCTATGTGGCAAGATCAATTCGGGTTCAGTGGATTTGAAAATTTCTACCATCATATTTCTCTTTTTTGCCTCTTTGATTAATATTTTACTTTGTTGTTTGTTTAATTTGTTTGGGTATTTGGGTTCTTTAATAAAAGTTATTTTATCGATTATTTTTTAAATATACCAATTTCTTCGGGTCCTTAACTATAATTAATGTTTTTTGAGGGTCATCTTCTAGGATTGAACCTTTTTGGAGTCATTAATTATATTATGAATGGTGTTCTCGGAGTTGGATTGATCAATATCTTCCAAACAGTTTCACTTTTCCTAGCTTCATCACTTTCTTTACAGATCTATTCTTAGAAGTTTTATGTGTGATACGACTTCGTTGCTATTGTGCTTTAAAATTGAGGGTAAAAAAAAAACCCACTCCTCTTTCGCTCCCGGCCCTTAATGTCTTAACAAATCTTTCCTCTTTAGCTTTTTGGCCTATCTACTTCACCACTTCGCCTTCTTTACAAAAACTTTGTGATGGATGTTCCGGTTGTTTGGGGTCTTTTGTTACTCGAGAAAATGCATTCTTTCCGCGCCACCATATTAAGGCTTGCGACCGGAAAAAGGGGGGGGGGAGAATAAAGGCCTTTTCTCAAATCTCAAATGACCTTAGAAGTAGGTCCATTAAAGGATATATTTTTTTCAGGCTTCGATTAACGTCCCTTTCCTCCTTTTGTCTGAGAAAACAAATAGACCCGGTTTTGCTCTATATTGTGCACCCGGTTCGGTTCCAATGAGGCCGAAAGATAAAACAAGAGCGTAAAAGAAATTCGTTTCGTAGAATGAAAACGCATTTAGGCCTCTTTGCTAA
This sequence comes from Ceratothoa steindachneri, assembly GCA_963969495.1. Lineage (NCBI taxonomy): Eukaryota > Metazoa > Arthropoda > Malacostraca > Isopoda > Cymothoidae > Ceratothoa > Ceratothoa steindachneri. The sequence continues at coordinate 57,818,149 of OZ018318.1, forward strand.
ATAATATGGCATCATATGATCTGGCCAGTGCTAAAGGGCGCGTGCCATTTAATTTATTTAAAAAAAAAGAACACTAAAATACGATAGGTTAAAACTTGACAAAGCCTACAATAACAAGGCTTATTCATACCTAATACTTGCCTTAGCCTACATAAATAAGGACTTCTTAAATAGAGGTGTTATATCGTTGTACTAGAATCGAGACAACCTAGCAACCCCTATTAACAAAATGGTTGGGTAAATAATGATACGAAATAAAAATTGGGAGTTACAATCGGTTTAATGGCCGATAAATTAACTTGATTAAAATAATGGAATCATGAAAATCCCCCTCTCCCCACTCCCTCACAAAGAGATCTTTGGGGTAGGATCTTCGTATGATCTAGCATGGAGGAGGGGGGGGGCCTTCATATGATTCTTTTTCTTTTTCTTCTTCTCGGCTTTTCCCTACCCTCGGGGTCACCGTTATTGATGAGTCGTTTCCAAAGATTTCGGCAGAATTCTTCTTTGGCCGGACGCGCTCTTGAGGCGGGAGCCCTTTCTGGTCCTTAGAGCGATGTGTCTGTGGCTCGAATACGGGCAACGTCCTACCTTTACTTCCATTCGGTAAAAGAAATCCATTTAAGGTTTTGGCAGAGACTTTACGAACGGAGGCCCTTCATGACTTCCACCCTCCCTATTTATCCGGGCTTGGGACTGGCACTGAGTTGGGTTGGCGTACCCCTCCGGTGGCTAGGTTGGGAATCTTCATATGATCTAATATTTTAACTCACTTTGCACAAACCCTTGTTTTAAAATATCCAGAAAGGAAAAACTCATTAAGGAAAAACTCATTAAGGAAAAACGCGTAACCTCACAAAAGCGAGTAGCAAAAGGGGGAGAGAGAGGGAGAGGGGAAGAGGGGAGAAAGGGAGGGGATAGGGGGTAGGGGAATGTACAGAGGGATGAGAGAATTTTTTATCTTGGTTTGAATGTCCTTTTGTAGGTGGGAGAGAGGTGGTGGAGAGGGGAAGAGAGGGGAGATGGTGGAGAAATAGGGCGAGGAAAAGGGGGGAAAGTGTTATAGGGAAAAGGAAATGGGAGAGGGGAAGGGATGGGGAGAGGGGGAAGGGAGCGGGAGAGGGAGAGGGTGGGGAAGAGGGAGGTGGGAGAGAGGTAGGAGAGATAAGGGAAGATAATTACTCTCTTGGTTTGGATGTCCTTTTTTAGGGGGAGGGAGGTTTGGGAGAAATAGGGGGAGAGGGTTAAGGGAAGGGAGGAGGAGAGCGAGGGGAAAGGGAGTAGAGAGGGAGGGTTAGAACGGGATTTGTTTATTCCTATAAATGGACAGGCATACACGCACACACACAGAATTAAGTTTCATTATTATAATATATATATATATATATATATATATATATATATATATATATATATATATATATATATATATATAATTGGAAAAGCACGACCTACCTCCTTTGAGCCGACTACAAGCTATCGGCCCGTGTGGTTGGCGCGCAAACTAGCACGCGTCTTCCCCCACCCTTAAGGTTGAACGCTTGATATCAATATGTGTGGAGAAGTGATACACAGAGAGAAGAGAGAAGAAATCCTACTGGAGGTGACCCCGAGAAAATCAAAGAGAACCCCCCCCCCCTCCTAAAACCATGGCTTACGTGTCCCGTTAACTCAGTCGGTAGAGCACTGGTCTGGATAACCAAAGGTCTGAGGTTCGGGTCCTTGCCGAGCAATGTTTTTTTGTTTTTTTCTCTCTTTGATTTTCTCGGGGTCATCTCCAGTGGGATCTTCTTCTCTCTTCTTTCTGTGTATCACTTCTCCATATATATATATATATATATATATATATATATATATATATATATATATATATATATATATATATATATATATAGTGGAGGCATAAATATCCGATACATGGTCAAAAGTTTATTTACCATAGTTACACAACAGCAAAGTAATCGAAAATTGAACATCTTATGTATTTTGTACGTTGAATACAAATTGGTATAATATTGCAAAAATAGTAAAACATTACTATGATTGCGGCAAAAATACCAAACGAACGTTTCAAAAAGTATCTGATTTATCTATGAAAACCAGTTAGTATTTGGTGATATGACCTTTCGTCGCTAGTACAGCTTCCAACCGTTTGGGATATTTACTTATGAGGTTCTTACAAATATTTGTAGCTATCTTGGCCCATTCTTCTTGGCATATTCTTTTTAAATCTTTTATATTTCTTGGGTCCCTTTTCTGAATCTTTAGTTTTAATCCTCGCCACAAGTTCTCGATAGGATTTAGGTCTGGCGACTGACTTGGTCATCCCATAACCTTTATTTTCTTCTGCTGAAACCACGCTGCAGTGCTCATGGCTGTATGTTTTGGATCGTTGTCATGCTGGAATGTCCATCCTCTTGGCAACATCAAGTCGTCTGCAGACTGTAAGAGATTATCATCCAGAATCCTGCGCTACATCTGAACATTCATTTTCCTTTCAATACTATGGAGTCTTCCAGGACCTAGAGAGGAGAAGCATGCCCATACCATTATGCTGCCTCCTCCAAACTTCACTGTTGGGATTGTATTTTTAGGATCATGCCTCAGTTTTTCTGGCTATAAACATGACTCACACTATTCCGCCCAAATAACTCAATCTTCGTCTCGTCAGACCATAGTACAGCGTTCCTTGGCAAAATTCAGACGATTTCTGACATGAATTGGTTTCAACAAAGGTGTCTTTATTGGTGTGCGAGAATGGAATCCCTCGTTCCTAAGAACTGCTCTAATTGTATTTTTGCATACATTTGTCCCAGCTGCTTCCAAATCTCTCTGAAGTACAGATCGAGTCACTCGAGGATTCTTCTTTACTTTACGGACTATACATGTTTAGCCCCACGGTTTGAAATTTTAGATGGACGCCTAAACGTGGTAGACTTGCAGTAGACTGATGTGACGTGAACCGGCGAATCGTGTCACCAATGGTTGAGATTGGTCTTTTTAGCATAGATGAATTTTTTCTATAGCTCAAACAACTTTTATGTAACTGAACAATTAGTTTTCTGCTCCTTTTTGGCAATTCTTTAGTCTTCGTCACATTAGAATTAGAGTGTTGAACAATGACCTCCTTCCCATGCAACTCTCAGACACTGACTGAGGTCCGCTGTTTTACGTGGACGAAGTAAATTATTTTTCTAGAAAGTTCTAGAGCATTCCTGTCACGTAAACCACTCTGGAATGTTCGAGAACTATTTATTATCGCTTTAAAACTAATTTTGTAGGTGTGTTGGATACTTATTGAGGTGATAATCTAACACTTTTGTCGATATAATATCAATGCTTTACTATTTGTGTATTCTAATACCGAATTTGTACTCACCGTACAAAATACATAAGATGTTCAATTTCCGATTACTTTGCTGTTGTGTAAGTATGGTAAATAAACTTTTGACCATCTATCGGATATTTATTGAACTCTCTCTCTCTCTCTCCCTATATATATATATATATATATATATATATAGTACAAGAGGAAGAAGAATTGGACGCGAATGAGCAAATGAGACAAGAAACCTGAGGTTTTTAAAAGGCAAGAAGAGTGAGGGACATCAGAAGAATCCAGAATCAAAGGGAGCAGAGGGCGGCACAGTGAGGGCGATCCTTTACCGAGAAGACAGAAATAACGCCAGGTGAAAAAAGTTTTGAATTCCTGGCCGGGACTCGAATCCGGGTCTGCTGATTGCCGGTCAGATGCTCTACCGCTAAGCTACCAGGCACAGTAACTATATTTTGCCCAAAGCGTTACCCCATCAAACCCAGTATCTCCCTAAGCTAGGAACTTCCAAGGAATTTTTATACCACATACTCTTGTATTATCACCCCCAGATCCTATAGTTGCTTTCTTTGTATGTGACATGGACAATGAGCCTTTACATTGTGAGCGGGTAAGAAGATGTGGTATAAAAATTCCTTGGAAGTTCCTAGCTTAGGGAGATACTGGGTTTGATGGGGTAACGCTTTGGGCCAAATATAGCCCTGTGGTGGTTGTATTATCGCCCGCAGATCCTGTAGTTGCTTTCTTTGTATATATATATATATATATATATATATATATATATATATATATATATATATATATATATATATATATATATATATATCTTGCAGGATGAAGGATATGAGGAAAAACGGGAAGTTCATTTAGTTTACTTGATTGTACCACGTTTCGGGCAAATGTTTCACCCATCTTCTGGTACTGTAAAAATTTACAAAAATTTCTCAAAGACTAATATTATACGTTAATAATTTTAATTTAAAAAATAAAAAATAAAAAAGATTTGGGTTCTCCTAGATAGGTCGGACGGGTGTGGTGGGGAATGTAGAGTTGTACAGGTTAAAGAAATGTTGTTTCAAACTTAGATAATTCAATGGATAATGAAATTTAGCAATAATAAATGTAAAATGGAAAACATTTTAGGGAAAAAAACACTAACCTTTTGCGAACAGTTGTTAAACGAAGACTGACACGGAAAGCGTGATGGATATAGGAAGAAAGAAAAATTTTAGGGGGTTGGTTTATTTTAGAGAAGAAGTAGTAGGTGGGAAGAGGAGTCAGAATTTAGGGGGAAAAATATTTGATATACATTGATTCTCGAATCCATAAGGATAATGGGTCAGAGATGGTATTTTGAAATCTTCAATGGATACAACAGTTATACACTGGATAGAATGTAGCCGAACAGGTGAAAACTTCTTTGTTTGATAGAACATTTCCGGTTCTGTGGCTAATTCCCAGATGAGAACAGAATCTCGCCTTCAGCGAATGCATCGTACTTCTTGTGTAATTCCCCAAATTTTACCCTGGGCAAGTAAGCTAAAAAAGGCCCAACTTGACTTGCAATTCTTAGAAATCTGCCGTTTTAATCGTGTTTTCGCAAATTTCATCTATTTTAAACTTTACCACAAAACCCTTCTTTATTCAATCGAATTTTACTCTTCCGCCCCAGAATACCTTCTAAATAATGAAATCAATTTCAAGTTGTCCTCAATCGATAGACTCTCACAGTGTATCCATGAATTGAAAGATGATTTCAAAGCTGCTGTTTCCATCTGTCATTATATTGTTTCAATATTCTTAATGCCCAAACCACATTGGACATTGGACATAACAAGTTAGTAAGTATAAATTAGTAGAGCAAAAGTAAGAGAGTATAGTGGTGAAAGGATTTTGAAAAAGATTGTAAAGGTAAGTTTAGTATAAGTTTGAAGTTTTTTTTTCCTTGGTGGAAGGATATCTCCAGCAAAAGTAGACAAAATAGTAAAAATAGTATGCGAGAGCAGAGATGAATAGATCCCTGGTCAAAGGGTAGCTCTGGCAATGTTAATCTCGTGTTGTGTTGTTTTGGGGGTCGAAATTGGTTGGCATTCAAGCCTTTGTAGTAACTAGTTAAACTCGTTACTACGGTAGGTAAATTTCGGTGGAAAGTTGTCATAAATTGGGTTGTCATAACGGTAAGAGTGTTACATGTTAGGGTTGATGTTACCGTTCGGGTAAGGTCTTCTTCACTTTTTCGGCTAGCTTTTGATACTACGCTTGCAATGTAGCGTAGATGTTATGGCGAAGAGTGTTTTATTCTCGGTCCACTTTTGCTCCTTCGGGGGAGGATGGAGGAGTCTTTCCCTTGCCGGATCTCTTCTTACGGAACTCTGCGTCCTTGAGAACAACGTAAGTGTCGGTTGAGAATTGGGCAAGGTCGCGGAAGAGAGCCTGCTTTACCAGCTAGGTCTTCAGGTATGTCAGCCTCGTAGTCCCATTTGTATTGTCCCGCCCTAAGGCCATCGACAATATCTACTGGTCCTGCGTCGTCAGGAAACTGGTTCCATTCGGTTGTATATACTCTGAGGTTTAATATCTTCGAGTAGTACATGTATCTGAGACCCCAATTCTTTGAAGGCAATGACCTATTCAGGCGACGTGACTGCGAGGCCTTTTGGGGGCGGGGCGGGGCGAATGCTCTACCTTCTTAGGCCTCACAGCAGCAGCTGCCTTCCGCTCGTCTTGTGCTTCTGTTGGGGTAGTTTGGTGTGTCTGTGAGCCCGTTTGTGCCTTCTGCTGGGCAGCCATAGCTTGCACTCGAGGATCCCGTGAAAGGGTATCACTCGCTTCCGGATCTTTGTGGCCGCTCTTTTCGGTCTGCGGTTGGAGATTCACTCGAAGAACCTCGTTTGACGGAGGGTTTTCCGGGAACCACATTTTTTCAATGCCGTAATTCACGAGCATGGTGTGCAGTTCCTTCGTGAAGGTGCCAGGCTTGGTCAAGTTAGCAATGTGTGCATAATATATGCAACACATTATTTTTCTCGTTTTCGATTTGCAGGTACGTAGGTGCAGTGGCAACACTACTCTCTGCAATCGTTGCCTTAGCAACCTTCGCGTCGGTGGCGTTAGCCTTTCTTTCCTCCTCTTTTCTGCCTTTGTCCTTTGTTTCCTGTATTTGCTCCTTCTTTATTGGACAGGTCATTGCTATGGTTCTGTATGGGCCACCACAATTGAAGCATTTCTGGAACGAACTTTTACATTCGCGCCAGGAATGGTCTTGAGCGGCGCACACAGAACAAACTGTGAGTGTAGAGTTGGGGCAAGTGGCAAGTGGTTGTGTGTTCGTTGTAACTGTAACACCTGAAGTACATTTGAAGGTTAACGGACTCCTCACGCTCAATCTGATAGGGGCAGATGCGGACGTTGAAGAGGAGAAGGCCGTTTTCTTTTGCCTTAATCACCATTGTGGTTTCCGTGAAGACAACTTTAAAAACGTGGATGTAGTCTTTGAATTTGATTATTTCGGATACTTTTGTCCACTGATAATTCCGAAGGATCTCGTCCGTGATTTGGTCGATCGAATGTCCTCCGACCCAGGGGTCGAGGCGTCGGCAGACCACACTTCTATGTGTGCGTATTTGTGGCGCTGTCTGAGATGTGAGATCAAATTTTCGAAGGGTGTCTGAGGCACGCGAGGAGGAGAGGGCTTCGATGTCCGCCTCCCTCGCACAGATATCAGCGTAGCTATTTGGCAAATCAATTAGCCGTACGAGGGCAATATTGAGCTCGCCGTAAACTTTCCCGAAGACCTTGCTCCTGTCCGGTTTTTCCCGGCTTGTCAAGGTCCTCAGGGCAATACACCGTGTCTCCCTCATTTCTTCGTCATTTCACCCAAGGGCGTAATTTGGGAGGGAACCTTGGGGGACCTCGAGTCTGTAAGCGAGTATAACTGGGTGTGTATGTAATTTTAGGGATCCGTTATGAAAATAAGGAAAAGTAGTGTGGAGAAGGTTGAAAATGTCCAATGAAGAAAAGGACACTTTACCTTCAGGCAACGCAGAGGAGCCCTTCTACCTTTCCCTCAACTATTCTCCAACAAGGCCTGTCAAGGAGAAAATAACCCCTTCCGAACGTATCATTACTGGTGGAATATCCGGTCACGCACAACAAAACGGTATCCAATCAACTTAATTCGAATAAAATCCAGTCCAAATTTTTAAAAAATGACCGTACCGATACACGAGTATGCAAGAGAACAATCCAGGCAACAAATGGAGTCCTCCAAACCACGGAAAACTACACTAACTCTGTCATTAAGATTCATGACCGCAAACTACTAAAACTTAACCTATCCAGGCCTTGCTTCTCTCCAGATGACAGCACAGTTAAAACCTTTCCGATCACAATTTAACTGCAACAGAATCATTTTTACTTGCTTTAAGCCTTGAATTTAAAATTGCGCCTCTCAAACTTGGTCATATTGACTATTTTTTCCCCCTTCGAGAAACTGCTGAGCGAATTAAAAGACCTGCCCATCACCGGCAAATTTAAAGATCTTCGCTTAGACCACTCATACTTTGCGCGCAGGAATTCCGCCATCTCTCACTAAATTAAATTCAAATATTCTTCACTTTTTCTGTGCAAAAATGACCTTGATATTCTTAAGGCTCTAGGGAAAAAACGGGAAATAGTCATCACCAAACCGGATAAGGGCAGTGGAGTAGTTCTTCTAAACAGGTCTGACTACATATAGAAAATGAATTTCATCCTGACGATAAGACAAAGTTCAAAAAGATCTCTGAATCCCTCAATACATTGCCAAACAAATTAGAGGATAACGTAAACCGCCCTTTACTCAAATTAAAAAATCTAAATCTTCTGGATTTCTGCTGTTACAACCGCTCGCATGTTTCAGTGTCTTTTTTAGGTACCCTTTACGGACTTCCCGAATGCCACAAGGAGGGTAACACCCTCCGTCCCATCCTAGCCTCTTATAATCTCCCTTACTACAACCTTGCAAAATATTTTGCTTCTTTATTAACTCCTTTCTCCTTCAACCATTACAAAATTCAAAATAGCTTCTCCTTTGTTAAAGAATTGCAAAATTTTCGACAACATTACCCCTCATTTATGAGTAACTTTGATGTATCGTCGCTCTTCACAAACATCCCCTTAGACCAAACTATTTACATAATAATCCAACGAGCATTTCCCCCAAACATATTTAAATTCCACTGATTTACTCTCTCCCTTTTAAAAGATACACTTAAATTAACAGTCAAGGACAATTACTTTACATTCAATAATAATACATATTGCCAAATAGATAGGCTGGGCATGGGCAGCCCCTTGGGCCCTGTCTTTGCCTATATCTTTATGACCTGGTTCGAAGATCAATTATTCAATCGAGATTTGGGAAATATCAGATCTATTCTCTACCACCGCTTTGTTGATGATACACACCTCCTGTTCAACTTCGAAGAATCATGTGACAAATTCCTACAACTCACGAACCGTATACATCCCAATATCCATTTTACCGGCGAAAAAGAGCTCAATGGTATCCTATTCTTTCTAAATATAAACATTTCCCATTCTCGCACCGGATTCCAAACCAAATTTTAACGAAAACCAACCTTCGGTGGTTCGCTAAGGTGTAAGAGTAGATGTAGGTAGGGGATAGAGTAAAGGTGTGTGGATAGGCAGTGGAAAGTAGACCAGTGGTGAAAAGAGAAAGAAGTGTGGTAGGGTGCAAAGTGATGCTAGAGCCTGGTGATCAGGCCTATCGCTTTCAAATTTTTATGTTTTGTAGTTCCGTTGTTATTTATCATTTTGTTTATATATATATATATATATATATATATATATATATATATATATATATATATATATATATGAATAGCACTTCTGCTCCGCCAGCTAAAACCCCGGCGGAGCTTGGAAATCTGGCGCGACTTATAGCTCTTCTATTCTGGTCAATCATTTGGACGATTTCGTCGTCCAATTCACGATTGACCTTTTCTAGCATATTCCTAGTCCGTTCTTCAATGACAATGTTAATGGGAGTCAACCCCGCCTCCCGGTGCAGCTCTTCTTGCCTTTTCCTTTCCATTCTGCGTGTACCTGTAATAAGGTACGCGCATTTGTCCTGCACCACCTGTAGTCTCCTCTTCTGTGTCTTTGAGACACACGAGAGGGCGGAAGCGGGGTATAGCAATGTCGATCTTACAAGAGCAGTGTAGATTTTTTTTGGTTGCTTTGGGGAAGATTTCTGAATCTATATAGAGTCTTGACTGCAGCAGTGGCCTTGGTGATTCGTTCTTGGACGTGCTTCTTGTACCCATTTGAGGTGATCTTCATGCCGAGTACATTGCATTCATTGGTGTAGGGATATCGTCTATCCCCCACTCTGATGTCATCAAGCAGTCTCCTGCCCATGGGGACTACTTTGAACTTCTCCTGGTTGGTATGGATTTTCCACCGGGCCTCGTAGGTGTTTAGGTTTTCAATTTCTGCTGCTGTCATTCGAGCTTGCAAGGGCGCATCCCTCTATGGGCAAGTGATTATCTGGATGAAATCATCGTAGAATTGAATGTTGAGGCAAGTGGGGCTTACAGGGGTTGGGACATCCGCAGTGTAAATCAGGTAAAGAGTGGGGGACAGGCACCCCCCCTGCGGGAGGCCCGCAGTGAGCGGAAATTTTGGCCCGTCCGTGCACCCTAAACTGATGTACGCCGCTCTCTCCATGACATGGTCACAGCGAGTTCTTTCTAAGTTTTCACTTAGGCCCAGTCGTAAGATCTTGTACTGCATTTCCCGTTGCCACACCTTATCAAACGCCTTTGATACATCCCGACAAACAATGTCCACATAACTCTTTTCCCGTTTTGCTTGGGCTAGCTTTTCCGTGATGACGTTAATCGCCATCTCCGTACTTTGTTTTCTCCTAAACCCGAATTGGTGTGGGTTATAGAGCGAGTTTTCCTCCAGGTGAGACACCAGTCTTTTGTTGAGGATCTTCTCGAAGAGCTTCCCGCCAAATTCCAGCAGTGAAATTGGCCGGTAGCTCTCCTTCAACTTGGGGTTCTTTCCGTGCTTAGGCAAGAAGATCATCTTGGCCGTTTTATAAGCATTCGGAAAGTATCCCATATTGAGACAGGCGTTGTATATTCTTCTCATTCCTTCGATGACACTGGCTGGTGCCTTTTTAAAGTTAAGCTTTGTAAGCCCCGATTGTCCTGGGGCTTTATGTTGGAATGAGCGAAGCGCGCCGAGTAGTTCTTCTTCTGTAATATCGGCGTCTCCGTCGCGCTGTCTATCCACCTGGTGGTGAGGGTGCGTCATGTGTATTTCTTCGTTTAGCTCGTTGACGATGTTGCTTTCGAACTCTAGGTCATAGTATTCGTTCTCCTCTTCAGTTATACTGAAGATCTTTTCCCAATAACTTCGCAATATTTCTTCAACTTCTTCCTCTTCTGTTTCGATGTTTCCGTCATCTTTTCGTAGCTCGATCTTATGCTTCTTTCTAGTCAATCCTTTGAGAATTCGGATCTTCTTCCAAAATTCTTTGGGAGTTGTTTCGTGATCGAGACTATCGATCGCGTCCTCCCATCTTCTATTCTGCTGTTCGAGGATCAACTGGTTCAATTCTTCTTTGATTTCTTTACTTCTCTGCATCGAGTGAACCGATGCATTCACGATGTTAAGTTCATACATTATCTTCAGTTCACGGTACAGTTCCTTCATATATTCGGACCACTCGTAGGAACGAGATGGTCCTATTTTCGGATTTAGGGATACAAGCCCTATCTGCGTCGACGAGTTGGTTATTGAGGTCATCGAGTGCCTCGTCAATCTCCTTGAGAATTGCCTCGTCCAGGTTGGGCGGATCGTAGGCCTCGAGAAGGTGCGCGTACCGTGCCCAGTCTGCTCCCTTGTATTTCTTCCTGACTACTGCTGGGATTTGTATAGGGTTCCTATTGATAGTGAGTAGGATTTGTATAGGGTTCCTATTGATAGTGAGTAGGATCCCTATATGGTCAATACATGGTACCTGGACTGGTTACATGTAGTAATTGAACGGTAACTGACGATTCGCAAGACAGATTTCTGGCTTTGTGGCACATCGTTCTCTGAGATAGGTGGGGAAGTCGGGGCCTATTCGCTGGGCAATATTTCTGTCCAGCAACAGGTCCAGGCTTCTCCCTATTCCGTTGTAGGCCCTGTAACCGGATTCTAGGCATCTGGCGTTCAGATCCCCCATTAATATAGTGGGGGCTCTTCTGCCAAATAGGCTAGTGAGAGTGTGAATAGGTAACACATCTCTCCTTGGCGGTTGATATCCGGTAGCAATGACCAACTTTCCTAAGTCAAGTTCGACCTCAATCGCGAGGTAGGATTCTTCTAGATTCCGGAACTGCTTGTATTTGATCCCTTTCTTTATTGCAATAGCGGCGCCATCGTACCGCTATTGCGAATAATTGGTGACCAACACATCGTAGTTCCAGATCTTTATTTCTGTTATACGCGTGTCGATCCCGTGTTCTGAAATCAGTATGATGTCTGCATTAATTTCTCTGAATACATTTCCGTAAAGAATTCCTTTTGTCATCCAGCCGTTGGTGTTAATTTACATTATCTTCAGTGCGTTCCGTAACATGGTGAGTTGTTTTTACCTGTGCTTATTCTTATTCTTATTCTTCTTGGGGGCTGGCTGGGCGGTTTTACTCTGCCCAGGGTTTTCCTTTTTCGGAGGGGGACTCAGGGTTTTTGATCTGCTCTTCGTAGCTCGTGTACGAGTGCAGGGGCCTTCTTCGCTGCAGATGAGGAGGATCCATCCTCGCTTCCAGCCTTTTCCTCTTCTTCTTTGTCTTCCTCCGTTTCTTCCGATGAGGGAGCTTCAATGATCTCCTCTAAACCGGATTTGACGTTGTTGCTCCTTATGACAGAGTCCTTGAAAGCCTTGGAGCATTCGGGGTCTTCAGGCATAACTACTGAAGGGAGGTTGTTCGCCTTCAGGAGAACGTTGAGAACTTGGTTATAACAACCGGGCTTTACTGTATTTGCCACATTTGCATGGGTTATGCAGATCAAGATCTTCGCACTTAGATCCTCGGTGAAGTTAATTTGTGCGGGTGCCGATGCAGGCTCCACCTCTGCATTCTTCCTAGCGGCGTTTGTTTAAGTCACTTCTTTTGCCTTTGTTTCTTCTTCTTCCTTTCTCTTGGTTATCTCGCGGCGCTTGGGGCAGTTAAGAGCCATGGCCCGATGCTCTCCTTTGCAATTTAGGCATTTCTTTGTGGAGCTTTCGCACTTGTCGAACCTATGCCCTTCTGTGGCGCATTCACTGCACCACAGCTTGTTCCTATCCGGGCACGTCGTTGATGTATGTTCTTCCAGCTTGTAGCATACAAAGCACATTTGTATGCTGTTGAACTTTTCCTGTTGAATATTTTCTCCTGGTATTCTCATATTAAATACCAGAATACCGTTTTGGGTTACCTTTCTCACCATGTCAGTAGTGGAGAATGTTATCTTGAACACATGGTTATGTTAGCGGAATTTAATGATTTCACGAACTTGGGCCCATGGATTGCTTTTCGTAATCTCCTCTTTTAGTTCTTCTGTTTTATGTTTGCCCACTCAGCTCTCTACTTTGCGGCAGATGACACTTCTATTCACTGTCACTTGTAGGGGAGTTTTGGCTTCTAGTCCAGTGTTCTTCAGGACTCTCGCTTTCTCTTCTGATAGGAGCTGGTCCACATGTTCGTCTCGGCACACATGGCGATGAATCCTGATGAAACTTCGATGAGTTTCACCAGTGCCAAGTTAAGCTCGATGTATAGGATTTCGCATAGGTTCTTCTTGGTTGGGGTCTGCATTCCGGCGATGGTCCTTAAGGGGACCCTCTTAGTGAGGGCCTCCATGGTCGTTGTGTTCCTCTTCTAATTCCTTATTTCCCTGTAACTAAAGTGTAATTAATATGTATTTTGTGTGTAAAAAGAAAGTTAGGGTGTGGTAAAGGAGGTAAAGGATGGTGGAGTAAGGTTGTGAATGGGTCCAATTAATGGTGAGAAACGGCCCCCGTCCATTTTCCTGTTGTTTTCCCGCTCGTATGCTGCCCGTATGATGGGTGATAGGGTGATGGGGTGGGTCTAGGGTGGGACCCTCAGAGGGTTGAGCTTGGTGGACTTAATGCATAGCGGCCGAATCAACGACCGCTAAGTTTTTGCCACCCCCTCACGGGTACATACGCCATAACTGCATCCAACTACATAGAGACGGGTGTAACTCCCTCTATGATTCTGGCCGGGTCCCCCGGGCGATAAGGATTCCTCCTCCGTCCGGGACTCGCAGTTATGCCCCAGTATCGAGACGATTTCTGACTTACGCTACTGCTGTGGGCTAGGCCTCAAACCAGTTTTCACATAAGCCCTTAATTATACCAGTCCAAGTGGCCGGCATAGTTAAGACGAAATCAATGAATGGCAGACATCCGAGCGGGTTCGCACGCAGAGCGATGGACGGGAGCAGTGAGGTGCTTAAGCCCTCATTGAATTACGTGGCTTCGACGTAAAAAGTATATTCTCTTTCTGAAGGATGAAACTGATTTCACCGTAAGACTTCCAGAATAGGCGTTCGTCTATGTAGGCAGTGCTCAAAAGTCAGTCACTAAACAAGTAAAAGTGCTGTATGCGTTGGTTCTTAGCAGAGCGGAGTAGTCGGATATTCGGCCGTCACCTTCGGTGGTGGACATTGGACATAATAAGAGATGAAATTTAGATAGAATTAGAGAGAAAATAGTAAGAGAGTAAAGTGGTTAAGAAGTGAGTTTAAAGAATAGATGATGTGTAGAAGACAGAATAAAAGATCCCTGGTGAAAGGGTAGCTCTGTTTGTGGTATTTTTGGATTCTTTTTAGTTATAAACTATAAGATTTATAGTTTTTTTAATCAAATCAGCATAGCTAATTTCATTAAGGGTTCTCATCTTGATGATGATTTTTATTTTTGGCATTCACCTTCGGTGGTCAAGGAGTAAACAGATCATATATAGATTACGGACCCCAAGTAACCCATATGGAGAATAAGTACCCCAATCTTCAGCCTTATGTGGATTACGGACCCCAACTTTTGCCTTATGTAGATTACAGCCCCCATTCTTGCCCAAATGAAGAATGTAAAACTCAACTAAAATTAATAAAACAAAATTAAATATATATTTTTTTAATTTAAATGAATGATTAGGTTGGTTTTCTTGTTTTTACTACAGTAATATAAAAAGGTTGTTTTTGATTAATTAAAAGGTTATGATAAAAGGTCATATTTATTATAAGTTTAATTGAAAGAATATTGTGAACTAATGGTGTTAGAAAAATGAAAAAATGTATTGTTTATGTGCCTTTCATGCCACATAAATTCGTCTAAGTATGAATTTAAGTGTAATCTCCTACATCTACGCATTGGTTCTATCCCACTTTTTTGCCTCTTCCAATAGCTTTCGATAGTTTGTGTGTGTAATTGAGTGAATAAAACAAAGCAAATGATTCCCTTTCCTGTGAGTAAATCCACTATCTTGTTAAATACGCCTGTAAGCCTTCCATTCGTCACTATGAATTACAGTTCCAGGTTTTACTATTTTTCGTATAATTGGTCGTAACGTTTCTGCATTTCTCTTTTTCACAATCTCCATATTATATACTACAGCAGGTTTATTGATTGTGTGGACAAGACCAAAAACCCATAATGGCGTGCACGGAAATCTTCCAAGATGGTGCTTGGGTTTGTGTGAAAAACATGACTCGTCTATTTCTACAATAATTCCCCGACCATCAAGTTGTACTGGATTATCTTCAAAATATTTAGAAATCACCGCTCTGAAAAGAACAATAAATATCTACGATAGATTTTTCTGAAACATTAAACTGATTCATTGCATTTTGGGGGCGGAGAGGCTCTTTCACTCCAAAAATAAATGGCGATATCCAACCATGTCTTCAGAGGTTGCTTTGATTGACTAAAAAATGATTTAGAACGCATTGATGTTCTTGTTTTGTATTTGGTGCAGTCTGTAATTTGGCATTTCCATACAAATTTGTCTAAAGATGGGGAATGTTTAGTCCAGTTCATATTTAGATGACAGCTGCAACACTTCATTTCAATAGCAAGAAGGCGCTGCTGTTTCATCCAGTTAATATCCGTTAAAGTCTCTTCAGTTGATATTAGAGGGCACACGACATCTTGGAAAATAGATCTATTAATGATGGGTGAATTGCCCAAAATAATAAATATACCAGCCAATGGCTTCGCCATTCCCCCCTACAGGGGGGGGGGATCTTGCGCTTTGCTACTAAGATTAAAATTTAAAATCTGAAAAAAAGCAGCCATGGTTAAATTTTTATAAATTTTCTGAACTTCGCCAATTATAATAATTTTAAAAAGGAACTCTAAACTAAATTTCCCCCCTTTCAAAATATCACGGTGCGTAATTATAGTTATAGAAGAAAATATATAAAAATAAATTTTCTGAACTACACCATTTGTAATTCTTTGGGTTTTAAAAAATTCACAAAATTTCAATACTTATATTTATTTCTGAACTTCACCATTTTGTTTTTTGATATTATAAAAGAATTATTAGAAATAAATTTGATAAAAAACATAAGTCATAACCAAACTAAGATGAAATTATTATTCAAATACTCAAAAAAGTCCCCTTCTTAAATTATAGAGTTAGTGATTTTTTATGGGATGAGATTATTACTTCAATTATTCTTTTGAGAATGACTGATGAAAATTTAAAAGCTAAAAACAAATTTAATATTAGAAAAAAAAGAATAATACTTTATTTCAGTGAAACAACTTTCAAAAATATTGAAATTTAACGGGAAGCTATAAAAACCTAATTAAAATGGCCATATGGAGACTACAGACCCCAAACATCCCCTAATGTAGAACACGGCACCTAAACTAGGCTGGGGTCCGTAATCTACATATGATCAGACTAAACCGCTTCAGCTTCTGCGACTTTTCGTTCAAAATCAGTGCAATAAAAACACTAATATTCTGTGCTTACAACTTTTGCTCATCCTACGCTGATTTCCACAATGAAGTCGAATTTTTGTGTAATTTTTCCAAGGAAACGGCTTTCCCTTGTCGCTGGTAGAGAAAATTACGGCAAAATCTTTAAACAACCTCTACCATCCTAAATTACAACTTCCCGTTATATAGTTTTCCAGGATATGGGTTTCTTTAATCAAAGATTCTCTAAAGAAATATAACAATATAAAAAAAATCCTTTATCATACCGAATTTAAGATCATTTTTAAAAATAATAAACTCCTTGGACATTATTTTAATTGTAAAAACAGAATCCCGCCAGAAGCCAAGCGCTCCGTCATTTACAAATTTACTTGCCCCGGATGAAATTTGGGGAAAATTTCATCCGGGGCAAATAAATTTGGGGAATTACACAGGAAGTTCGATGCATTCGCTGAAGGCGAGATTCTGTTCTCATCTGGGAATTAGCCACAGAACCGGAAATGTTCTATCAAACAAAGAGTTTTCACCTGTTCGGCTACATTCTATCCAGTGTATAACTGTTGTATCCATTGAAGATTTCAAAATACCATCTCTGACCCATTATCCTTACGGATTCGAGAATCAATGTTTTTCAAATATTTTTCCCCTTAAATTCTGACTCCTCTTCCCACCTACTACTTCTTCTCTAAAATAAACCAACCTCCTAAAGTTTTTCTTTCTTCCTATATCCATCACGCTTTCCGTGTCAATCTTCGTTTAACAACTGTTCGCAAAAGGTTAGTGTTTTTTTCCCTAAAATGTTTTCCATTTTACATTTATTATTGCTAAATTTCATTATCCATTGAATTATCTAAGTTTGAAACAACATTTCTTTAACCTGTACAACTCTACATTTCCCACCACACCCGTCCGACCTATCTAGGAGAACACAAATATTTTTTATTTTTTAAATTTAAATTATTAACGTATAATATTAGTCTTTGAGGAATTTTTGTAAATTTTTCCAGTACCAGAAGATGGGTGAAACATTTGCCCGAAACGTGGTACAATCAAGTAAACTAAATGAACTTCCCGTTTTTCTTCATATCCTTCATCCTGCAAGCTATATATATATATATATATATATATATATATATATATATATATATATATATATATATATATATATATATATATTCTGTCTATTACTTCCCACACACTTCCTTTATCAAGCGTTTTAAGCATTATGGTGAGGCGATTTCCCACTTTTCTTTAATCTCTTTAATGGGTACTGTGGAAAAAGTGCCAATTATTGAGAAAAAGTTACTGTTAAAACAGTTTTGCTGTATGACCATACTTTTAGTCTGTGCATCGAGCTTAAAAATAGAAAAATTGTATTAAAAGTAGCGAAAATATAGGTACTACTCATATTAATGTTTTATGTTTATATTTTATGTATGCAGAAGCTTTGAATTGAATAACTATATCTTCAGTTGGCGCAAGAAGGACCAAACAAATAAAATATACCACGTTTTCAACTGAAACTGCAAAAATTGCCAAAAATGTAATTTTAATTTAGAAGTTTGCGGGATTTTAAAAAACAATATTCAATAACATATGGTAAAAATTTCGTTGCAATTGAACACATTATTCAGCTTACACAAATGCCTTATGTTTTTAAGAATTTATGCTAGTTTACAATACTAAACCAAGCGCTGATAGGCGAGGGATTGAAAAAAATTCAGTTTATAAAGGTATTGTAGTAAGCTTCTGTAATTAGCATGAAGTTTAAAAATCAGCATGTTATCTGAATGTTGGAAGTTTTCTTAATGTGTAGCTACTGTGTGAGTGCGGAACTCCGTGTGTTTGTGGCAGCACCACCACGCTACCCTATCTGATCTCTCTCCCATTCTCATGGACGTTTCTCTTGTAACGCTGGGTTTCGCACGGGAAGTCTTTGGGACTGGTTGTACGTCTGTCAAGCACAATGTTAATGACTTCCAAATTGACACGGTAAGCTGTTGAAAAGCCTATTTTGGGGACTCCTGCAAAACTTAACGGAAGAAATCTCTCCACATTTGAAGATGTTTTAAAAGTATGTTCTTAGGAAAGAATCGAGCTGAAGAAGGTATCAAATAAAGAACCACCTTTCAGTGACATTTGCACGAATGTCACTATCAACTTGAAGGAATTTGGAGATCAGTGTCAACTAAATGCGTCAAAGACATAGTAAACAAGTTTAATAATGCCTATAAAAACTTAACAACTCTTATCACGACAGGAAACATAATCCTAGTTACAGAAGGAAACTTGAAAATTGCAAGGCTAGTTGTAAAGAACAATTCGAAATTGCAGCCTGTAAATGGCCACAAAATATTTGCACATGTCCAAAAAAGCACAAGGGGCCAACAAAAGAGAAACAATTTATTAATATTCAGAGAAGTGCAAGAAAAAGGATAATTGCAGGAATAGATGCAACTACAACGTCAAAGAATATCAAAACAATTCCATCAACAAGTGATAATACTGAATACTGTGAACAGCAACCACCCTACAGTTACGTGCCACCTGATTCAAGTTCAGCATCTTCAACAGAATGCTCTGACTATGAAACTGAATTAGGTGCTATAAAATAAAAAGGACAACTGCAAACTGCTCCTCTTCCATCTGTAACTGAATTATTAGACAAAGTTAGCATTTCCTATCGCACAGCAGCAAGAATTGCTAGTGTAATAGTGCAATAATAAGTGAAAGTGATTCAAGTTGAGCCATCGACAATTGCAAAATACGGCGGGAGCGAAGCAAAATCTGAAAGAAAATTAATAGTAAAACTGAAGTGAGGAAAGATTCAATCATTAGTTTCTTCTTTGACGGAAGGAAGGATAAAACTTTGTTGCAGTCATCAAAGGGAAGCAAAAATTACAGGACAGTAACTACCGACGCTGTAGAAAGATTGATTAAGCTATTGACCGAAGCATTAAGGAAAGTATGTGACCAAGCTAAGAGAAATGAATACATTCAAGTTACACTTGAATTACAACGAAAGATGCCTCGTTATAACACCAAAAAGAAGTTCGGTTAAATATAATCCAGTTACGGTAGTGTGGTTGAGCTGGAGTAGGGTGGAACTCGACATACGGCCACATCTCTGTGGTGAGTTTTGGACATTGGACATTGGACATAATAAGTGAGAAATATAGTAGTAGAGGGTTTTAGTAGGAGAAATAGTGGGGAAATAGGGAAAAATATAATAGGAAAGTGAAAACGAAAGGTAGAATGAAAGACAGATCCCTGGTGAAAGGGTATCACTGGCTTTCTTTGCGTTTTGGTTTGTTTTTTTGATAGCATATGACTATACTATCTGATGAATGCGGTGGGCATTCGAGCCTTTGTATTAATACATTGTATCTTTACGTGGCTTTTGGAAGATTTTCATCTTCAATTCTGGGTGTTTTACACCTAGATTTGGATTTTTTTGGTGTTGTTTGTATGTTTTTGGCGATATTTTCGCGCAAAAGTTGGGGAAGTGTTATTTAAAACCAAATTAAACAAGTGTTAATTGGGTGGCTAAACTCGTTTGGCTTTGTTCATGTTTTTTGTGTTATGACTGGGGGTTATTTAGTATTTAAGTGAACTTAGGGTCGACGTTAAAGTCATTCGGTAGTCTACTGCTTTTGAAACTAATTGATCGTCTTAAGTTAGGTAAAATGTCGAAGTCGATGTGCTCCAGTACAAACTCGGGGGGGAGGTGCCGGTGCACCTTATCCCAGATTTTGGTTGCTCTTAGGTGAAGCTCCACGTTTATGGGGGTCATCCCCAGTTCACCATGGAGTTCACTCTGCCTTCTCCCTTCTCTCCTTCGGGCTCCCGTAATGATATATACTGCCTTATTCTGGACTCTTTGCAGTTTAAGGACTTGGGTCTTGGAAACTACGTTTATAGGGATCGGGGGGTACAGGAGTTTTGAGCGAATGCACGCATTGTAGATCTTTAGTTTGTTGGAGGTACTCAGGTTTACGAATTTGAAAAATTCGCCCAAGTCCCTCCGTGCATTCTGTGTAGTTCTCGCTACATGGCTCCTATACCCACCGGTCGTAATTTTTTCTAATTATATATTAGAAAAGTAAACGAAGAGCCGAGTATAGCTAATCAAAAGAAACTTTTGGCAATGCCTATCCTGCATTTTTATGTAATTTAACGAGTATGATCAAAGTTTCGCGCTACTGAAGGAAATTAATAATTTATCTATTTCAATTAATTTGCGCAAGCTGAAAAAATTCTTTTATTACTACGAAATTTTTACTATGTATTCTTAACATTATGCCCTGCTGTTTTCAAACTACCAGCAAACTTCTCAACTTAAATTTTTCGAAATTTTGTCAGTTTCTGTTGAAAATGTGGCATATATATATTTTTTTTTTTGCTCCTTCTTGTGCCAACTGAAGATATAGATATTCATTTCAAAGCTTTTGCTTTCATAAAATATAAACAGAAATCATTATTATGAGTACTACCCATAAGTAATTTTCTCGCATATAAATATTTGGGGTGTTACCTATATTTTGGCTATTTTTAATGCATATTTTCTAGTTTCAATCTCGATGTGGCGGCTAAAAGTATGGTAGTACAGCACAAAGGTTTTGACACAAATTTGTTCTCACCAATTGGGACCTTTTCCGTACTGCCCATCAAAGGAATTCGAAAAAAGTGGAAATTTGCATAGGCCAACCACACAAGCCGATAGTTTCGGGTGGAAAGAAGGGATACGTGCATTTCCGTTTCCATATATATATATATATATATATATATATATATATATATATATATATATATGCAGTTAATGTAGTGGCATTATTAGACAATTGATTTACTTCAGGTCCAGCGTGACATCCTTTCGTCCTCGAACTGGAAGACCACATCATAGGATAGCTCATCCACCAATCCCAAAAAACTGATTTCAAAGTTACCCCTTTATGTTAGCCTCGTTTACCGTCATAGAAAACCGTTATTATTATTAATATATTAACATTATTATTTTAGCCAAATACATTCGAAAAATGAGAAAATATTCAAGGCATCCTTTTTTCATCTTTCAAATGTATTTGGCTAAGATAATACTGTTAATATATTAATAATAATAACGGTTTTCTATGACGGTAAACTTGTTCCACAACGCTACAGAACTTCTTGGTACACAATATTCTTAGTTGTGGAGTATATAAATACAGATTATTTTTCCTTCTAACTCTAGAGCAATGAACATTTGAGTTGACATAAGAAAAACAGGGTTCCTCTAATTGTAAATATACCACTAATAGAATCTCACCTTAAGACTTTTTCAATTCACATTGCAAAACTTACACGGATTGGAAAATGTAGCCTTCTGAATGTGAATGGCAATTCTGACCCTGATGGATTTAGTGGTATTCTCTGAATGAAGACATCCTCTCCTTTACCACTTCCAGTAAGAATGATTGCTTATATGACTTGCGGCATCAAATTATTTACCACCGGACGAGTGAAATTAGAGAGTTTTGTTAGATCGAAATTGCGCAAAAACATTATTTAGATTTACTAACTTCAGTTCAAGTTGGTGAAGAGTTTTGTTGGGGGGGTTCTAGAGAGTTTAGGAACTCTGTGGAATAATCGACTATTTAAGTATGATCCGAAATTGCATCAACTGACTTGTAAATGTGTGGACCTCAGTTTCTTCAATTTGCCGAAAATTGGGTAATACCTTTGCCTTAAGATTATCAATAGTATTAATAACTATGCAGATCCGAAATATTTCTATTCCACTACTTTCGTAAATGGGAAGATAGACTTCTCGCTTTGTATTAATCTCTTTCATAAATGGGAAGATAGACTTCCCTCCTTGTATTCTCTCTTTTGTAAATGGAAAGTTAAACTCCCCATTATTATATCTTGTAAATAAAAGAACGAAAATCCCAGTGTACTTGGTCAGTGAAGGAGTCTTCTGAAACCTTTGCATCCTGTGCTGGGTAGTGAGGTAAAGGGAAATGTGATGGACCTTTTTTAGGAGCACAAATCATGCAGGTCACAGAGAGCGACATGTTGAGTCGATGCTACTTGGGAGCTTCTGTTATTCTCCTTGTAAGAACTCGTAAGGAAAAGTTCACGCCATCGACGTCGCCCGCTTAAAACTTTACCTCCTTTGCCGACGATACACATTCAGTATCGTGTGCTGGATCCGAGCTCTGCTTGAGTGCTTATAAATTCGGAAATGAAATGAAAAGAGAGATGGGAGACAAAGAACATCTCTTACAACCCTCCCCCGCCCCCTTGCCGCTCATAGAGTGGCCAAAGAGGGAAGGAGGGGGGCCTTTATCCTTTCTTTTAATTCCTCAGATGTAATGATTGCGTCTATTCTGTCGTTGTTTCTCCATTCCTCGACAAAGTGGAAGGGGTATGTCATTCGATCTTCCTATTAAGTTCGTCCATGATCTGATGTCGAATTTAATGTCCTTATTCTCTGCTTTGCTAATCTTGAATACATTTCTCCAGTGCTCTCTAAATAATGCCTCTATTTCTTCCTCATCTTCTAAAATGTCCTTCCCTACATCCTTAATAATTTTCATTTTATCCCTTGTTGTCCGAGTCTTTAATCTGTTGATATGTTTCCAAAATTCCGTGTGTGATGTTTCCACATCTATTTTCTCGATGTGCTGATCCAATTTCTCTTTCTGTTTTTTATAAATTAGTGCTATTAGTTCTCTTTTCTGTCCCATGAGTGCGTTGTATACATCCCTTGATGTTCCGAACCTTCTTATATGTTCTGCCGCCCGGCCGATCTCCTCGCTCAAAGCCACCATTTCTGGTGTCCACCGAAATTGTTTAATGGTTTGGAACGAGTTAATGGGGACAGCCCCCTTCTCTGCCCTTTTAATTTCTTCTCTGATCCTATCCAACTCCCCCTCGATTTCCTCTAGAGTGGCTTCCCAGAGCGGGCTGGGCACGTACGTCTGAAGGAATTCTTTGTACTTATCCCAATCCGCTCTATGGTATGCCTTCCATTTCTTTAAAGGGATTTGTATAGGATTCTCGTTTATATGCATTAGAGTCGCAGTGTGGTCACTACAAGGAACATCCACTGGTTCCATAAAATAGTTAAAGGGCAGATTGAAGTTAGCCAGGCAGATGTCCGGTTTTGTTGCGTGTTCTCTTCGTAAGTATGTAGGGAAATTGGGTCCCAGTCTTTGCAGTATACGTCTATTCATAAGCGTGTCAAGTTGTTTTCCGACTCTGTTTGTATTTCTGTACCCAGAAGCCCCGCAATGGGCGTTTAAATCGCCCATCAAAATGACCGGTATCCTATAGTTGAAGAGTTTAATAAAGTTTTTACAGGTAATTAGGGGCGCCTATGTGGCTGGTATCCAGTTGCGACAATGATATTGGTTAATTCCATTTCAATTTCTATAGCTAAATATGCATCCTCCAATCCTTGTATTGTTTTGTACTGCAATCTTTGATTGGCAGCTATTGCCGCTCCATCGTGTGTTTCTCCTGGGTCAATCTTTCTGAATAAGTTTCCGTACATAATTTCCTTGTCTTTCCATCCGCTTGTGTTAATTTGTAGTATTTTGAATTTCTTAATATCCATAGGCGGATTGTCTATTTCCGTTCGTTTATTCGCTTTCCGTTTAGTTTGTCCTATCTGTTAAATTATCGGTGTTTCTTCTTCTCTTTCTGATTCTTCTTTCGTTTCTCTTGGGTTCCCCCTCTGCTGACTGCATTCAAGGGTCCTTCTGGTCGTTCATCTCTGGGTGATGGATCCCTTTTACTTGCGGATTTAGACCTGTTAGTTCTTTGGGCTTTCCTGCGAGTAACCCGTGTGCACTCTTGCTCTGTGTCGTCGCAGGAATTTTCAGTCTCTACGTCCTCGCTGATTGTGTCCTCTTCTGATTCTTCTGCCTGTTGATTTCCTTTCTTCTCTTCAATTAACTCATATTTTGTCTTTTCTGTGACATTGATTCTGAAAATGGCCAATGAGTCGACTTCTTTGGGGAATTTCATCGGTTCGAGCCCGTTTTCCTGTAACATGCTACTGACTGTTGTTGCATAACTTCCAGGGTTAACTATGTTCATCACGTAGGCATGTAATATTTAAGTAAGTATTTTCACGTTGATAGTTCCATCCAAATTTATCTGTGTTGTCGGTCCTTGTTGGTCACTTTTTTCCATTGATGGGTATGAGTTTTTATTTACGTGGGCGTTGTTTCTGTTTGTCTCTGTTTCTTATCTCTTTATAAATTATCTTTTTCTGAGACAGATTATTGCCATAGTTCTGTGCCCTCCCTTTGCAGTTATTGCATCTTTTATCTGTGTTGTTGCAGTTACGCCACGAATGGCCTTCAGATCCACATTCAGAACAGATGATTAGGTCTTTTTTTTGGACAATTTTGAGTCGTATGTTCCTCCATGACATAACATCTGAAGCATATTTGTATGCTTGTGAAGGCGTCTCTTTGTATGTGGGCGGATGAGATTCTCATGATGAATGCGAAAAGTTCTTGTTCGATGATCCTTGAAGCCATTTTGGTAGATTCGCAAATGACCTTGAAAACTTGAATGTTATCTTTAAATTTGACCACCTCTGCTATCTTAAGCTATTTCTGCCTCTCCTGTAGTTCTCCTTTTATTTCTTGGCACGAGTGTTCTCCTACCCAGGACTCGATTTTTCGGCAGATGACACTTCTGTTAGCCGTGATTTGTAGTGATACTCTAGCTTCTATAGGCTCGAAGAAAGAGGGAAGTAATAACAGATATCTTAACGGATTTATCATGTAGTGAGAAAAAATGTACAGTTTCAGGTTGAAGCCTCTCGCGTGGTATTTTAATTGGTGTTCCCTCCCCCGTGATGAGGAGGTAGATCTTGGACCACAAGTTTTGGAGATTTTTCTCGACCGAGGAAACCTGGTCTCCTTGGGTCGCACTGCTTCCTTGGTTGGTGTGGGCGTGTGTGTTTTTTTTTACTGTGTTGTCTTTCTTTGGTGTGAGTGGCGCCTGTTTTTCTGTCTGTGGTTCTTTAGGTTTGTTCAGTCGGGGGTCACGTGAGATGGCTGTGTTCTGTGGTGTTGGCACTTTTTGGCACTTGTCTTGGCACTGAGGAGCTACGGTTATACGCATAACCTCATCTGAAGGAGGGTTGTCGGGGAACCACATCTCCTGCAGCCCGTTCTTTACGAGCATGCGGTTGACTTCTGTGGCAAAGGTACCAGGGAGAGTTATGTTTGCAATGTGTGCATAAAAATTGCAACACATTATTTTCGTGGAGTGCTCGTTTTCTATGTGAAGGTAGGTTTTCTGGTTGTTTGACTCGGCGATGGCGGCTTTTGCAACTTTGGCGTAGGTCGAATTAGCTTTCATCTTCTCTGTCTCACGTTTGAGTTTGCTTTGTTTGCTTATCTCCTGCTTTTTGACTGGACATGCCATAGACATAGTCTGGTGCGGGCCTTCGCAATTTAAGCATTTTGTGGTAGTGTTCTTGCAGTCACGCCAAAAATGGTCGTGACTGGCACAAATGGAGCATAGCTTTAGGTCTTTACTCTCAGAGCAGTTAGAAGTGGTATGTTTGCCGTACTTGTAGCACCGAAAGCACATTTGCGAGTCGACAAACTCCTTACATTCCATCTGCTCTGGGCAGACTCTCACGTTAAAGAGCAGTTATCTTTAGCCTTCTAAGCCATAGCCGTGTCTTCAAATACAACCTTGAATACGTGCGTTTATTGCTTAAATTTTAGTACTTCGGCTACCTTTGCCCCTTCGGGGTTCCTTTCGATTTCCTCCTTGATTTCGTCCGTCGAGTGGCCCCCAACCCAGGGGTCGAGGCGCTTGCATATCAGGCTGCGGTGGGTCCTAATTTGTGGCGGTGTGGTCGGTTTTAGGTTGATCGTCTTAAGGCATTCAACAGCTTTGCAGGAGGTCAAGGCTTCACAGTCGGCCTCTTTCGCACAAATGGCTGACTAATTATTATTTAAGTCAATCAGTCTTACCAAAGCAATGCGTAGGGCTCCATAAACTTTTTCGAATACCTTTTCACAATTGGGTTTCGGGCCCTCTGAGAGGACCCGAAGAGTGATACGGAAAGTTTCCCTCATCTCTCCTGCATCATATGATGCGTTAGGGGATGTATGTGTATTTGTGTGTGTACACTTAAAGGCGTTTTATAAAAGGGAAGGGGCGAGAGAGAAATAGGGGCCAATGTCCAAATACTTTTATGTTACTTTATCTTATTTTAACTTCCTTCAGGCTCGCGTGTGGGCCACGTGAGGCTTTGGTCCATGTCTCCACGAAGGACTTCACCTTCCTAGATCGCAAGCCAGTGGTCCACTTTCCGAAGCGTATCTTGCTTTTCCACTTTCCCAATTTTCTTCCACTACTCGAAGCGAGTATCACAAATCACTTTCGAAAATATTGCTTTGCATAATTTCGATCCGAAGTTGTCACAGGAGTACAGAGACAAACTGAAATTGATTCCCGCGAAGTATCGGAGGGTCTTAGGACCGGACGATACAAGTGGGAATGCTCAGACGAGGTTTCGGAGCGGCAGGTAGAGAAGGCCCTCGCACAATACAAGATCAAACTGACCACAGACTGCTTCCACACGACCACTGAGACGGAATACAGAAAGAAAAGAAGCGGCAGGGAACGCACCCCGCCCAGTACACCCCATGGGGCTAAAGTAGATCGCAAATAAGCATCTACTTTAATCCCATACACCAAAGAACGAACAATACACAAAATGACAAATAGACTTATCGATGGGTGGAACGGAAAAGGTTCCATCTATGGCAACATTTTGTGACAAAGTGACCCTGACATTGTACTTATCAACGAACACGGACTGACCGCGCAAAAAGAATTAAAAATATTTCAATACAACGCCATTAGCAAAAATTATAGCCAGGAACGGTATGACGGCTGCGCAATAGCCGTCAAAAAAGGACTTAAATACAAAAAACTACCCGACTTAGATGAATCATACCTTGCCATTGAGGTAGGCACTACCCTGGGGGGTCTGGTCGTGGCTACGGGGTACCAACCCCCAAGACGCGGCTATGTGCCCATGCAAAACCTTCTACAGATCTTCAGCCATAAAAAAATTTAATCTTTGCTGAAGATCTGAATGCAAGGTGTGCAGAGGCGGGGTATACCTCCTACATCAATGCAGGCAGAAACATCGAAGTCTTACTTGACAGACAATACGTGACAAGAATCGGACCAGAATTCCCGACATACATTAAGGGAAAAGCAGCAACGAAACCTGATATTGTCTTATCCAGTATCAGGTGTCCATACAACTACTACATTGAACCGGGCCTTATCATTCCGAGTGACCACCAGGCTATTAAAATTACAGTTAGAATAAATCCCATCAAAATTGCAATCCCAGCACGCAAAAGCTATAAGCAGGCGAACTGGGAAAGCTACAGAAATTACCTTCTAAATTATATCCCAGACCCTTTATTCGATGCCAATTTAGAAGAGATAGATAAAGAGCTGGATAGAATCACCGACTTCCTAATTAAAGCAGATGAAAATAGTATTCCCCATATCAAATATAAAACCCTTCCAGCTCCCTATTGGACCCCGCCTTCATCCATGAAAGCCCTGGCCCAAAAACATAGGGACCTGTCCAATGTAGTAGCACTGATAGGCCCCAACCACAATGCCCATAGAAGAATAAGACAGATTAAAGACGAACTACAGACACTAATTACGGACCAAAACATACTGATATGGGACAGACTGATAGAAGGACTCGACATAGAAAGAGACTCACGCACATTCTGTCAGACATTTAAACGTTTAAAAGGACAACCTCCACAGAAAAAACTACACTCATACATGACGGTAAAGAAATTGACAAAACTAAAGAGATTGAGGAAATGTTTAGGATTTTCTGGTCTTCAATCTTCAAAATTACCCCCGAAGAAAATGACAATTATGACATCGATTTCGAAAATGACATAATCTAACAACTAAACACACAAATACACAAAACCTCCCCTCATCATTGTGTGTCGCAGGAAAGAGTGATGGAGGGCTATGCGAGTAAAATAATTGCTCAAGAGCTCTCCATTGCTCAAAAATCCTTTCGTCAAAGAGCACCGGGTACCACGGGGCTGACCAGGGAGAATTTCATCAAGGCCCCGCCTAACGTTCTGAGTGGGCTGCTTAACATCATGAATGCCGCTCTGAACACGGGCTACTTTTCCGATCAGTGGAAAGTGGCCAAGATGATTTTCATTCCCAAATCGGGAAAACCCCCGGACTGCCCTGCCAGATTTCGGCCGATATATCTCCTAGAATTTGCTGGCAAAGTCTTCGAGAAGATATTGGCAAATAGGGTCAACTCTTTTATCGATGAAGCCAACTTGCATAACGAGCAACAACACGGCTTCATAAAGAAAAGAGGGATGGACACGGCACTAGCCGTTATCACAGAAAAGCTTGCAAAGATCAAGGCAGGCAGAAGGCATGCCGACCTGGTGCTCCTCGATGTCAAAAAAGCTTTTGATAAGGTTTGGAAGAGAGGACTACAATTTAAGATCCTTCAAGTAGGCCTCAACCCCATTCTTGAGAGGATTCTATGCTATTACATAATGGATAGGAGAGCGTATATTCGTATCAGAGAACATAAAGGCCCCGAATTCGAGGTCAAATCAGGGGTCCCACAAGGGGGCTGTCTCAGTACCCTTTTATACAACATTTATACACGTGACTTACCACAACCTCTCTCCGAAGGTACGATATACGTTTAGTTCGCTGACGACATATTGCAAATTTGTACCACCGCTTACGTTCACAGGGTATTTATGGCGATAAATACGGCTAGGGAGATATCTAACATCAACTCTTTCGAGAGGAAATGGAAGATATCAACCAAATGCCCCAAAATTCAAAATAATTCCCATGTTTCACAATGTGGTAGGTCCATTTTTGTTTGCCTCAGCTCACCAGTGCTCAATCTAATGCCCGTCTTTTGTTTCAGGTTTTGGGGAAGGAGGGAGGATAGAGCTGCCTGGAAGCAGTGTAGGTTCCCCGTCTTTTGCTGAGGTCTGACGTTTCTTCCTCCCATCCCACAGGCGAAGTATATAAGTACAGGTTGATGAGCGATTGTAAACGGCCAATAGCGAATGCACGAAGGAAGTTCAGCTGGACGTAAAGCCAGGTACGGTATGAGTGAGTGATTGAGTGAGTGAGGGAGGGAGTGAGAGTGAGTAAGGGAGGGAGGGAGAGAGGGAGGGGAGGAACGTAACACCTTGAAAATAGCAACAGGGGAGTAATTATGTTTCCCTTTTTTTTAGCTCTTGTGGTCTCGCTGCTCTTGTCCGTGAGTGAGGAGAGAGAAGAAGTCGCCCACTAAGCCATCGGTGTGGGGCATAATTAAGGGCCACAGCCAACGGTCCCCTCGGTCGCCCTTGAGAGAGATAGACCGACCGCTTGAG
Source organism: Ceratothoa steindachneri (assembly GCA_963969495.1). Lineage (NCBI taxonomy): Eukaryota > Metazoa > Arthropoda > Malacostraca > Isopoda > Cymothoidae > Ceratothoa > Ceratothoa steindachneri. The sequence goes on from OZ018318.1 coordinate 57,847,958, forward strand.
TGCACTTTCTTCCCCGCCCCACGCTCAGGAAGAGCGAGTGAACTGTCCCATAACGTGCAAAAACGCCCCGGGGCAACCTTTAATAACCAGTGAACCTACTGAGCCGGCTCAATTGGGGGTTTGTGGTGGCCACGAGTGTTGGAGAGAGAGATAGGGAGAAACCAGTTGTTTGGTAATTATTTCTATTTATGGTGTTGCGCCTATATTGTTGACCTGTATACATTTTGTGTTGCGCATATTGAGGGAGGTTGAAGTGGGAGCACCTATTTGTGTATATTTTTTTATATATTTACATTGTTAGGTAATTAATTGTATTGGGTGGTGGGTAAGTTTGTTATTTTAATAAAAAGACAAAATAGGTATCTGTGTATTTTGTCTCCTTCCGATCTGACAGGCGTCTCACGAGTGAGTGAGTGGACCTTGTGGCGGGTGGTTTCCGGGACCAGTCGCTACAACAAGACCTTCAATGATATACGGGTAGAAGGGGAGAGAATCCCCTACTGCCTGGAAGGGACGGTTCTGGGGCTCAAAATCACCACAGGGGGCTACAAGAGTCATATTGAACGAACAGTCGCGAATGGCAAGATATATTTGAGGGATTTTAATAGGTTCCGTTACCTAAATCGCTCAAATAAACTCAAAATATTCAATGCATGCATGCATTCGCTTGAGACTCTTGTACCCCTTCGGTGCCGTTGAACGCGAGCGCCAAGATCCTCATTGCGAAACTTCAAGTTATCCAGAACAAAGCGGTGCTACTCATTACAAACACCCGGAGAAGAGAACGACTCGGTTGGATTATCTCCGATCAACGTGGCGCTCCACGAGAGAGCTAAGAGGATATGGCAAGCCATTGGCGCCCGCTTGACCCCTGAATTCTCCCGTACACACTTAGAAATCGAAGTAGACCGACAAGTAAGACCATTCAAGAGTAGTAAATTACAGTCTGACGATGACGTGACTCCGAAATACACGTGACAAAAAACAAAAAACAACCAATGTAATGCACAGGTTCCTTTAGTAAAATAAATCCCAAATTAAACACAATTTTTGCAAAACTTAAACTAAAATCCAAGTTCACTATTTCAATTCAATTTAAATTCATTTATATTAAAATGATAATAAACTCTATCAAAAACCCACAGCGGGAATAAAAACCCCGCCTAAAATAAAGGGTGGAATGCCTAAAGATCATTAAGATCGAAAATAATAATGATAATAAAATTAACTATGTTGATTTAATTGAATAAACTATAAATTTATAGTTTATTAAATAAAAAAACCCACAAAAAACAAAACAAAAACTAACACAAATCAACAGAGCTACCCTTTTACCAGGAACCTTTTTATTCTGTCTCACACACATCATCTTTTCTTTAAATTTACCCTTTAACCACTTTACTCTCTTACTATGTCCAATGTTCAATGAGAAAAAATGTATGTAAGCATTTGAATTTGTAGGCTTTCGATAGACTGAGCACTGAATATAATTATTTAAACGGTGGATATTTACACCAATCGATAAAATTCAAAGTAGAATGGGAACATAATAATTTTATACCGTTTTTAGACGTAAATATCCACCGTTTAAGTAATTATATTCAGTGCTAATTCTATCAAAAGCCTACAAATTTAAATGCTTACATACATTTTTTCTCACTACATGATAAATCTGTTAAGATATGTTATTTCTTCCCTCTTTCTCCGAGCCTATAGAAAGTGCGACCCAATCTTACTTCAGGATGAAATTAACCACCTTATCTGCAATTTCATTGAACTAAAATACCCAATTCACCTCATAAGTAGATGCCATTCCAAAGCACGAAAAAACTTCTACGCCACCTCCACACCACGAAGGGAGGATTTTAAAAAATGTATTAGTTTCTACATATATATATATATATATATATATATATATATATATATATATATATATATATATATATATATATATATATATATATATACGAGTATTAGGGAGGTTCTTATTTGCATGTTGTTGTTTTTTTTAGGAAATATCAAACTCTCACCCTCTCATTTATTTCTCTATTGGTAGTAATTAATATATGCAAAATATCAGCGTGATATATTATCATTTAGGTTGTGCTCAATGCAGAAGTTTTTTTAGCCCTTGTCGCGGGTGAAAAAAGTTGTCTGCGAGTTTTGGCCTTGCTTTTTTCTCTTTAAAATAGGCTTTATTTGGATTATTTTTTGATAAAATCAGAGCTGCTTTTTCAGTGAAAGGGAGAAAGGGGCGTCCCGCATCATCAGAGATCTTGAATTTGAATTTGATGTAATAAGAATGAAAATGTGTGGTAGGTATATAAAGATAAAAAGAAGTTGAGTTTTTCCCTGGTGTAGATAGCATCTCTCAGGTTTTTTCTGGTCATTTGGTCTTCTTTTCCTACCACTTGGTCGCGTTGCGACTTTGTCATTTTTGCCTCGTTTATTCATCTTTTTTTCTACATATTTATATATATATATATATATATATATATATCTTTCTCACAGATGTACACACACACACACACACATATATATATATATATATATATATATATATATATATATATATATATATATAATATCCTTTGCGGCATTCAAGCTTTTCAAGTCTTATGTTTGTTATATATATATATATATATATATATATATATATATATATATATATATATATATATATATATATATATATATATATATATATATATATATGTATATGCAAATTTTGTTGAAGACCATTGTGTGTTTGCCCTAATGAAATTCCTTTGGTAACTCTCTTTTCTATCTTTTTATTCCATCTTGTAGATGGTGGATTACTTGTTCAGTATTCATTTCTTTTTTAAATGAATGTGTTTAGGAAAAACCAAACTAAATTGTTAAGCTTTCGATCTTATTCGATCATCTTCGGAGCATTTTGAAATGTTCTTGCCTCCTTTACCGATGTAATGAGTGGAGTGAGGATCTGGCAGTGAAAGATGATGATATATTTGTAGGAAACAGTACAAGAAATTTTACATTAAATAAAAAATTCATACAATGCCCCCAAAAATTATAGTTAAAGTGTTGAAAAAATAAAAATTATAGCTGAGAAGGGGAAGGATTTGGTCGGAGGCAAAGATACATAAAGGGGGTCCTCCTGGAGCAATAATACGCAGGAGCTCAGCTTTTACTTAATTTACAGCTTTTACGCTTAAATTGTACCCCCTAATAGGGTTTTTATATTTACATTAATATTGGTCTTTTGATTTATGACTTACTTCTTTACACTTGTTTAAATTTGTATTTGTTAGCTTTCATTTTAATCTAATTCCATCACTTGGATTTCACTGACAATTTTATCATTACTTTATTACTTGTTGTCTATTATTGTTGTATATATTTCAGTTTGGATTTTATTTAATGGTTTTATTTAATGATATTTACTTCTTTATTTAGTACACTGTAAACATTATGTTTTTATGATTTACTGAATTATAAGTTTCAGCTCACTTCGTTTTTACACTATTTGATACCTCTTAATTTTATTATTTCTTATATAAACTGGAACTTACGTAGATTATACGTTATACGTTCACTTACGCGACGGGTTTAAACACTGTTGGTTATTTGGTTTTCGCTTTATTATTTATTTGACACTTTTATCTTTTCACTTTATTATTTATTTAACACTTTTGTCACCTTCTGCTGTTAGCTAATCGCTGAGGTCATCATCCCACACTTTATGTTTTTTTTTATGTAGTCCCGTTTACTGTGTGTAGACTAGACTCTGGGATGTACATCGTACCACTGCACAGAAGGCTTTCCATTTCCTTTGGAGACCACAGCCCCTCAAAGGTCCACTTGTACTCGCCATTTCTGATGCCTGTCACTAACTGCGTTTGGTTGCTTTTATCAGGTATACATCGAGTAGTCCCGAAAATTTTTAACTTTAATTGTTCCCTGTCGAAAAAATGTCCTTTTTCAGGACATCGACTTTTTCGGTCAGGGGAACCACTAAGTAAGATTAGTCGTCTTCCGATTCTCCGTCAAGCCTCTCCTCTTCTATTTGTTTTGCTGCGGTTCTGATGTTCCTCTTCTTCCTCGTTCTCTTCTCCTTATGGTTATTCTTCGTGTTTTCAACGCTTTCGTCTTTTTCTTGTTCGTGGCTCCCATCTTCTTTGTTGTTTATTGGTTGTTTTTCTTCTTCTTTTTGAATTGTGGCTTTGTTGGCAGTCTCAGATTGTGTTTCATCAACAAACTTGATATTCAACACGTCTTGAGATGCTGGGTTTGGTGGGAACCACAACTTTTTCTTCACTCCATTATGCTGCAACATGGTGTTAAGTTCCTCCGAGAAGCAGCCGGGACGCGCAAGGTTCGCCAAGTGGGCGACTGTGACCATTGTCATAATTTCCTTGCTTTCAGCCGGCAGGACTAGCTTCGGAGTCACTCTATCGGTTGCTGGTGTAATTTTAATTTTTCCCGCTTCTTTCGAATGGATTCTTTGCGTAGAGGGCATCTCATGGCCAGAGCCCGATGTTCCCCTCCGCAGTTTACACATTTCACTTGTTCTTCACGGCAGTCTCTCCAACCGTAGCCAGTTTTGGAGCATGCCGCACAGATTTGTTTCTTCTTCGGGAATTTTTTTGTGGAGTGACTTTCGATCGCGAGGCAGATTTGGCAGTTTTCGAGGGGTATTTACTCCTCTACCTCTATCTGCTCTGGAGCTACGCGCAGGTAGAAGCCCAGGAGGCCGCCCCTCAACGCTCTCTGAGCCATCTCGCTAATGCTAAAGGTGACCTTAATCAACGTTTTGACGATTTTATCAACCTTGTCTACTTTTGCCCATGCTTGTTTGGCGTTGAGTTTATCCTTTATTTCTTCCGTGGAGTTATCCGCAAAGAAGGGGTCTACTGACCTTAGGATGACGGTACGCCTCACGAGTAGTTCGTGGGGGGCTACCGCTCCGAGCCCAATCTTGCAGAGGGGGTTCTTTAGCTTGTTCTGAGACAAGGCCTCCGCATCCTTTTTTTTCTCGCAGAAGGCAGCCCACCCGTTTGGTGTCTCGATGAGATGGGTGAGCTCAATGTTAATTTTTCCGAAAATAGTTTCGAAAACTGATTGCCTGCTTGGCTTTTGGTTCCCTGCTATTAGACCGAGGGGGATCCGTTTGGTGTCCTGGGTGGTGAGGGGACCCATGTCCCCCTTCGGGCAGTGCTGCCCTTTCCCCTTCTGGGCCTCTCTTGCTTCTCGGGGAGGTGGAGAACATCACTCCACAACGCTCGAATATGAGATTGTCTGGTAATGGCGTTTTATTGACCTTGCCCTAAACGTTTCCTACTTTGCCAGGACCATACATGATGGCTCGGAATACAACACTCGGTACTCTACTCTACTAAAAAGCGATTTTTAAGGGGTATTTATTCTGCCTTGGTTAAACGTAAAGTTAGAGGAAATGGGTCACTCCTGTGAGTGGAATTTTAAAATAGTTTTAATGTGCGATTCCAGCTTGTCGCTTGACTGTTGATGGCCGGCTTATCTTCATTTATTAATATGTCTTCTAAGATGTTCAGCCTCGCTCTATTAACCTCTTTTCTTTTAATAATGGTGTTATCAACGAGCATATCTCTCGTTAGGATAATATTATGGACACTCTCCATATGATTCTTAGGCCCTCCGCTTTGTAGATGCATAGTTAAACGTCTCGAAAGTGTAGTGGTTGTCATGCCAATATATTTTGATTATGGCCTCTTTCATTTGTGTTACCATAGCCAGTCGTTCGGCATCTGGCATTGAGGTCGCCCCCAAGGGCGACCTCAATGCCGTGGGCAAATAGGGTGTAGAAGCTTGTGAGAGAAAGGTACTTTCATCGAGGTGGTTGGTATGCCGCCGCGATTATGAGCTTGCCTAGTAGAGTGTGCAGCTTTACCGCCACGAAGGACTCGTTCATTTTCGGAAGGTGTCTGAACGAGACATTCCTTCTGACAGCAACGGCAGCACTGTCGTACCTCTCCTGACAATGTTTTTTCGAGACCACTCTGTAGCCTGGTATCTTTAATTGCCTGGTGGTTGTATCGATACCATGCTCCATGATTAGTATGGTGTCGAGACCAAGCACGCGGAATATGTTTCCGTATGCCGTGGCTTTCCCCTCCCATCCATTCAAGTTGAGGGTCAAGGTTCTTAACCTGTTGTTCTGGTTTTCCATTCTCTGTTCTGGCTTAGGTTGATGTCTAAGTGCTTATGAGTTGTTGATTTGCGTTTCTCATTCCTTTTGTTTTTATACTTTGCTGGGGACAGTTTCACAAATGGTTCTCGGTGGAAGGCGATGTTTTGGTTATACAGTGCCTCCTCAACCGTTTCCTCGTCGCATTGAGCGTCGAAGTCCCATTTGTAGAACTTCTTTTTTATCCCACACAGATTTTATTCATGTCCCAGTCTTTCGAGAAGGGGAACTACGCCGTGACGTAGATGTTGAGGTTAATTCTGTCTGCATCGATTTTCTTCTTATTTTTTCGTTTTCCTTTTGGGGTTTTACTTCACAGGCGGAACCCCCTGATACAGAGGTGTCTGTGGTATCGGAGGACTCGGTTTCTTTTTCCACACATTGGGTAATTGCCTGGGCTGCCTTAGCGGCCGCCTCTCTCTCTCTCTTTTGGCTTCGATCCTTGGATCTGGCCGTCTGTCTTCATTGTTACTTTTCGTTTGTGTCTACTGGCTTTTATCCGTCATTTGTTTAGGAACCATTTGCAATTGGAGTACGTCTCCTGATGGTAGATTATCCGGAAACCACATCTCGCTCATTCCGTTTTTAGCGAGCATCTGGTTTAGCGACTTTTCAAATGTTCCCGGGTTTGTCAGGTTTCTGACATGTGCATACATGATGCATGTCAGGATTTTCGTAGAATTCTCATTTTCTAGCCTTAAGTAGGTTTTCTTGGCTCCGTCTCCATGAGGACTGCCTTTGCTGCTTGTGCATATGTGGCATTCTGTCTTCTAGTCCGTTCTTCTTTCTTTTGTTAAACCTTCTTCTTGATTAGGTCCTTTTTTAGAGGGCAGACCATAGCCCTTGAGTGGTGTCCTTGACCGCAGTTGGCGCATTTCTCCCTCGGACTACTGCAATTCTTCCAATGGTGCCCCGCCTCACTGCATTTTGAGAAGATCTACTGTGGTTCGGGGCAATCCTTTGTCGCGTGGCTTTGCATCTTGTAGCAGCGGAAGCATAATTGTATGGGAGTTAACTCTTCCCTCTCTATCTGCTCCCCGCTGATTTTGGCATTGAATAGCAGTAGTCTTTTTTCTTTAGCCTTTTGGGCCATCGATGTGTCCGCAAAAATAATCTTGAAGACAAGACGTGTGCGTACTCAGTGATTTCTTTTCTGTCCCAGAATTTAATTATCTCTGTAACCTTGGCCCATGGTTGATTTTTCATTATTTCCTCCTTTATTCGATCCTTGGAGTGTTGCCCAATACAAGGATGTAGTCTCCTGCATACGACGCTCCTGTGCGTCTGTATCTGCGGCGGGATTGCTGGTTGGAGACCTATTTCACGCGGTGTCTCCACTGCCTCTTCCTTTGTTATTCCCTCCATGTCTTTTTCTTTTTCACAGATCGCCACATAACCTGTGGGGACCTCGAGAAGACGAAGCATTGCAATCTTGAGTTTCCCGAAGACTACTCCAAAGACCTTCTCACGGCTGGGCCTGCTGCTTCCACTGATGGTGCGCAGCGGGATCCGTGTGGTTCCGTTGCGCTCCATTTTTCCCTCGGGGGGATGACCCCCTGGGTTGAATTTCCCCTTGTCTTTTAACTGAGGATTTAACTTCTTGGTAAATTAGTTCAAGGGTTTCTTCCTTATTGTAGATTTCTTAACTTTTTGTAGAGTTCTTTATGGGGGGCTCCCCCCTCCCCATTGTAAGAAAGCTTCAACGAACATGAACTGCGGGATGGGATGGATGAATGATGATGGGTGAATCCGGGGAGGCCCCTCAGAAGGATGATATGTGGCGGACTTTTTGTTGGGTGGTGGTCGAATCAACTACCGCCAATCGGGGATGCCGCCCCTTCCGGGGTTTGGTTATCGATGCTGCTTCCAACTTACACAGAGACGGTTGCAAGTCCCCCTGTGATCTTGGCCGGAAACTACCCTAAGAGATTAGAGTGAACTCTTCCCCAAAGCTTTCAGCATCGCCTCATAACTAGGTTGTATCTTCCGTAGAGTTCCACAGTGGGCTAATCCTAAAACCTGCTTTCCTTTACGTCTCGAATTATATCTATCAAAGTGGACCGACATAGTTGGAGCGAGACTTGATGAATGGCAGTTCAGTTCACTTTAGCCCACATGCCCCGAGAGCGGACTTAACCAGACGTGGATTGGCTATACGTGGCTCCGAACAATATAATTCTTGTTCTTGAAGTCCCCGTGGGGAAAAGGTAAAAATCGATGGCGTTTTCTTGATTTGACTTCCCTTCGTCTTTTCCTCCTTTGCTGGCAGTGATCTTTTCAGTGAGCTTAATTTTCTTGAAGATTTCTTCCAAGTCGCATCATTAGCTTGCTTTTGTGTATAAAAAGAACAGAGAGGGAACGCTGTATGCAATACGGCAGTCAGGTAGTCAGAGAGGAGCGTCGCGGAAAACATTTATGAAAAGGACAGAGAGAGTAGATAGGTCGGTGGCTATACACCGATGCGATGTGTTGTTGCGAGAGCGTAGGTTATGTGGTATTGACTTGGCGAGGATTGGGGGTAAGTCAGGCGGGGAAGGCTGACTGCTTATCCGGAAACGCGTTATTCATGATGCCTATTGGTTTATGCGAAGAACGGTACGGGCGGCAGGTGTTCGTGGGCCGCGGGATATCGCTGTGTGTATGCGAGCCTTGTTGGGTTTTGGTGGATCATGTCTGGTATGTGTGAGTAGATTTGTAGGTTGTGCATGAAGTGATCTCTAGCGCCGTAGAGTGTCAACTGTGTCTTCTGAGGATTCGTGGCAATCAGCCATTTATCCTCGTAATCTGTCTTCTCGTCTAGTATTCTTTGTGCGTGGAGCGTGATTTCTTCAGGGGCTCGGCCGCTGACGAGAATGGTCTCGTCGTCGGCCTAGGCCACTATGTATGTGTGAACACAGTTTTCTGGTGGGCGTGGGGTGTCATTTGTGAACATAATGTAGAGTGTGGGTGCCAGTACGCTTCCTTGGGGAACGCCTGAGCGTGGTGTGAAGGGTCTTGATAGGATGTTGTTGTATCTGATGTGGCAGCGCCGTCCAGTGAGGTAGTGCGAAAGGAGCCTTCTGGTGCAGAGAGGTAACTCCGTGTTGTTGGCGAGTTTCCAACGGAGTCCCTCGTGCCACACCTTGTCAAAGGCCTTCTCCACGTCCTTACTGACGGAGAGAGTCTTTTGGTGTATCTGTCGTTTCTTTTGTATTCTGTCGTGAACGATGGTCACGGACGCCTGAGTGGACCTGCCTCTCCTGAACCCGTATTGATGTGGAGAGAACCAGTCCCTCTCCTCCAGGAACTTCCGTAGACGGCAGTTAACCATACGTTCAAGTATTTTGCCTAGGTGCTCTAATAGAGCAATAGGCCTGTAATTGTTTGGGTGTTTGGGGTCTTTGTGTTGTTTATGTAGGAGTATGTTGTGTGAGACTTTGAATATTTTGGGAAAGTGGCCTGAGGCTAGTGAGGAATTGAATATATGTGTGAGTGTAGGGTATATGTCTGCGGGGAAGTTGTGTATGAGTGTGGCTGGTAGACCGGAGGATCTGGGGGCTCGTTTTGGTGTCGTTTTTATGTAGTGTTTTGTTTCCTCGACGGTGATTGGAGTGGTTAGTGTGGACGTGTAATCGAGCCCCTCCATTCGTATCAGGGGGGCGTGGCTTAGCTCGTGAGCGTAAGCCCGACACCACTCCTGGATTTCCTGGAAGTGCTCCTGCGCTTGTGGTTTTGGTGGGTTGTGTTTATGTACCGTGTCCCAGTGGGACCTAAATGCGTCTAGGATGGCATTAGTGTCTGTAAGTGTGTGGTTGTTTATTTGGAGGGTGATAGGTTTGCATGGGTCGGTGCCTAACATTCTTTTTACATGCTGATAGAAGAAGAAAGGGTTAGTGCAAAGAGTGTCGTCCGCGATGCGGACGACCTCTCGCCACTGCCGGTTCCTGTCTAGCTGCACCCACTGTAGGATGCGGGCACGTAGGTGATTTATGTTGTGTTGTCGTGGGCCTCTGGTGTAGTGATTATTGTACTGTGTGATGAGTCTCTATGTGTGTATTGAGAATGTGAAGTGTTTTATGCAGGTATAGTTTTTTGTGATGAGTGTAGGTTGCGTGCAGTGGTTATGGTATTCAGAAGTGAGCACCAGTGGTGGTCTATTAGTTCTGTTTGGTGTCCTCAAGGGCGAGGTTATGTGGTGTATTTGTTGATATGTGACTCCTGAATTCTTCCCAGTTTGTGTTTTTGTAATCGTATAGAGGTGGTGTAGGTATGAGTATGAAAGATGTGGATATAACAAGGCATATCGGTATGTGGTCAGATAGTACGTGGGGACCGGGTGATAGGTGAGTGTAAAGCGTGTGGCATGGTTGTTGCGGAAGACAACGTTCGGGGACGTGGTGCCTCCGAGAGGACCGAAGAACGTGGGAATGGCTGGGCCGATGTGCTCGCAGCGGTAACGCCGCAAGGCACCGGCCAAGTAACTACCCGCATCGTTTATGTTGTTAGAAAAGAGTGTCGGGTGAAAAGCGTTGAGGTCCCCCGCGAAGAAGATGGGTAGGTTGTGGTTTGATAGGGACCGGAGTGGGACTTCTAAGTTTAGCTGTATTCGTGGTGGTCTGTAGTGAGTGGCCACTATTATGGGGCCAGAGCTTGTGTTATTTTTGCAGGCTAGAAAGGAGGTGTCATGTGTGTTAATAAGGGAGTGGTGTATGTTGCGCTTTACTAGGATCGCAGATCCTAGGTGCCGCGCCTTTGGGGATAGGTAGGTGTGATAGCCTGCAATGCGAAGTCTATTGTTAGGAAGATGTAGGCTGGTGGGGTTCAGGAGTACTCTGTCGGGTCTTTTTGTGTTGAGCACCCAGTTGGCGACCGTATGGCGACTACCATGCCAACTGCGTACGTTTAGTTGTATTAGATTAAGTCGACCTATTGTCGTGGTTGGAGTGCACGGGAGGCTGACTTACCTCGTACTGTCCCCTTCTCCTTGGTAATTGCCCAGGAGGCGTGAGGAGCGAGTACCTTAACTCGTGTTGGCTGTTGTTTGTGGGGGTTGACGGCGGGGTTGTTGGGGGGGGGGGAGCCGTGGTGGAGGGAGGAGTATGTTCTGTGGGCAGAGGTGTCGAGGTAGTGGCCTTGGAGAGGGTAGAGTCTTGGCGGGGGGAGTTAGTGGCGGAGGTGGATGGCGTAGAGCTGGGAGATGCGGGGCTAGAGATAGTTGGAGAGGTACAGATTATGAGAGGAGGGGTGTCGGGGGAGAGAGGAGGTTGGATCGGAGGAGGAGTGGAAGGAGAAGGAGTGGAAGGAGGAGGAGTGGAAGGGGGAGGAGTGGAAACAGTAGGAGTGGGGGTGGCGGGGTGTTTGTCCCGTGCTTGTGTGTGCGGGGGGGGTTAGGGTTTTTGGGATTGGCACGGGGTGTAGTGGGCTTAGGGGGGGGGGGGTGACAGTGGGAGCAGGGTTGGAGGCTGTGGAAGAGGGGGCGGAGATGGGTGGAAGAGGGATGGTGGCAGTGGAGAGATGAATAGAGGTTGCCGAAGGGAGGGTTTGGAAGTAGGACGGGGTTTTGATAGAGAGGTGGAAGGAGTGCGGGCAGGAGAGGGGGTTGGGAGAGAGGCGGGAGCAGTTTGCGAAGGAGTAGGTAAGGAAGGTGCAGGGACAAGACAGGCGGCGGTGGGAGCGTGTTGAAACTTCGAGCAACACAGGCAGAAAGAATGGCACCTGCATTTTGTTTCAGCGGATGATAGGGAAGAACCTGCCGCACTTGGCATGTCGCCATCATGTTGACGAGATACTGCTGAAAGAGGTTTTTCTCGTCACCATGGGCCCATCATCCGGTCCAGACATTGGTATCTTCAAGAGATTCAAGAGTCAATGGAACCAAATGTTCTTGGCTAAGTACAAGCTAGGAATCAATGACGCTGATGTTGCCAGTGCTTTGACGAATATGACAGGCAACATAATTGGGTTCTGCTCACAACAACTGAAAGTTCGTCCTAGGTAGGATTACCGGGAGCTGTTGGAATTGACCATTATTTTCCTTGGTGGAATTCAAACTAGAGGAGTTCACTTTGCCAAACCAAGGGCAATGCATCGCGCCTGTTTTATGCCACGACTGATTTATGCACTGAAGATTATTGTCTTTCGGATATATTCAGTCTAACTACCCGCGAACTGAAAGGCATGAAGCAACTCTGTGTCTTTCGAGTGAAGCACTATGTGAAGTCTTGGTTCTGCTACCGTCTCCCAACAGTTGCGCTAAAAAGCGATCTGGAACTCCTGAAGTTGGTGGCTGCTGCTGATGACAGAGATGCAAAGGCTGCTCTCAAGAAGCTGTCCAACCACCTCTGATACTTCAGTGAAGAGCTGGTGGCACTGGCCTTTTTTAATGCAACTGCCACTGTGGCTGAGAAGAAGGCGACGGTTGCTGCCATGAACAACGGAGGAGACTAAGAGCCACTGAAGAGGGTGAATGTGGATCTGCTAACCATTGTAATGAAGAATTTAAGCAATTTTGTCACAAGGAACACTCCGAAGTTCTTAGATATTCTAGATCTTACTCAGGAGTTCTTAACTGAAGATCCCAGTACCTGGGCTCACAACAAAACATACATCACCACAAAGGAGATTGCGAAGAGCCTGACTGTGACTAATAACGCGGCAGAGAGAGGCATAGCGCTTATCCACGAGTATAATGGACTCTTGTCAAAGACTGAAGAACAGACACAGTTCATTATGCAAGTCGTTAGAGAGCACCAAAAGCTGTTTCTGGACAGCCGCAAGACTACTGTTGTTGAAGGACTCGTCGGACTCTAGTGAACATCTGCCACATCAGACGTTATTTTGTTGTTACAATTTCACATTTGAACGGCAGTGTTCTAGTTTTGTTTTAATCAGTATTATAATGTATAGAATGTTCTATGTTCTGCTATTAACCAATGTCCACTGTCCAGTACTGTAACTGGTGAAATGTAATGTTGATAATGTTGAGTTTAAGTTATCAATAATAAGAATTTTATTTCATCGCATTAGAGCAGTTAGGAACAAAATTCAGTTTCATTGAGCACACCCTAAGCGTAATCAAATCTCAATAAAATTTTGCCTACTTCGTTTTTTCATGAAATGGAATAGATTAAAGAGGTAAGAGGTAAAGATTTCGAAAGTCAAAAAATAAGAACCACTCTAATATATATATTCATATATATATATATATATATATATATATATATATATATATATATATATATATATATATATATATATATATCTGTGTGAAAGATGATGGTAAACCACAATATTTGAATCAAGATTTTATTTATAACATTCGGACTAGTTTTAGCAAGATGCCATTTTCAACTAATAATGGAGAAACTAGGCAAGGAGCACAGTAGATATAAGGTAAGACACATCCTAAATAAAATGAAACAGCAGGAAACGATCTGGAAAAACCTCGAGTGAATTTGGCGTGAATGACAAGCTAAACAAAATGAAATAGGACCAGAAACAATCTGGAGAGTTGCTAATCCTCGAGACACATTGCGCCCGGGGGCTTATACATACGATTGGCGACTCTATTCATTATATATTTTTAAAATTTGTATTGCCCTTCAGATATATTGAAATTATCAACTTTGTTGATGATGATGGATTCCGAAATTCTCCTCTCAATATAATTGTTTGAATTATAAATGATTTTTGCATAGTTAAAATCAATTCTATGGTCGTGCTTTTGCATGTGCGTAAAGAGACTTGAAGAGTTCGCACACCTTCTGATATCAGCTAAATGTTCTTTCATCCTTTTATTAAAGTGGCCTGAACCTCCGATGTATATTAATTTGCAATTATAGCATGGTATACTGAAGATGCTCAGAGACCTGCGGTCTCTGGTCATCGTGCTTTGGACCCTGACGGTAGACAATTTGATCCTTTTGGGTCAGAAGTCGATCCTGAGTTGGATTACGACCGATTTTTAGTCTTGAAAGCGAACGATAGTCCTCTTAGTAAGGCTGACATCTTCGACGTCTACGAGGATTTTGTTGAGAAATGTGGCGAACCTACCCAAATGTGGTCACGGAATAATGGTGCATTAATAGTCGAGGCGAAATCAAGCGAGTAGCATCAGCGGATTAAGACCCTACAGTCTTTAGCTTCTGTAGACATGTCCTATGCTTTGCATCCGACATTTAACACCTGTAAAGATGTTATCCGATGGGGAGAGTTAATAGATTACGATGTTGACAGGCTGGTATCAAAACTTACCAATCAGAAGATTGTAAGTGCCCACCGCATTTCCAGGTTTGTGAATGGCGCTAGGTTACCTACCGCCACCATAATTCTGACCTTCAACAGATTGGAACCGCCCAAGTACGTTAAGGCTGGCTATCTTAACATCCGAGTCAAGCCTTACGTTGAAAACCCACGGCGATGCTTCCATTGCCAACGCTTTAGCCATGTAAGCAAGTTTTGTAAACAGGCAAGGTTGTGTGTGAATTGTGGATCAGATTATCACGGAGGCCCTGTTCTCAACAGCCGTGCTGCCCTAACTGTGGTGGAGAACACCCTGAAACATCACAGCGATGCACTTTCTTTCTTTATGAGAGAGAAGTCATTGCCATTAGAAACAAGAACATGGTCAGTTTTAAAGTGGCTAGAAGAAGAGTAAAGGAGATGTATGTGCAACCTGGTGTGAGCTTTTTTGATGCTCTGCATTCTACCAGGCCAAAGAAAGGGAGACGCCAGAGACCTCCTACTGGTTCTCCTGTGCCTGACCAGGTAAAAAGTCCTCCCCGTCCTAAACGTACATCTCCTCGTGATGAACACACTTGGTAAGCACCTAACAGTGGTTTTGAGGTTACCAACAAGAAGAGGAACTTTCAATCCTCTCCTGGTTCCCCAGGGGTGGTTAAGCACATTGCTACCGCTCCAGAACTTGTGGATGTTAATCATGTTGGTCCTCAGGTGGTATCCATTCCACCTCTGGATATTCACCCTGCCCTAAAGGACCAAGCTCTTCTTTAGCTCCAACCCAGTTATCACCCCCCTCCCCTTGTTGATACTGTTTTGGAATCGCTTCGATCCCTGAATAAGAAGGAACCAACCTTCGCTCCTTCCCAGGAGTCAGCTGTTGTGGAGTTTACCCCCTCATCTGAGGAGGACTCTCAAAAGATGACTCCACATCCTTCTCTAATAGCATCGAATTCACAACTTTTACCGATGTCCTAGCCACCACCATCGCCTCTACCATCCTAACCAATACCACCAGCTGTCTGAACATCGTCTGTTTCCTCGACACCTGAACTGATGCCTGTCATTGCTTCCATCTCTACTTCTCTAGTAAATACAGTTTCCTCTTACAACCACTTCCAAAATCTGATGCGCCACCTTTTAAAGAAAAACCAAAGACAAAACTTAAGCTTCCGATGCCTCTTTTGTCATACTCCAAGCCTAAGGCTAGGATGACACGAACTACTTCCGGTGGTAGTTTAAGAAGAGATCTATCGTAATGTTTAAACGATAACAATGTTTCCAATTATTCATTGGAACTTCCAAGATCTCTTCCCTAAATGGGAAGAGTTCAAGCTCCTGCTTAAGGATTACAATTCCGATTGTATTGCTTTACAGGAGACATGCTTGGGTATTCGCAAAGTACCCAACATTTCGGCTTTTGTGGGATATTATAAGAACCCCGGAGAACCAATTCATGGTTCTGTTGTTTTTGTTAATAACAGGGTTCCCCACAAACAGCTCTTTCTTAACACAGACCTGCAGGTGGTTGCTGTCCGCCTGTTTTCCAGTCGCCACGATTCGGTTTGTTCTCTGTATCTTCCTCCTGGCGACGAAAGAGATACAGCTGTTTTAGCTACAAAGTTAGCTAATTTAATTTCTTCAACTCCCTCCTCCCTTTTTATTGATTGGCGACTTTAATGCTCGACACGTCCTTTGGGGGGACCATAATAACAACCCTAGAGGAAATATTGATTGAGAGATTTCAGGGCACTAATGATGCCTGCTTTATTAACGATGGCAGATACACATCATTTCACATCCAGCAGACGAACAGCTTTACATGTGTGGACTTGTCTCTCTGTTCACCAAACTGTAGAGGTGATTTTGACTGGGCAGTGGATCCTGACTCGCGAGGCAGTGATCGCTTCCCCATTGTAATAACACCATGTACAGGTAGTCCTCCTCCACCACCTAACAAAAGATGGAATACTAAAAAATCAAACTGGCCTAAGTTCATGCATCTCTCGAGCCATGAAGGGTTCTTTTCCCATGAAGATATTGAAGTGGCTATTGATGATCTTCTAGCCCATGTCAATCATGTAGTTAATTCCTCCATCCCGCTCTCCGAATCAACTGCTCGTGGACCACAGTTGCCCTGGTGGTCTGCTGAATGCTCGAGAGTCGTCACGGATTGTAAACAGGCTTGCCAACGTTACCATCGGTGCCCCTCGATGGTAAAGAAACTTGCTCGTAACCGAGCAAGGGCAGCACGGCGACGCACCCTTCGACGAGCTCAAAAGACCTCGCTAATGGTTACATCGCATCGATATGTTGGCAGACCCCTGTAGACAAAATGTGGAAAAGGGTCAAAAAGCTACTAGGAAAATCCATTGGCTTTACAGCTCCCAACATTGTTCAGGCAGGAGAACTGTTGGGAGACTTGTCCCATATTTCCGAGATTTTGGCCGGATCCTTTGCTAATATTCCGAGCTCAGACAACTATTCCATCCAATTCCAGCGCTTTATGCTCCAGCAGGAGCAGCATCCTATCAACTTTATGGAGCTTAATATGGATAATGAGCCTTATAACCGACTCTTTTCTATCCATGAGCTCTATAATGCACTGAAGCACTGTGGATTCACTGCACCCGGATCGGATGGCATTTCCTATTATATGATTATGAATATGCATCCATCCCTACTCTCAAATTTGCTGGACATCTATAACTTCATCTGGATTAGGGGCTGTTTCCCTTCTATGTGGAGGGACGCTGTGGTTTTACCTTTCCGAAAACCAGGAAAGGATGGGACGGAATCTACCCATTACCGCCCCATTGCTCTTACTAGTTGTCCATGTAAATTGTTTGAGAGGATGATAAATACAAGACTCGTCTAGTTTTTGGAGACAAACCATCTTATATCTCTCTCTCAATCAGAGTTTAGAAAAAAACAGAGTACCATCGACCTGCTTGTTAGAATGGAGTCTTATATAAGAGATGCTTTTACAATGAGGCAGCATTCTATTGCTGTTTTCTTTGATATTGAGAAAGCATATGATACCACTTGGAGGCGTTGTATCCTTAAGCACCTCCATGATTGGGGCCTGGGGGGCTTTCTCCCCAGGTTTGTCAAGCAATTCCTCATGTGGCGCACACTACATAAAAGGGTTGCAAATGACCTATCAGAGCCCGTAGAGCAAATTGAGGGTGTGCCACAGGTAAGTGTCCTCAGTGTCAATAGCATTATCGCGAATTTCTTAGCTGAGATTTCGTCAACTCTGTATGTGGATGACTTAGCGCTTATATCTTCATCGCCTAGACTTCCATTTGTCATCCGTAAGCTACAGCTGGTTATAAATACCGTAGCTGATAATGCTACTTCCAAGGGCTTCCGCTTTTCTTCAGTAAAGACTAAGGCTGTCCACTTTTACAATCATAGATCGGTGACATGGGACCCTCCCCATTTGTCACTATATGGTGTCCCTGTCACTTTTGAGCCCCATTTCAGATTCTTGGGTGTTATCTTTGATTCGAGGCTTTTTTGGAGGCCTCATTTGGATGCCGAGAATGGGCATAATTAAATTACTGTCACAAACTTCTTGGGGAAGTGATCGACGTACCCTATGGCTTTTGTATTCAGCATTGGTCCAGTCAATGCTGAACTTTGTGTCACAGGTGTAGTTCTCTGCCTCGCCGTCCATTCTTGAAAAATTAAATACTGTGCTTAACCAGGGTGTGCGCCTGGCTTCTTGAGCCTTCAAGTTCTCCCCTGTGTGGTGTCTCTATGCAGACAACCGGGCTTTTCCTCTTCCTTTTCACAGGCTCAAGTCTAAACTCAAATATCTTTTTAGACTTGAGAATTACCATGGTCGCAGGTATATGAGTGCACGTTCAATTTCCATCTCTAGCTCGCCCTTTTGCTCTGCGCATGGCCGAGCACACAAGGCGTCTAAGGGGATTTTCTGTTATTCCGTTTTCATTACCAAGGATTCTCCTATGGCTCATACCACATGCAGTGGTATGCAAAGGGCTTACTGATAGGCCCAAGGATCAGTTCTTACTTGTAGCCTTGAGAACCATGTATGATTAACACTCCTCTCACCATCAGTTTAGCACCTTTGTGTTCACCGATGGGTCCAAGACATCGGACGGAGTTGGAACTGCTAATTTGGTTCGCCTACCAAGTTCAGCTTCTGCTTTCACAGCAGAACTTGTTGCCATTCTTGCTGCACTCTTTGTTATTGCTTCTATGCCATCTGGTTGTCTTATGATTTTTTCTGACTCCCTTAGTTCTCTGGAGGCACTGAGTGCTTTTGGTTCTAACCATCCGCTGATTTCCAAGATCCAGCGGTGGCTTTTTATCTTTCTTCTATTTACAAGATTTATTTTTGCTGGGTGCCCAGTCACGTGGGCATCTCCGGTAGTGAAAGGGCAGATGCTGTGGCCAAGAAGGCGGCATCATTGGGGACACCTCCATCAGCTCCAGTCCCACTTCGTGATGTCTATCCTCTCATCACCAAATATGTAGTCGGCTTATGGCAGAAGATGTGGGATGTGCTTCCTCCCATTAAGCTCCATTCCATAAAACCTTCAGTCCTTCCATGGCCACGTACCATAAGACCACGTAGACTGGAGGTTATTTTGTGCCAACTGAGGATATACCATGGCTGCCTCACTCATGGGCACTTGATGAATGGGAAGCCCCCACCTTTGTGCATCCTGTGCGGGGTGCAACTGTCCATCCTTCACATCTTTGCCGAGTGTCCTCTTTTGAAAAATCTTGGGAGGAGGGTCTTCCCTTTCATTACTGGGCAGATGGTCCCACACCAGGTTCTGCAGGGCATCTTGTCTGAGACTCATGTCTCTTTTAGTATGAATAGAATTTTTAAATTTTTAGAAGAATCGAATCTTTTAGCCAAAATTTAATATATTATTTCATGATTTTATATTCTCTGTTCTTGCATCTATTATTAATCCATCTATAGTCTATGTTTTTATCCTTTGTTGAGTTCTCAATAATTTATTTTTGATATCCTTTTACACCCTTTGATAGTTTTAAATTCCTGTACTTCCATTCTATTGATTTTAATTTCATAGCTACATTTTGCATATTCTCTAGATGTTTATATTTTTATTGAGAATTTTCAAGCAAATTACCCGTCCTTGAATTTGGCTGCGGGCTAGTCCGTTTGGGCTTTGCATCATTTATTTTCGGCACTATTCATTCTACGAGGCTGGATAAGACCTGCAATTCAACATAGCATGGACTGGATAAGGTTCTGGTTGTAGGAGAGATGAATGTTTAGCTACTCTTTTTGACGGTCCGTGACGTTTAACACGCTATTCTAGGTTATCTCATAAATTTTCTATGAAGTTCAGATACGGTGATTTGTGGGGGCCAATCCAATGTATAATTGTTTCTGATTGCTCATGATTCCAATCAATCACGTTCTAGCTCGCTGAACGCGGGAGTTGTCACCCTGGAAAACATGGATTGGAATGTTACGTTCTGGGTTAAGATGAAGGGCAAAACCTGAACTTCTAACAGTTCGATGCAGGCATACTTGTTCAAATTGTTTTTCACTTCAACCAAAGGACAAGTTTACTTATAAACGTAATTCATCCTACCAAGCAACGCGTTTCTTGTCCTCCACAGTCCTCTGTTTTATCTTCTCGCCCACTGTAGCAAGGTAACTTTGTGGGCGGAGGTGAGCAAAGGCCTGTTGCGTGCCTCGCCTTTCCATATGTTCATGTTAAGAAATTCTTTGCCACTTCTCATTTTTGAAAAATGAGAGCCGAAGGACCGGCCTTGACGTCTTGCACAATTCCTGTCTTGAGGTTAAGCGATTTTGTGCCACAAGTCGTGAAACATTCCGGCGGTCTCGATCCGTCAGCATCGTCTTTCGGCAACAATTATGGCGGACAGACAAATTATGACTTGAAATGATTTCATTTAGCATGAACGCGTAGCTAGTAGGTAAATCAGAATGTACTTACTACAGCAGGTACAGTATGTTCCCTTATGCTTAATAAAGAAAATAATTAGTAAATGTACCAATCTTAATAGTTCCCATTGCTCAGAAGTCCAATCAGCCTGAGCATTAGCCAAGAATTGTCGAGCCTGTATCATGGTTTTGGTAAGCCTAGGCTTCTTTCTTGGACGGTAGGCTCGTAAATCACTTTCGAGTAATCTCCTATTTACTGTTATTCGAGAAAGACTAATGCCATCGCTAACAATTCGCTTGCAATCTTCCTGCAAGATTTGCTTTTGTCCTTAATTGCTATTTGTTTTATTTTCCTGTCTGTTGTTGGTGTTGTTTTCCTCTTGCAACCGAATTTTCCAGCCCTTGATGAATGCAAATTAAGACTATTTTGAATTTTTCTTTATATTGTTTACTGTTTGAGAGGATACTCCCAATTTATTTGCGATATATTTCTGTTTTAATGAACTATCACTAAATAAAACTCTGATCTTTTCAATTTTTCGAGGACTTAAGTCACTGACTTTACCCATAGCAGTTCACTTTCTTTTTATTTATTACAGTGCAAGAAAAAAACGGTTACTATTATCCACAGGCAAGCAAAATACACACTAGTTGAGCTACTAGGTCCGTAACAACAGAAGGGAATAGCTTGCACACCCTCACCCTGTGAAGTCTGAATTGGACGAGGCACGAAACTAACAGTTGCCACAGCGGACAAAAGAGAATCGGTGTTGCCTTCTTTTATTCAACAAGTTTGCCAGAAAATGAAGCAAAACACTCTAATATTTAGTCTTCAAAAATGGACACTAGTTATTTCATATTAATATGATAAAATAACCTCAGTATTGACTGAATAAATATTTTTAAGTTACCTTTTACCAAAGAAAATACGAATTTTCAAGAAATCCATAATAATTTGATCGCTACTGTATATAAATAAATAAATAAATATATATATATATATATATATATATATATATATATATATATATATATATATATATATATATATATATAAAGGGTCTTTCAATAAGGTCGCTCAATTTTTAAATGTAAATAAAACAAGTTGTGTGTGATATATGCACTCAATTTAGTTTAAATTTAAAAGTAAATTTTATGGCATTAAGTGTGGAATATGACGTCGTTCAAATGTCCGCCGCAGCTTCGCTTGGTGGAACGTATTCGGGAGGCCCAATTTTCGATGACGTTATCGCATAAATCTGGCTGAATTTGCTGGATGGTGTTCGTTATTTTGACTTTGAGGACATAAACTGTTTGCTGATTATTCGCATAGACCTGCGATTTAAGGTAGCCCCAAAGAGGAGTAGTCTAATGGCGTTAAATCACATGATCTCGGTGGCCAATTGATGCCGCCACCACGCGAGATGACCCTGCCCTGAAATCGCTGGTGCAAAATGTCTATCGTAGCGTGCGCAGTGTGGCACGTAGCGCCGTCCTGTTGGAACCACATGTCGTCAGTATCCATATCAGGCATATAATCCAGTTGAGGCCACAAGAAGTTGCTTATTATCGATCTGTAGGTCTCGCCGTTGACGGTTATAGAAATCCCATCTTCGTACTCAAAAAAATACGGACCGATGATTCCGTTAAACGAAAATCCGCACCAAACAGTGACTTTGTTGGGATGCAATTGGTGCTGGTGTATCTCATGTAGATTGTTTTCGTCCCAAATCCGACAATTTTGCTTGTTCACAAATCCATTCATCCAAAAATGGGCCTCGCTGATTTTTTAAAAAAAATTGGGGGCAACTTCCAACTGCTCTAGAGCCCAATCAGCGAACACACGGCGTTGTCTATGGTCGTTTACCTTAAGTTCCTGGGTAAGTTGGATTTTGTACGGGTGCAGACCCAAGTCCCTACGGATAATTAATTCGCCAAACTGAAGTCGCAGAAAGGCCAAGTTCTAGTGAACGACGAGAAATTGACTGTCACGAATTTTTCCGTACACTCTCATTTACGGCAGCGATGTTTCCAGCAGACCTTGCGTTTCGGCGGCGTACAGGTGTTGGCTGATTGTTGATCGACCCTTTTGCCTCGAATTTGGCCACCAAGCGTCGAACAGTGGACTGGGTAGGACGATTGTGGCGAGGATAGAAAACACGTAATGAGCGGAACGTTTGTCGAACGGAGCACTGATTTTGATAATAACATTTGATGATTTGCGCACGCTGTTCAACGCTATAACCTTCCATTGGGCCTTGCCAAGTACTACTGAACAGTTCACAGTAAGGTTGCCAGATGACGCGTCGCTTTAACAACATGGCCACTATCGCCTGACAAAGCTCGAGCGTCCTTGTGGAATGACCCTTTATATATATATATATAGGGGGTAACCCCCCAAAACCAGGTCTGCACACACTTTTTGTGATATATCCTTCATTCATTCACTAATCACCTTTACTTTGCAGGACATGACAGAAGCAACGCCTGTGAACACAACTAGATCTCAATGGAAGCTCCAGCAAAGAATATACTGTGTCAAACATTACTGCAAGACAGGCTCGTTCAAGAAAGTGCAGGACACTTTCGTGCATCAGTTCGAATGTGAGAAAGCCTCCTCCGAGAGTAGAATTCAGGACTGGGTGGACAACTTCGAGAACTATGGGACGGTGGAGAACCTCAATGCAGCCAGTGACAACCGTCCAAGCCATTCAGGACGCCCCAGGAAGCGTACTGCTGAGCTGGTCGAGAACGTGAGAGAGTCAGTTAAGCAGAGTCCAAAACGCTATGTGCGCAAGAGAAGTCAGTCGCTTCGTATATCTCGTGAGACTTGCAGGAGAGTGCTAGTAATGGATGTAGAGGCCTATCCATACAGAATACAGACGAAGCTGACCCTTACAGCCTCAGACACATTGATTAATGTTGTCCATCGTTGCTGATGACGACGTCACTCCATACATGGATGAGTTTGATGATGTTTCGTTGATGAGCAATGCATGGACTAATAACTTGCACGATGACGTTTAAGGTGGAAAATAGGTGTGCATTCTTCAGTCCACCATCTTTACTTTCCTCTGCTGAATCCACTGGCAAGGAAATGATCCAGGACGACTGGAGCAGGTTTAATTTGCAATGCTCTGCTGAAAAAAGTCCCTCCTTGGACTATCGCCTAATGCACGAGCACCGTGCAGATTTAATCTTCAGGTTTACTCCTGAGGCCTTGGCCCTTCCAAGGGCTCCCACAAGGCAGTGGGGTTAGCCGGGTTATATCGCTTGGCACTCGGTAGTTGGACCTACCTTCAGTTAAAGGCAGGGGGACCACGAGCAGGTAATACGCCAACAGTTGAGAGTCAGACGCTAAATAACCTTATCTTCTATGACTTAAGATTAAGACTTAAGGCTAGGACCTAAGGTTATATATTGCGCATGTACTCCCACGGAGCAGAGAAAGGCTATGGCAGTCAAAATACCGGAGAAGATTCAGGAGACCTCAACTTTCCTTAACCTCCTTTGGAGCTCAGATGAAGCTCATTTCCATCTTGAAGGAAAGGTAAACTCGAAGACAAATGTCTTCTGGGGGACCTCCAGACCAAATGAGATAGCCACCAAACCTCTAACCTCCCCTAAGTGCACGGTATGGACTGCAATCTCAGCCAGAGGCATCATCGGACCATTCTTCTTCGAGGAATCTAGCGCTTCAGGAAAAGTCACCAAGGAGTGGTATGTTGAGGTCTTCAAAACCTTCAAGAGGGAGCTGCAGACCCTGTTCCCGTCGCTTATGGGAAAGTTCTGGTTCCAGCAAGATGGAGCAAAATCTCACGCCTCAAACCTGTTCCGAGATTGGCTGAAAGAGAACTTTGGTGGCCGTGTGATCAGTCTCAAGACTGGTTTTGAGTGGGAACCTCACAGCCCAGACATTAGCATCCTAAATTTCTTTCTCTGGGGCTACATTAAAGACAGAGTGTACGCAGGGAGATCCAGGACCATCACGAAACTCAAGGAAGCCATCAGGGAGGAGATCAGAGCCATTAGTCGGTCGGTTTGTAAGGACGTCATGGACAACTTTGTGCTGCTCCTCAAGAAATGCTCAGACCTAAATGGAGGTAGGTCATCTCGAACTCGTGCTCTAGAATAAAGAAGAAAAGTCCAAAGACTCTCATGTTTTGATATGATGTTTTTAAACACAATAAACTAGTTATCACCAAAGTTTCATTCAATCCTTGCAGAAAATAAAGAAATGAGGCCTATCGAAAGTTAGGGCCCGTTTTTGGGGGGTGATCCTGTATATATATATATATATATATATATATATATATATATATATATATATGACACTTGAACTCTTTTAAATACGTAAGAGCTTAAATGATAAGGATATTAAAAAAAATAAGCGAGATCAGGAGAACTTTTATTATTAAAAAATCTTCAAAGGACAACAGAAAAATGAATAATAATGAAGGAAAAATGGATTTCTCATAAAAAACCCACACTTACTAAACGTAATATTCAAACAAATGTCTATCGCTGACTCGTTATAAAACAGATAACAGTTGGGAAAATTAATTGATAACAGAAGTATATAGTTACTAGGTGGCTATATTCATTACCTTAATGCGTATATTTGTGTATGTATTGTTACCTTCGTTTATTAATGTATAACTATGAATCTGTCTCTGCATTGCTATCATCATCATCATCATCATCATCATCATCATCACTAACTCTAATTTAAGAAGGGGATTTTTTTGAGTATTTGAATAATAATTTCCTCTTAGTTTGGTTATGACTTATGTTTTTTATCAAAGTTATTTCTAATAATTTTTTTATAGTATCAAAATTTTGTTAATCTTTTAAAACCCAAAGAATTACAAATGGTGAAGTTCAGAAAATTTATAAAAATTTAACCATGGCTGCATTTTTAGATTTTAAATTTCAATCTTAGTAGCGAAGCGCAAGCTCCCCCTCCCGTATGGGGGAGTGGCGAAGCCATTGCCTGGTTTCTATATACGTTTATTTGTATTTCTGTTATCAATTAATTTTCCCAACTCTCAGTTGTTTTATAACGCGTCAGCGATAGTCATTTGTTTGCATAACGCGTTTAGCGATTGTCTTTTATTTGTGAGACTTCCATTTTTCCTTCATTATTATTAATTCTTCTACTGTTCGTCTCTAGCACGCCTAATGAGGAATCAGGCCCAAACAGTGCCCTCATGCTTGCGAAGCGTGTGAGGTACCGCTGAGCCATGAGGGACAAAAGGAAACGCAACCTAAACTCAGTTAAAAAATACAGAAAAAGACGTTAAAAGAATTTGTCACAGGTATTTTACACGCCTCTCAGTCCACACTGGTGTAGTAGTTAACATCTTAACTCGTAAGTACCCAGTGTAACACTGATGCCCTCGCCTGGCTTCTGACCAATTGGGTATATTGGTATTTCTTTCCGTGTAGCTCTTAACCGATTTAAGGGTGTTTTGCTATAGTATATCGTGGGTCAGTAATAACGTTAGCCATTCACACGCGTGAGATAGCTGGTTCGATCCCGTTGGAAGGTGTTTTCATTACAATACTGTCGAAAAAGATCAGAATGGTTGTATTTCTATCATGACCTCTTCCATAACTTTAACCAGAGGAAATCCAAAGTTTCCAAAATTGGTGTACGATGCCCTACAAGTAAAAACTACGTGTGGATAAAGGTGGTACAAATTTGTATGAATAAAATCAAAGGTTTCAGCAGATAAGGATTTACTAGAAGAAGTAAAATGTTCCAAATGATCCGAGCGTTTGGGTTTCTTGCTAAGAGAGCCGACATTGTTTGGGTAGTAACTAACTCCAGTTGAATGTTTTGTCGTCCATACAGTTCAATGTTGTGTCGTCTCGCCTCTCTGTCTGCGAGCTAATCTTAGAGCTGCGCCACCAAGATGGTCTTTTAATTGGAGCCAGTGAAGAGACTGTCAAGCACGCCAAGAGTATTTTTCAAAATTTGATCGCAATCTATGACAAAACATATTTATGTAAGTCTGTTTAATCAACCGGTAGTCCAAGAAAGACCTCATAAGGGAAGATCGAGCCATTACCTAAATTGTGAAAAAGGACCGTTTCAAGACAGTTGCAGCAGTTTCTCGAGAGATTAGTGAGATTTTGGTCCGGTAGTCCATGTCTCCGTTGAGAAGGTGACATGGACGGATGGTCAATGGAGCCAAGTCCACTTTAGTCACGATTCTAAGTTTATTTTCTTTAGATCCGACGTCAGGAGGTTACATCGTCGCAGATCAGGCGAAAGATTGTGTGATGTTAGGTGGAGGAAGTATCATGGTCTGGGACGTGATTTCGGAAGAAGGCACTGGATCACTTGTGCGCTTATGGGGCACAGTGAATTCACAAGTGTACATTGAATTGCTGCGAGAGCATGCTTTGTCTCATTTGCGAGCCTACGAACCTACCTAGAATTTTTATTCAGGATAAATCCCTCCGCTACAAAACTAAGTCGGCGTGAATGTTCATAGGCGACGAGCTAGTATGAACTAGTTTGTACAGAATCCAGACCTGAATCCCATTGCAAATGTGTGGAAGACACTGGAGAGAGGTCAAACTGAGGAATCTGAAAACAGTTCAAGAATTCTGGGAAATTCTTCATGAAGAATGGACCAATATTACTTGCCAAGAGTGTTAACAATTCCTGTGACAGATGTCAAAACATCACCCAAAATAAAGACCTCCATACTAAATACTTATAACTGGAACTGGTTCAAATTTTTCCACTTATAATTTAATCTTTATATTCCGATATAAATTTGCGTCTGTTGTTCGCATCATTTCGGACACTTTACTTTTCTAGAGAATTTCTGATCTGCTGATAGCTTTCATTATATTCATCCAAATCTACATCATCTTTAACCACACACAGTCTATACCTGTAGGTTGCCGTACACCAAGTTTATAAAACTTGATTTTATTTGGCTAAAGTTATGGAAGATGCGATAAAAATACAAGTAATTATTTGCGACAGTACTGTATATATTATTAGATCATCCCATAAATAATGCCGTATTTTTCATGTTTACCACTATTTTATGGATATAACTCAAACAACTCTTTAAAATTATTTATATTTAATAAGTATTTATTTATAAACTTAATAATATAATTTCCACCAGTTTATACTACTACTCTCCATCTCTCTACTATTCAATACCGTATTTCTAATAATCGTTTGACTTTGATTAAAAAAAAAAGCTGTTTAAGGTTGTTTCGGCCTCTTCTGTTGTTGACATCTTCACTCTCTTCAGGTGATTCGTTAGACTGTTAAAAGGAGAGCAATCTGAGGGGGCTCAATTCAAGCGAGTATTGCGGATGACTCATTAGTTCACAATCGAAATTGCTAAGTTTTTGTATGGTATGTGTTGCTAGATGAGGTCGGGCGTCGTCTTGATGAAAGACCACTCTTCTTCCATTGATGAATGTTGGCCTTTTTTTCTTCAAGTGCTACCTGTAAACGGTCCAACTAAGCACAGGAAATCTCTTTGGTGATAGTCTGATTTTCGTTAAGAAGTTTAAAATGGATTATGCCATTCATACCCTCACCAAAAGGCACAAGGGAATCTTCCGTGGGTGAGGCCCCTGTTTCGGCTAGAGGGTGTTGATTTATACCCAGAATTCATCCATCGAGTAGAACGTTTAATATTATTGTGTATGACCCTCTTTTCGTCTTCTGTGACAATCTTGCTAAGAAAATGGTTATCTTTTTAGTCGAGAAAGGACAGATGCTGTGGATTATTTTATCATAAAATAAAGATAAACATGAAAAAAATGCCGCATTGTTACGAGATAACTTGATATATACACCTATAGGCACTATTTTTATTTATTCTTAAAGAAGAGAAATGGATATGAAGTGGTAATGCCAGCATATTAATAAAAAAAAGTACTAATATTTTTATTATTTCTGTCCCCTATACGATTGTAAATCTATTACTTATTTTTGTCACCTTCTTGTCATATATATATATATATATATATATATATATATATATATATATATATATATATATATATATATATATATATATATATATATATATATATATATATATATGATCATAGTAATTCAAGCGATATGCCGTGTTTGCCTTTCTAAAATCTTACGGCACCGAGTCATCAAGAAATATTTTATCAAATTTAAGGCCATAAAAAGATATCGATTGCGAAAAAATTAAACAAACGCGTCTTTACTGCACCCGTTAATTCAAATGCATAAGTCCTGTGTAAATTATTGCAATAGTACTATAAATTAGTAGGCTTTATTTCGAGCCTATTATATCTTTTGTAGTGCCACCTTAATTTTCTGAGATAGTGTTCTGTGGCAACTCTTTCGTTGGAGTCGCCGAATCAATCCTTTACGGACAGTGTTTATTTGCTATTCATGAGATGCGGTGTTTGTCTTAACCTGGAGTACTGTGCTGGTTATAAAAATTTTATTGTGAAGACGCCTTGGGCTCCTGCTATCGGTTAACAATGGCAGGGGCCAAACCTGGAGTACATGTTCTTCAGCTTAAACCAATTGTTGTGCCAAAGGCTCTCCAGGAAGGCGAAAAATTTGTCAAATGGGAAGAGGTAAGTTTCACCACTCAATTCTGTGTTTTAACTAGCCTAGACTGATTCAATTTGAAACTAGGCATCAATTCTTTGCTACGAATGACACATCCTCATATCTTTGAATTCTTAATACTCAAACGCATAATTACTTTTTATGTTTAGAGTAGTCATTGTTTGCGATTTCTTTTTGTCTATCAATCACTTTTCGTGTCAAATTTAACGATCTTCCATGCTAGAACTCCTATTTCCATGATTTTTTTTTAATATATAAGGTGATACATGGAAACCATTGTATTT
Organism: Ceratothoa steindachneri; assembly: GCA_963969495.1. Taxonomy (NCBI): domain Eukaryota; kingdom Metazoa; phylum Arthropoda; class Malacostraca; order Isopoda; family Cymothoidae; genus Ceratothoa; species Ceratothoa steindachneri. The sequence continues at coordinate 57,877,198 of OZ018318.1, forward strand.
ACTCAAATACTATTCTGGTTAGTGGTTCTTATATTATTATCACGGCCACTATGGTGCGATGGGCACTCTGGTGAATTTAAGTAGGCTCTTAAGTGTCATTGAGGGTTATTTTGAATGCTTGATTAAAAAAAAAGGCATGAGTTGAGATGGCAAATAGTTCATGTGCACTCATTACTCGTCATGACGAGAATGAAGTGTCTAAATTCGTACATACTTCTCAAAGCATAGTAATTCTTGGTATCCAAATCTCAGATAAATTGTAATCCACACGATTTTTTAAATATATTTTTGTTTGCAGCTTTGCCTAAGAGAATTCGAACCCGTACACGTTTTGACAGGGCCTCACAGACATTGAGGCTCTCCTCATTCAAGATGGCAATTACTGCATCCAATAAGCTACTCTAACAGTCCTAAAGAGAACAATTTAATAGTCCCATTTACCTCATTTCTGTCCCTACAATAATGTACCAAGGTTTTCATTCTATGCAGCCCACAACAGTAGCATTACAGGATAACTGTTAAACTTCATGTCTCCCCCCCCCCCTCCCAATTCTGGTTCGGGAAAGTTGTATTTGGAATTTCTAAGGAGTAATTGATAACTTACGAAAACAATTTCGCCAAGGTACAACATTATTCAACAGTTACCTTGAATTCTGCAAGTCTCGGATATTTTTCAAAATTATTCAAGGTCAAATTTTGCGAATTCTTCGTTTCAGTTAGGCGATGAAATTTAGTGCTTTCAGTGATTCTGGATTCTTTTTAAAACGAATTTCACCTTCAAAACGGAAATTCTTGGTTTTGAGTTTGGGTTTTCTGTTCGCGAGAATCATTTGTTTGTCTCTACTTGTTCCTGGGAGTTTTCATGTACAACTCTAAGTCCCTAATTTATTACCGACGTCTTGGTAATAATTCTACAGATTAACGACACCGTTTTTGCATGATATTTACTTTCAATAAATAGGTCTATCTGAATTGTCTATTGCTATTTTTTTCGGCGCGGAAAACGCTATTTCCCGAGTTATTAGCACGTGATAAATTAGTATTTTACGAGCCATCGAGTTATAATTATTTGATGCTACTATCCCTGTTAGTATGACGTCATAAACCTCTAGGGTAAAAGGGAGATTCATTGCACCTTTTGAAGAAACACACGTTTCCCACGATGATGCTAATTTAGATATAATGTAGAAGGGTAGGAGGGGTAGTTGGTTATTTAGTTTTAATCTGTAGAATTAACAAAAGTGGAAAAGATGATATTTTACCCCAGTGGAATTGTTGGCGAAAATTATTGACCGGGAAATTCTAATTAAGCCTTACTACCGTACCGTACACAAACCTGTTCTTTTCGGATTAAGAGATGCATTTGATAAACATCAATTACAGCTTTGAAGCGGCTATAATATTCATATGAGACCGTAACGACCGTTGTTTCGCAACAGTCACTAAGATCAGCCATTTTATACTAAAGGCTAACCACGGTGTGTCGCTATAATAGGCTTTTAGTTGGTTCCTTTCCGGCGGGAAAACAATACACAAACCTCACAGAACTTAGCAAGAACAAACTAAACGAACCCACAAAAATTAACCTAGCCTAAATAGGGACTAAATACAAAACTAACCAACCCCAAACTTCCACCTAACCATAGCATTATTTTTTCTGTTAAAACCAAACTATCAATGACAAGATGGCTACCAATCTATTTTTTGTCATAACAGCATAATTAGAAATCTTCGCGCCTTAATTAGTCAAAGTGCTACATAGCATTTGGTGTATTTAAAAACAGATAAATATTTATAACAAAGCGCCATCGATTACGTTGTTGTTCATAGGTGGAATTACCGCAGTCTTTTGTATTCTTGATCCACTCCGTCTTACGGCGGTATGGAGAAAACAGCGTCTTCCGTCTTGAAAAAGTTAGGAAGTAAAAAGTGCACAGATAAAGTGGATAGTGGTTGTAAAGTAAGTGGGGAAAGGGAATAAGTTGAGTTGTTAGTTGCTGGGTGACCAGCCATCTCCTGAGTTGTTAGTTTCTGGTTAGAGAAAACCAGGGGATCGAATCCATCTTTGACATTGTTCTCAACCGAGGTCATTGTGGGTGGTTTACGTACGAATCTATGTGGTAAAATGTTATCAAGAATATAACAGAGGCTACGGCAGTGGTTCTCCTCGACGTTATTCACGATCGCCCTTTTGTAATTTCGGTTTGTATTTGTCTATCGCGCTCCAACTAAGATGGCAACCATCGAAAACTGTGCCCGTCGAAGTTGCATATTGCCCGAGAACCATTAGTGTGGCATTTTATAGGATAAAAGACTTACAAGGGCTAATTTGTTTATGGACCAGCCTCCGTAAGGGGTTTGCCACTAATCCAAAGACGTATCCGACAACAGTCGCCCCACATAAGGCTTCTCCGGCGGGAACAATTAAGCATTTGTGCTTCTGGTATCGTCAATGGACAATTTCCCGTTACCTTTAACGTAGTGATGCCAAGATGCTATTTTTTACTACTCGTGTTCGCATGCGAGAAAATGCGATCATTTGCTTGTTCATTAACTACTTGGTGGATATTTTCCCCCAAGGGTCGTTGCTGTATCAATGATTTTACCGTAGTATCGAGATGAGCTTTCCTGGAGCTTTGCTTAGCATCACGTTTATTTATTCGTCTACCGAACCAATAGTAAACAATAGTTCTCCTAACCTAAGCCGAATTATCATTGGCCCGGATATTTTCCGACTTTGGCAAAATATCCGCTAGCAATGAGACCCTCTTCCTCGCAGAATGGTGCCGTGACAGGTTCTTCACGTGGGCTATATAATGGGTGTTCTATAAAGGGCGCCGAATTTGAAAGGTGAATAATTAAAATGAATTTTTATCAACATGGTTATATTCGACATATTTCTAATGAGTTATGTCTCCCGTTTATGTATAGAATACAATGTCGGCCATATGTCCCCCTACACTGAGTCTGCAGACATTTATGCGCTCCTCGAAATTTCCGATAACTCTCTCACAGATGTGTGGCTCGATGCCTCCAATCACAGGCCTAATTTCAGCCTTGAGTTCAGGAATTGTGTGTGGCTTGTTAGCGTATACCTGTGAGTTCACATCATACCCACATAAGAAGAAATCACAGGGGGTAAGATCGCAGGACCTTGGTGGCTATTCCTGGTCACCATGCAAGGATATCACTTGTTTTAATTTTATATTTCAGATGACCGAAAGTCTTGCAGTGAAATCATGTCGCACATCACCCATGCTCTTACCAGAATGCATACGATCATGTGACCATACACTTGCAATCAGCCTCTCTTCTAAACTTTAGGAGCTCGTGTCAGCCATCTGAAATAGAAAATGAAAACAATATTTACAGGGGGTGACAAGACTTTCGGACCACCCTGTACATTCCATGCATTTTTCTCATCCTAATATTCACTACTTTTAACACGACCCATTCTTCAATAACTGGTGGAGATGCTCTGGTTGGTTTGCGCTTCGTTTGGAAGAAACTTTCTAGCGGAAAGCCTCCATTGGTGTTTGGGTAAATGAAATAAATAGACCTGCAGCTCGTGTTTCCCATCATCGCGATAACGACTTTCTTATTGCATAATGCCGGCAGGAGTATCCGCCGAAGACAGTTTCTTCTCCTCCACTGCACGGGACCGAAGTGCTGCAGCAGAGAGAGCCCAAGGGAGCTGTTTAGTTAACTTCTTGACATTTAGTTTGAAAACTCATAGTATTTATTTTGTTAATTGGCTGTTATATCGAAGCCGTTTTAACGCGCAAATAAATACAATCGGATCGAATGAATAGAAAAAAACAGAATAGGGATTACTGCAGGGCCGCAGGAGATTGTGTAGGAGAAGAAGATAAGGTTCGGGAAAAAACTTTAGAGGGCATAGGAGGAGTTGACAGGTCGGTGGTGTTTTTGTGCCTGTAGGTCTGGTATTGGGTACTGGAGCGGTGGGAGGATGGGTGGTGGAAAGAAAGGCGCTTGTTTATGGAAACGCGCTGTTCATGTTACTGTTATCTTATATGTGGATTGGTATTGGTTGGGGTGGTCAAGGGCTGCGGGGTAATTTTATGCCATCGCAGCGTATTGTCTTGTGTGTATGTATGTGGGTCTCTTGCGAATTTCCCCAGTTTTCGCGTTAGATGCGTGTGTGTGTGTGTGTTGAGTGGTGTTAGTTTGTTGTTTCCATGAAGTGTGGCCATTCGTGTGTACATGGGAGATCGACATGCGCGTTTCAGAGCACAGTTTTGAATGCGCTGCGCTTCTCTTTTGAGTTGTAGGACGCAGCTACGAGTGTGATTGGAGAGTAGGGGAGAGTGGTCTAACTAGTGATTTGTATGTGTAGTTGTAAACAAATACAATTTACTTTCCAAGTATTAGGGAACTATTTAGGATAGGTTAGATTATGATCTACGTCATGATCTAACTCATGATATACGCAATGGCATATAAAGACCTATTTATGCAAGCTCAATCTAACTTAACTTCGAATTTCTATGGCTATATTATTTACTATTAAATTTGATTATTGTTGCCATTATTTTATGAAGATTTAGTAACGTCAAGAAGAATATTCCTAATAGGCCTCTAGAGCTAGATATATCACTGGGGGAAGGGGGGCATTATGGTAATAGTGGTTGAAGGCACTGAGCTCCGGAGAAATAGACAAGGGTTTGTACCTTCACGGTACCGATGACCCAAAGTTCTTTTTTACTCCGGCGATGTACCCTCAACACAGTTTACTTCTCCTAATTTACCATTTTTTTAACGAACTTATTGTAAAAAAAATTTCAGGTGAAGATAGGTTGGTTTGGAGATATCCTTAAATAAAGAAAATAATCAAGTGAAAATAATTCATTCCTGCCAAGGTGTCGCACCCCAAATGGTCACCAAATAAAAATCCCTCACAGAAATTAAAGCACTCTGACAGGCAAAAAAATCAACTAATCTTATTATATATTTAAAGAATCTAAGAACTTTGATAATTTTATTAATTAATTTAATTTAATTAATTATTTAATATTAATATATGAGTGAGAGTAGAAGGATTGACAGTATAATGGGTATAGCCAAGGTTATTTTCGATGTTTTGATAAGCGTTCCATTAGTACAAGTTTGTTCCCCGGCGGACGACTTTCTCGATTATCGGCATAGGTGTCGTTACCCTGCTTGAGTCAACAATCGCCACATAACCAATCGATGGAGGCGTCCAAGAGTCAACAATTCCGAATACCCAGAAAGAGTATGAGGTCAAAGCGTCCCCGCTGATGTGTCATTTTGCAGAATTTTACCTGGTCCACCAAGTTTGGTTTTGGTTCTCGTTGCAATTTTACTTGGTCCACCAAGTTTGGTTTTGGTTCTCGTTGCAATTTTACCTGGTCCACCAAGTTTGGTTTTGGTTCTCGTTGCAATTTTACCTGGTCCACCAAGTTTGGTTTTGGTTCTCGTTGTAATTTTACCTGGTCCACCGAATTTGATTTTGATTCTCGTTGCAATTTTACCCTGTCCACCAAGTTTGGTTTTGGTTCTCATTGCAATTTGACCTGATCCACCAAGTTTGGTTTTGGTTCTCGTGTAAACTTGACCTGGTTCACCAAGTTTGGTTTTGGTTCTCGTTGCAATTTTACGTGGTCCACCCAGTTTGGTTTTCGTTCTCGTTGCAATTGTACCTGGTCCACCAAGTTTGCTTTGGGTTCTCGTTGCAATTTTACCAGCAAGTTTGGTTTTGGTTCTCGTTGCAATTTTACCCTGTCCACCAAGTTTGGTTTTGGATTTCGTTGCAATTTTACCCGGTCCACCAAGTTTGGTTTTGGTTCTCGTTTCAATTTGACCTAGTTCACCAAGTTTGGTTTAGGTTCTCGTTACAATTTTACCTAGTCCAGCAAGTTTGGTTTTGGTTCTCATTGCATTTTTACTTGGATCACCAAGTTTGATTTTGGTTCTCGTTGCAATTTTACCTGGTCTAGCACGTTTGGTTTGGGTTCTTGTTGCAATTTTACCTTGTCCACCAAGTTTGGATGGGTTCTCGTTGCAATTTTAGCTCGTTCACCAAGTTTGGTTTTGGTTCTCGTTGCAAATTTACCTGGTCCACCAAGTTTGGTTTGGGTTCTCGTTGCAATTTTACCTGGTCCACCAAGTTTGGTTTCGGTTCTCGTTGCAATTTTACCTGGTCCACCAAGTTTGGTTTCGGTTTTCGTTGCAATTTTACCTGGTCCACCGAGTTTGGTTTGGGTTCTCGTTGCAATTTGACCTGGTTCACCAAGTTTGGTTTTGGTTCTCGTTGCAATTTTACTTGGTCAACCAAGTTTGGTTTGGGTTCTCGTTGCACTTTTACCTGGTCCACCAAGTTTGGCTTTGGTTCTCGTTGCAATTTTACCTGGTCCACCAAATTTGGTTTTGGTTCTCTTTGCAATTTTACCTGGTCCATCAAGTTTGGTTTGGGTTCTCGTTGCAATTTTAGCTCGTTCACCAAGTTTGGTGTTGGTTCACGTTGCAATTTTACTTGGTCCACCAAGTTTGGTTTTGGTTCTCGTTGCAATTTTTCTTGGTCCACCAAGTTTGGCTTTGGTTCTCGTTGCAATTTTACCTGGTCCACCATGTTTGGTTTGGGTTCTCGTTGTAATTTCACTTGGTCCACCAAGTTTGGTTTTGGTTCTCTTTGCAATTTTACCTGGTCCACCAAGTTTGGTTTTCGGCTCGTTGCAATTTTACCTGGTCCACTAAGTTTGGTTTGGGTCCTCGTTGCAATTTTACCTGGTCCACCCAGTTTGGTTTGGGTTCTGCTTGCAATTTTACCTGGTCCACCAAGTTTGGTTTGGGTTCTCGTTGCAATTTTACCAGCAAGTTTGGTTTTGGTTCTCGTTGCAATTTTACCCTGTCCACCAAGTTTAGTTTTCGATTTCGTTGCAATTTTACCTGGTCCACCAAGTTTGGTTTTGGTTCTCGTTTCAATTTGACCTAGTTCACCAAATTTGGTTTTGGTTCTCGTTGCAATTTTACCTAGTCCAGCAAGTTTGGTTTTGGTTCTCATTGCAATTTTGCCTGGTTCCCTAAGTTTGGTTTGTTTTCTCGTTGCACTTTTACCTGGTCCACCAAGTTTGGTTTTGGTTCTCGTTGCAATTTACCTGGTCCACCAAGTTTGGTTTGGGTTCTCGTTGCAATTTTACCTGGTCCACCAAGTTTGGTTTCGGTTCTCGTTGCAATTTTACCTGGTCCACCAAGTTTGGTTTCGGTTCTCGTTGCAATTTTACCTGGTCCACCGAGTTTGGTGTGAGTTCTCTTGCAATTTTACCTGGTCAACCAAGTTTAGTTTTGGTTCTCGTTGCAATTTTACCTGGTCCGCCAAGTTTGGTTTGGGTTCTCGTTGCAATTTTACCTGGCCCACCAAGTTTGGTTTTGGTTCTCGTTGCAATTTGACTTGGTCCACCAAGTTCGGTTTTGGTTCTCGTTACAATTTTACTTGGTCAACCAAGTTTGGTTTGGTTTCTCGTTGCACTTTTACCTGGTCAACCAAGTTTGGTTTTGGTTCTCGTTGCAATTTTACCTGATCCACCAAGTTTGGTTTGGGTTCTCGTTGCAATTTTACCTGGCCTCACCAAGTTTGGTTTTGGTTTTCGTTGCAATTTTACTTGGTCCACCAAGTTTGGTTTTGGTTCTCGTTGCAATTTTACCTGGTCCCCCAAGTTTGGCTTTGGTTCTCGTTGCACTTTTACCTGGTCCACCAAGTTTGGTTTTGGGTCTCGTTGCAATTTCACCTGGTCCACTAAGTTTGGTTCGGGTCTCGTTGCAATTTTACCTGGCCCACCAAGTTTGATGGTGTTCTCGTTGCACTTTTCCTGGTCCAACAAGTTTGATAATGTTCTCGTGGCAATTTTACCTGGTCCAGCAACTTTGATGGTTTTCTCGTTGCAATTTGACCTGGTACACGAAGTTTGCTGGAGTTCCTCTTGGAATTTGAACTGATTACCAATATTGATGTGGCTCTCGTTGTAATTTTACCTGGTCCACCAAGTTTGATCAATTTTTTGTTATAATCGTTTGTAGAAATTCTACGAACAAAGTTAAAATGTCACTCACAGTTAATCCAGAAAAGTTTAATAATGACCAAGTAAAGATATTCTCTCCTAACTGAAAAAGGTAGCTTATCTTTACTTGATCCAAATAAAAAAAATAGGAACATGTCTTATGTTATTCGGGTGGGGGGGGGGACTATGTATTCGTTATCGCGCTTGGGAATCCAACCATTACACAAGCGAAGTCACTCGCGTTGGAAACAATTCAGCCACGGTTTCTGTGTCTGCTGCCAAATGCATTTTATCACTCCGGAGGAAGACGCAAGGGTAGCAGATGAAGTAAAAAAAGCGGCTTAATATAAGCAAGAGTAAAAAAAAGAAGAAGTTAATGCTAAAGGCTGTAATGACGAACCCTCAACCCGAGGTAGCCTGTGTCACCGTCTTGGTTACTAGACCATGTTACTTGCGTACTTTGCTCGGTTCCATTTAGCGTATATCCATTTGTGGTTACTTTTTTCCCAATTTTGTTGCACCCCATTGGAATGGCGCTCAAAGGAGCTCCGCAGGATGTTTTTCACTGGTTAAAATCGGACTGCTAAACTAATTGGTCGAAAGTGCAGGTCGCAATTTATGCAAGGAAATGCTAATTAGTATAACGAATATTAGGAATAAATATTAAAATTATTATAAACGAACTTGTTTATATATTCCTTTATCCTTTAGCTGTTTTTGTTCTCAGTTTGATTCTTTAACTCTCTCTCTCTCTCTCTCTCTCTCTCTCTCTCTCTCTCTCTCTCTCTCTCTCTCTCTCTATCATTCACTGCATCTCTTGTTCTTTCTCTCTTTCTGCCTGTCTCTCATTCACTTTCTCTCTCTCCCTCGTTCTTTTTCTCTCTTTTGTGTTTTACGACCTCTCGAATATGTGCATCAATGCGAAGCTAAAGGCGATCCTTGTAATCCAATGAGAAACCCTGCAACCGATATGAACCACCATCCCTCGCTCCCCAAGAAAAAAACATGAAAAAAACAGGGAGGGGCACTTATTGACCCTCTCGGACCCCCCCCCCCCCAACTCCGACCAGTTTAAACCTTTATTGAGGGCTTCGAACCCTTAGCCGACTATTTATCTTTTTTATGTCTATTAGACTTTTTTTTCTTCGTAGTCAAGTGGCTTTGTATTCCCACGAGTTCGTAATTCAGAGCCCACCTATGTTCCTAACCATTAAAATACGAACTCGTTCGTTTTGCGCTGTCGTTGGCATCTGCAACTTCGTACTTCATAGATCCCATTTGTTCGTAAGTACAAAATTGCGATGGTTTGCCTTTTGTGTTTCAGCCGCGAGTTCGTAGCTCTGACATTGCGAACTTGTTCGGTTTCTATGTTATTGCCATCCGCGTGTTCGTATCTCAATGACAACCTACGTTCTTAATTATGAACTCGCACGCTTGGGAAGTTATTTGTGACCCTAGAATTCGTATATCCGATCACTGTTTGTGTTCTTAAGTACGATGCTGCGAACTTATTCGTGGCAGTTTGCCTTTTGTGTTTCACATGCAAGTTTGTACCTTTGACACGTGTGTTTATGAGTACGAAACTGCGAACTTGTTCGCTTTGGGACCATTGTCACTCGCAAGTTCGTATCTCAGACCTCAACCTTTGTTCTTAACTGCGAACTTGTTTTCTTCCTGGTCCATGTCACCCTCGAATTCGTGCATCCGATCACCCCTTGTAATCGTAAGTACGATGTAGCGAACTTGTTCGTGATAGGTCGCTGAAGGGGGGGGGGCTTTGTCATCCTCATTCTCATAATTCTTTTTCTTTATCATCTCTTCGCGTGTCTCTGTCCTTCTTGGAAGTTCCCTCGATGGTTATTTCATTGTTTCTTTTAATACAAATACTCACAAGGAGTATTAATGAACTCGTGGGGGTAATGTGCCCTTCGGACCTCAGCATCTGAGGTTGGAGAGATATTCTAGTTTCATTTGGAGATTTATTCCGTCTATCCTCGGCCACAACGACGTTCTTCGTTGGATTATCCTTGGGAAATATCGCTTTGTGTCGGGACGCCAAACATTGGTGATTTCCAAAGGGAAGTCGGGGTCGGTGGGCATCAGTGCCATTAAACATGCCCCCTTGGGGCCCCGAACGCGACAACTAGTCTCTTCTCTAAACTTCCGAACTGTCTTTACACGCTTTCCCACACCATAACTTACGAACCCCCTGCCGGAGGATGCCCTCGATTGTTTTCGCTTTATATTTTATAATAAAATAATAATGATTATTAATAAATACTACTGATATTACTACGTCTACTGTTATTACTACTGACCATACCGCTGCTACTACAACTAAATAGTTAATGTCCTCGTTGGTTTTTCCTTTTGGTTAATAACCCTCCCCCCCTCTCTCTCTCTATTATCTTGTTATGGTTTGCTAAATATTTTTGTTATAAATAAATTTATTATTTTTATTGGATTTTCCTAATTTATATAAAAAAAACTATTCCTAATCCCCCCCTCCCCCATCTGCCTCCTTAAAACTAAGAAGCGAAAACCGACGAAGGCATCAGCAGAAAGTGTACAAAGTGTGAAGAAAGTGAAGATAGAAGAAGATAGAGGAAGATGAAGCCGTACGTTTTGTGCTTGAACAGAAATGGGGCTCTTATTTCAACATGATTACCTTATGGCTATTGAAACAGGATTACCATATGTGTATTGGACACGATTACTTTATGTATATTGAAACACGATTACTTTATGTGTATTGAAACACGATTACCTTATTGAATTGAAACATGATTGCCTTATGGGTATTAAACACGATTATCTTGTGGGTTATTAAAACATGGTTACCTTGTATGTATCGACACATGATGAACTTATTGCCATTTGATTATTATTACAAAATGTATATTGAAAACGATTGCCTTATTTCCATTGAAACACGATTACCTTGTGGGTATGGAACATATTACCTTATTGGTATTGAAACATAATAACTTTATCGGCATTGAAACATGATTACTTTAAGATAATGAAACATGATTGCAGTATGTATATTGAAACACGATTACCTCGTTAGTATCCAAACATGATTACCTTACTGACATAAAAATACGATTACCTTATTGGTATCAAAACCCAATTGCTCTATTGGTATTGAAACACGATTACCTTATTTGTATTGAAACATGATTACCTCATGGGTATTAGTTGAACCGAATTGTGAATGGTTATGCTTCCCTAAGGTTAAATTTCAATAATATTTTAAAAGTTAAAAATGATCAATGATTTAACGCAGGATCCATTTTAAATTGTGGCAATTAAATCAAAATTGGGTCAAGGGTCGTACAGGTTGACCCTAAAAGTCGCGCTAACATTTAATTATGGAAGATTTTGTCACGCAAATGTCCTTCATTTTATTAGGAAGATTGTTATTAATTTTCCAGTAGTAGCGCGAGTTTGTGGCCACCCTGTATATTTAACGGGACTTTTTTTATAATTTAAAGATGCAGTGCGGGTTGACCTCGTGAGGCCCGCAGGCCCCAGGTTGGCGATCCCCGCTCCAGCCATTAATACAGCAGCGTCCATAATGATTTGGACACTACGGTTTCCTTCACAAAATATACTGTAGATTCAAACCAAATAATGATAATTAATGCATGAGGAATTACAGGTATAAAATAAGCACGGCTATAAGTTGTACATGTACATTGTATATGTTAAGATGGATGAAACTGCAAGTTACGTGCAAAAGAACATTTTTATTCCAAACATATGGTGGTCAAAATGATCCAGAGAGATAACACAACAGAAGTAGATGGGGAAGGTACAATGATATAAGGTACTCAACAAAGAATTTTCGCTTGTTACAATATATTAGTACTTATATGTAGACCTGTACTATCAATTACGCTCTGACATCTTCTGCTACAGGATGGAACTAACCGGAGGCATTCTTCTGGTGGTATTTTTCTCCATTCTTCTTGAAATATTTTCCAAAGTTTTTGGACCGTTCTTGGGTTTCTCTCCTCACTCCTCTGTCCTAGCGTCCTCGACAAATTCTCAATCGGATTGAGGTCCGGAATCTGAGGACAGTCCATGACACTTACTTCCTCTTGATCCAGGAAATTCTTCACCCACTTTTCCGTGTGGTAAGGTGCATTATCCTGCGTAAAAATGGCAGGTTGGGCAGAGGTGGTTCTCATATAGGGCACAGCATGTGCTTTCGAAAGTTCTTTATACACTTGAGCATTCAGTCTGTCCTGTAAGCGGACAAGTGGACCAGTACCTTCCGCTGAAATTAGGCCCCACGCCATAACGCTTCCTCCACCAAACTTACGTTGCTCTTTCCGCAGTTGACTGATTCATTGATCAAGTGTACTTTGTACCATTAGTCTTCTGTCCATAGAACGTGATTAGTAGCCAAGGAAAATCTAGCTTTCCCTTTCTTAACGGCTGGTGTGCGAGATTTTAAAGATCCTTCCTGCAGGCGGCGTGATACTGTCTTCCTGGAGACACTGATGCCCATAGTTTCGCTTACCCCGAGGGAAATCCCCACTACTCTCTTGTATCGGTCCTTTTTTGAGATACGGACATTTTTTTTATTTTGTTATTTTAAGAGCTCATCTGGCGACTGCCTACTTGGGCATAAGTCCCCGTACTCACCACTACCTAGTACTAGGCTACTTTAAAATAACATGCAAAAAACAAAAAAAAATCAACAATAAAAATAAAAAAAAGGAAAAAGGCAGCAAGCAGGAAGCAAGCTCAGGCGTCGGGGGAGGTCCGGCCAGGAACATGCGACCTACAAGGAAAAAAAAAATAAATCTAGGTAAATAAAGTCATGAAGTCCAAAAGTCGATGTACACGAACCCGTCCCGAGTACAAGAGATAAGCGGTAACGACCCTGCTCGTCTCGGTAACGGGACAGGTAACGTGCGCAAAGATCGCCTAGGCTTGGACATTCAACAAGAATGTGCCGAACAGTCTGGGGGACAACGCTGTCTTCACAGTAGGGCGCAGGCGAGCGCTCCATCAAATGGCTGTGCGTCCCGCGAGTGTGTCCAATTCCGAGACGACAGAAAGCAACCTGAAGCCGTCGCAGCATTGGGGGGTAGGTCCATGGGAACAGTCCAGGCGCAATGGCACGAAACTTTAAGTTCCCTTCGACCGTCTCCCATCTTCTATGCCAAGCAGTCCGAACAGCTGCCCGTATTCCTGCCATGTAGTCGGTGTGAGGAAGAACGAAACGATGGTCCGGTCGCCCAAGCCTCGCGGACTCTGGTGCCCTCATCGACGCGCTCATTCCCCGTAATTCCTACATGTCCAGGAACCCAACAGAACATAATCCTAAAACCTTGGCTTCACGGATATGGCGAACCAGGGGATGCGGAGATTCCAATTCCCCGAGAGCACTCAGGGCGCTTTGTGAGTCGCTATAAATCACGATCCGGTCTCCGAACCGGGCACGTCGCGTAATCTCCCGTACCGAGTGGTGTATTGCCATCAGCTCTGATGTGAAGACAGACGCAGCGCCTGACAGAGCCCCCCTGACTTAAAACAGTCGGGATATGGCGTTGAAGCCTCGACTTGGAGCCATCCGTATACACTGGCACGGTTCCAGCGTGACACGATGTGTCCTCCAAAAAGGTCGAACGCAATACTCCCGGCGCAGTAGAAGCTTTGGGAGCAGAGTCGTGGCGACAAATAGCTAAAGGTGGTACCCTTCAGGGTGGCTTCCTGGGCAAAGCCAGGGGCTCCACCGTCCCGAGAGATATACCTAGCTCTCGAAGGAATTTCCTAGCCCTAAACCCGAAGGGCTTAGGGTATGACTGTCGTCTCTTGGCAGCATAGGCACCGTCGAAATCAGCCGAGGATGCAGTGAGAGCTGTTGGCGACTGAGGTAGGCGCCGAGCTCGCACGTACAGGTCGATCGAGTCCACCTTCCGCAATACACGCTCAGCTACGGATGCATAAGACTCACATCCGTAGTCTAGCTTCGAGCAAACAAAGGATCGATAAAAAAGTAAGGCAGTAGCCCTATCAGCGCCCCAAGCGCTGAATGTCACGGAACGAAGAATATCTATGGCGCGTGTACAAGAGGCCCTAAGGCTGCTAATATCAGCCTCCCAGGTGAGGCGTCGGTCAAATACAGGACCAGCTAAATGGTGCGATTCAACCACTTCCAGGCGTACCCCATTGAGAAACAAGACTGGGTCAGGGGCGAGACATGGATGGCGGCAGAGGTGCACCACCTTAGTCTTGGCCAAGGAAAACCGAAACCTGTGCGCTTCGGCATAGCGAGAGACGCGGTCCAATGCCTATTGGAGTCGATGCTCTAGAGTTGGCATCTGGGCCGCGCCAAAAGTGATCGAAAGGAGGTCGTCCACGTAGAGCATAGCGAGAACATCTTCCGCCAGTACCGAGGTGATGCCGTTGATGCTCAAGGCAAAGAGTGTGACACTGAGGACACTTTCTTGCGGGACACCCTCTTCCTGGTCCATTGGGCGGGAGAGGGCTCCCTCTCCCTACCCGTGCGCGGAATCGACGATCTCGCAAAAATTCAGATATAAAGATTGGGAGGCGTCCCCTCGCCCCCATCGTGAGGAGAGTCTCCATGCTACCGTATCGCCATGAGGTATCATAGGCCTTTTCCATATCGTAGTGCTGTCTACGAAGGAAGGCCTCGCAGACGGCATTTTCCAGTCGAATCAGACCAGAACATCCGATTTGGAGTGGAACTTGCTGAAGCCGCAGTGTCCTGAAAACAGATGGCCTCCGCTGTCCAGGAAAAAGGCTAATCTAATATTTACCAATTTCTCTATCAACTTGCACACGCAAGAGGTTAGAGAGATTGGGCGGATACTGGCCGGAGTAGAGTGATCTCTCCTCGGTTTGCGAAAGGCGAGCACAGTAACGATTCGCCAGGAATCCGGGAGGAGACCCTCCACCCAGATCCTGTTGAACAAATCTAACAGAAAGGCCATGCCTCGCTCACCCAGGTGTCGAAGGATGACGTACGGGACATCGTCCGGACCATGGGCGGTGTCCGCGCACGAAGCAAGAGCGGAGCGCAACTCACTCACAGTAAACCTGTCGTTGAAGGGTTCTCCGCCTCTGGAGGTAAAGTCAATCCGGCGGCCTTCCGCGACATCACGACATGCATTGAATGCTGGTGGAGTATCATCCCGGTTAGAGAATGCGGTCGCGAAGGATTCCGCCACGGACGCAGGGTCTGAGATTGCGGTCCCATTCTCCTGGATAACAGGAGGGAGGTCCTGCGAGAACTTGCCCCGAATCCTTTTGACTCGCTTCCACACCTCTGCTAGAGGTGTGGGAGCGGTGGCCGGCGTGGGGGGTGAGGCGGACCTCCCCCCAACACCGGAGCTTGCTTCCTCCTTTTTGCCATTTTCCATTTTTTATTGTTGTTTTTTGCATATTCGTGAATGCAGCGACTTGTGCCCAAGTGGGTAGTCGCCAGACAGGTTCCTAAAATTTAAAAAAAAAAATGATAAGTTACTGTAAGCTTTGTGATGGGAATCTAAGTGTCCGAATCATTATGGCCGCTACAGTATATAATTTCTCGAAAGAGGTAAAATTTTTGAAAATAATATGAATTGGCTTCTGCAAGGACCACGAAGCTTCGTTGCATGTCACTCTTTTAGTGGTGGTGCTTTGGGGGAATTTAGGGGTGGGGGAGCAGAGAGATGAAAGGAAAATAAGAAGAAACAAAAAGACTAACGTAGTATCAAGAAGAGGGTTATTAGCAAAATGGGGTGTGAAAGGTAATGAGCGCAATAAACTACTGGACAATTTTGCACATCTCACTCCGAAAATAACATCCGATTCCTCCGATCAGGTTCGGTTTTTTGTTGAGTTAATTTTTAAAATAATATGCTCAGCGTTAGGGATGTCTCTCTTCAGACTCCACCAGTAATCATGACTGCATCCCAGCGTCCCTGATTTCTGGCCCCCATCTCTTTCATGTCCTGAAGAAGGTGATGCGAGCACTGTCAGAGAGGAATTTTTTATTTTTTTAACTTCAATCTGGATGTCAACAGTTCAACAGAGGATTTTAAAAAGCCGAGATCGCGAACTAGATCATTTAGTTGGTTTGGGGGAAAAGGATGCGGAGCATCATCGTCAAAAAACATTTCTTCATTTTCTTCGACATTGGAGGGATCTTCGTCACTAATGTCAGGAAGTTCTCCAAAGACAGGTATTGGAATTTCATCACAATGAGCTACAGAACGACGTGTTGATTGAAGATCAGGATACTTGAGCTGCTCCGGTTCTTTCTGTTAACCCCAGTCAAACCATTAGAGCAGAGGTAGCAGTCAGTGTCATGGGTTGTCTGCTTCCTACAAACCATGGGAAGTCCAAACTTCAGACAACTCTTCTTGCCTTTGGTCCAATGACGCAGATACTCGGTGCATGTCTTGCATACCATGTGTGACGCCCCATCTTTATCCTGGTCACCAAGTTCCATACCAAAATAAACATGGTAATCACGCTTTACGAAACTTATGACTGGATTGCTATTAGGAACAACAGTGTATTCGCCGCAGATGAAGCAGAATACATCGGGCTTGTTTTTGCAAGATCTTCTGGTCGAATCCATTTCATTCACCGGCAAAAGAAAAATACCAGTTAGTGAAAAATTGTCGCATGTAAACTCGTCAGAATTCATTTATTTAGAGAAATAAGAAAGATTCTTGTATCATATAAATAGAAAACACCCGCACATGTAAAAAACTTAAAAAAACATCAAATGGCGATAAATCAAAAAAGTTAACCTAATTAAGCAAAACTCGTGTGATTTTGGGATTCAGCGCATCAAAATTGTCCTAATTCAGCTAAAAAAACTTCGACAATAAAGTTGCTGTTGGCCAGTGTTATTATCCATAGTAATAATAATAAAATAATAATAATAATAATTATTATGATTATTACCATAATGATAATAATGAAACTATATATCCCAAGTAGTTTTAAGATGAGACTACTCAGGGCTTTCAGAATGCGTAGGGCGCGCAACTCTCCTGAAGTTGCCCACCCACGGCAAGAAAGGCAGACCCCCCCCCCCCGAGGCAAACCCTGTCCACATTAAACCCTGGGGACAGTAAGGGTATAGTAAGTTCGTAATTAGAGGTCAGGCAATCACAAGTACAACATGGTTGCAGCGGCGTTCCTCTCAACCATCGAGGCTGGCGGCGGCAAGGTGTATTGAGCGAGCCCTTGTTGCCTCCCACCCATTGGACCGGGTTCGAGTCCCTCTTTCTCCGCCTCTGTTCCCTCTGCCGCGTCGCCGGCGCACCTCCAGCAGCACCGAGCCCTCGGGCTCACCCCTATCCTCGCAACACACCACTTTTCCTGACTACTGCTCTCCCCCAATTTCCCTTGACTACTACTGACTCCCACTTTCCCCTGACACCTGCTGCCCCCCCCCCTTCTCCCTAATTCTTACTGCCCCTCTCCTCCTTGACTCCTGCTGCCCCTCTCCTCCTTGACTCCTGCTGCCCCCCTTCTCCCTGACTCCTGCTGCCCCCCTTCTCCCTGACTCCTGCTGCCCCCTTCTCCCTAATTCTTACTGCCCCTCTCCCCCTTGACTCCTACTGCCCCCTTCTCCCTAATTCTTACTGCCCTTCTCCCCCTTGACTCATGCTGCCCCCCTTCTCCCTGACTCATGCTGCCTTCCTTCTCCCTGAATCCTGCTGCCCCCCTTCTCCATAATTCTTACTACCCCTCCCCCCATTGACTTCTGCTGCCCCTCTTCTCCCTAATTCTTACTACTCCTCTCCCCCTTGACTTCTGCTGCCCCCCTTCTCCCTAATTCTTACTGCCCCTCTCCCCACTTGACTCCTGGTGTCCCCCTTCTCCCTGAATCCTGCTGCCCCCTTCTCCCTAATTCTTACTGCCCCTCTCCCCCTTGACTCCTGCTGCCCCCCTTCTCCCCCTTGACTCCTGCTGCCCCCCTTCTCCCCCTTGACTCCTGCTGCCCCCCTTCTCCCTGACTCCTGCTGCCCTTCTTTCCCCGGACTCCTGCCGTCTCCCCCCTCCGCCCCTTGCATAAATTAGGGGTCGATCTCTGCCTAATGAATTAACGAAGACTTTGATCCCGACCGAATTTCTTGTTTTGAAATTTCATCGCAAGTTCCATCTGAGCACCGAGCCCGATTTTCTCGGCGCCCCTCGGGATATCTTCCGGACCTGCCAAACTTTCTTCCCTCTTCCCTCGTAATGAGTTCCAAGGTCGGAGGTTGAAGTTCACCGAGGTTGCTTTGTTATTTGCTCCTAGAGGGGGTTTGATAGGCCACCTCGCATTCACGCAAAGGCCTTTCCTCACGCACATCGCCAAATGTCTCCTCCCTTCCTCATTCCACTTCATTCTCGCCTACCAACGCAAAATCTAGCGCCTACCTTTTATTAACCCAAAAGTTTGGTAGCAGTTACCTTTTGTACACCTACATTTTATATTACCCAATAATTTGGTGTAACTACCTCTATATTGCCCAATAATTTGGTAGCAGTTACATTTATATCACCCAAGAATTTGGTAGTAGTTACATTACCAGATGATTTGGTAACAGCTACCCTTTATTGCCTCCAAATGTGCCAGCAGCTACATTTTATATTACCCAAGAATTTGGTAGCAGCTACCTTTTATTACCCAAGAATTTCCCTCACTCCAATAAATCCCACATGTGTAATCATTTTCGTGTACATTTCACCGGAGCACCCACGGACAAATGAAGAGAAATACTAAGGGGACAGCCATTATGTACATATCCTTGGCCTATACCGAACTCTGGACACTAAATTGAATTCATCAATTCGTAAATAGTTAATCGGATACGAGAGTTAAACATGTAATTAGAAATAACCGAGATTTAAGTTTAATAGGATTCCTTGGATTTTAATGCTGATAACTTGTAAATTATCCTGTCACGCTAAGAACATCCACGTCTCTATTGAACCTTTCAGGACATCATGACGTATCTTTGGACCAGTCATTGAATTGAACGAGTATTTCATTCCCGTTAAATTTTGTATCGTTGCGTTAGACACGTTCAGGATATGATCACAATTTTTCCTTTTTGGATAATAGGCGTATTTTTTCTGTTTTGTTTTCCTCTTTTTTAATACATTTAGGGTCCCATTTTAGTGGATACCTTTGTATATTAAATCGTTAAATCCTCAACCGATATTTATTCTTAACTATGTTGTATCTATTAAAAGTTTGAAACTTGAGACAGCATATGCTGCAACTGATATGTGGAGGGTTATGTGACCTCTCGGATTCATTACTTGCAGGAAGATCGGCGGCTATCTTCCCCACGCTTTCACTTCTATCTTCACTTTCTGCGGGAGATACTCTCGTTGGTTTTCGCTTTAACCACCACCACCACCACGAGCCAACTCTATAGTAACTCATCGCTGGTTCTTACAAAGGGACGCCCCTTTATCCGGTCCCTAATTCGGGTATTTCCCGTCGAAGGGTGAAGGTGGCGCGAATCGGGAAGGGTCGGGTGGCCCACTTGACCTTGAATTGCTGGGCTGAAAGGCGTCGACCGGGAGCGAAATTTCGCCTCCTTTTATTGCGCTGACGCTTCGGGTGTGTCATCGTCGCCGCTCGCGGGTAGCGGGGTGAGGAGAGTTGCGCGCCTTCTTGTTCCATACCGCCCCAAAGTGTGTCCTCTTTAGACTACTCGTTCTATACATATATTTTGCACACGTTGTCATGTCCTATATTTTCACCCGTTTCTTTAAGAGCGGAGATGCACTCGTTGGTTTTCGCTTTTATAATTTTAAGCAACTTCCCCCCCCCCCCGTCTCCATTCTTTTCCTCCATATCCTCCCCTTCCATTCTCCTCTTACTCCATCCTTCTCCTCCTAACTCTTATTCTATTTTTCACTCTTCCTCCACTTCCTACTATTCCTTCAATCTCATCTTCCTCCCTCCTCCGCTTCTTCGCTCCTCCTCTTAATCCTCCCCATTCCTCTTCATCCTCTCCCCCTCTTCCTCCCTCCTCCTTTTCCTCCCTCCTCCTTTTCTTCCCTCCTTTTCCTCCCTCTTTTTCCTCCATCTTCTTCCTCCCTTCTCCTCTTCATCCTCCCTCCCCGTCCTCTCCCTACCTCTTCGTCCTCTTCCTACCTCTTCGTCTTATCCCTCTCTCTTCGCACCATTCCTACCTCCTCGTTCTTTTCCTACCAACTCGTCCTCTTCCTAGCACCTCGTCCTCTTTCTCCCTCCTTGTCCTCTTACTCCCTCGTCGTCTACTTCATTCATCCTCATTGTCCACCATCCTCCTCCTCCCTCCTCTTCCTTGTCCAAGAATTTAAGATCGGTGGGAAGAAGGCAGTTGGGTTTAGCGGGAACTTATTTAAGTTCTTAGAATCCGAAAGCTTCGCGCAAAGTTCTAATAGAATCTTTTTTTCCCCCCGAATACTTCCAGCGAACTATAAATAGCCCATTTGTCGGCCAGATTGGGCTTCAAATGACGAATTGGGCTGCCGGATTGGGCTCCAAATAGCAAATCGGGCTGCCAGATTGGGCTCCAAATAGCAAATCGGGCTGCCAGATTGGGCTCCAAATAGCAAATTGGGCTGCCAGATTGGACTCCAAACGGTGAATTGGGCGGCCAGATTAGGCTCCAAATCTTAAAGAGGCTCGCTACTCCTGTCACATTTGCCACTTTCTTACTCTTATTTTTTACCACTCACTTTATTATATTGGTCTACTTACTCTTTAACCAAATTACTCCTTTTCTCGAAATGTTTTCTTTGCTCTTACCTGGACGCCCTGCAGCCGAGGTGGCTTGCGGACCCCCCCCCCCAATGAAACTCCGCACGGAGATTGGTCTTTTAAGGTCCTTCCCCCTCTGTTGGAGGGTTCAGGAGAGTTATGCGCTCTACTCAGAGCTCTATCTTCCTTGTTTCTCCATCTACAGATGTACTACTGTTTTTCTCATTTTTACTTCCCCTTATTTCGCCATTTTCTCCATAAGCCTCTTTTGAAAGTTCTCGAAGATTCCCTCGTTGGTCTTCTTTTACTTATTAAAAAAAAAAAAAATGGATTTAGTCGCAAAAATTGGGTGTGCGGCCTTTTAAAAAATGGGCTTCAGTAGGGATCAAAAAATATCTTTTCGGCCCTGCAAGGGGCTCAAATATGTTGCAGCTAACATCTCTGTAGCATTTACGAGCCCTCCTTACCCAATGACCCTAGATGGATCTATGGCTACACATTTTCACTTTCTCTCCGGGGGATTCCCTCGTTTTCGCTTTAAATAAAAAAAGAAGAAATTCAGCATCGGCTCAATAATTAAATGCACTGGAAATTAAAACCGCCCCCCCCTTTTTACCACTCAGAATTCCCAATTCATTGTGGTGGCAATTTTTGCCATCCGTCTCTCAGGCTGTTTTTAAGAGGGAAATTGAGTGACTTTGACCTTTCTTTTTCTGCTCGAGGCGAAATGGGAATTCTCATTCTTATACCTCTGAAGTAGGCAGGGGGGGGATTTTACCCCCTAAATAATTTATTTTGCGAATGGATGGGGGCTCATACCCCCATAAAGATTAATTTAAATTGGGGTTTTATACCGAGGGTAATAAAAGGGGGGGTTTATTTCCCTACCGAACCTCGCTTTCTTGACGTCTTAATTGCATATATTTGCTGCCCTCCAATTCCTAGCAATTTCTTTTTATTAGCATATAGGGGTGGAAGGGTGTACGATTATAGTGGTATTGATCGCACCGACCTCACTAGTAGTGGGGAAAGCGGTGGCAAATTCTTTAGTGTAGCATTAGAATGTCAATGTTTTCGCGTGCGTTTTGGTTTCAAAGGTGAAATATGTGTGCGTGTGAGAGAGGGATGGGTGGATTAGATCAGCATGATTGAATCACGTTAGATTTTAGGGGTGATTGGAATTAAAACCCTAATTTTATTAATTCATTGAAATTGAAACTTATTTTAATGTTGCGATTTAATATGATGGTAACTTTTGGCGTTGATGGGCGGGGGAAGCTCGTAAAGAGCACCTTTCGTGCTCATCCTGTCCTACCAAACACGCCAAAGGTGGACTTTGTTAAGGATCGGAAGCCGGTTCTGGAGAGTTGCGCGATCTCCTGCTTCCTAACCCCCAATTTAATCGAAATAACCCAAATACCATTTTAATCAACAAACCAATTTAATAAACGAAACTTTCCCACAATTCAATAAACAAAACCCCAATTCAATAGACAAACTCCCAATTTAATAAATTTAATAGACAATCCAATTCACTAAAACAAAAATTAAATAAACAACCCCAATTCAATAAAACCCAAATCAATAAACAAAACCAAAATAAAAAATCAATAATCAAGCCCCAAATTTAAAAAAACAAACGAAATTCAATAAACAAAACCCAATTCAATAAACAAAAGCTAAATGCAATAAACAAACCTATATTCAATACACAAAATACAAATTCAATAAACCCAATTCATTAAACAAAACCCAAATGCAATAAATAACCCAAATTTAATAAAAAACAATTTAATACACAAAACCTAAATTCAATATAAACCCAATTCAATAAACAAAACCCAAATGCAATAAACAAAACCTCAATTTAATAAAAAACAATTTAATAAACACAACCCAAATGCAATAAACAAACCCAAATTTAATAAAGAAACATTTTAATAAACAAAACCTAAATTCAATATAGACCCAATTCAATAAACAAAACTCAAATTTAATAAAAAAAATGATTTAATAAACAAAACCCAAATTCAATATAAACCCAATTCAATAAACGAAAACCAAATTTAATAAAAAACTTCAATAAACAGAACCCAAATTTATCCACAAACCTCTGACGGGGAACATGTCCCTCTGCCCCGGGGCGACGAATATTCCACCTGAACGCTGTTTGGTATCAAAAACATAATACTCCCCAAAGAAGACCGGCTCACCAGCGCTTGTCATACTGATCTTTATGTCTATTTCATTATTCAATCGGGATCCGCTTAGATAAAGGCAGGTTGGGGAACTACTAGTACATACTACTAATTAAAGGTTTGAGGCCACCTAACATTCTTTTTACAACTGTATGAAATGCTATCTTTGTGGTATACTGCAAGGGCAGAATATATAGGGTAAACTCGCCAATTAAGATGCACCTGCCCCAATTAAGACGCACTTGTGAGAAAAAACTGCTCTGCGAAAACTTAATGCACAAAATCAAAATCTTTTATGCTCAAAATGATCTAAAACCATCTACCTAAAAGATTTTAAGTGTGTGCATTAAGTTTTCGCAGAGCAGTTTTTTCTCACAAGTGCGTCTTAATTGGGGCAGGTGCATCTTAATTGGTGAGTTTACCCTATGTAGTTTACATTAATATACATAAAACTTTTATAGTCAATTAATTTTTCACAATAACCTTTATGGAAGGGTTTAACCTACACTTTGGTCTCCTCAGATTACTTTCCTTCTCTCTTAATTACTGCAGAACAAATCTTTGGTATTCTAAGTAATAATTTGCGGAAATCTGAACCATTTTAATAATTATGTCTCATTTATATAAGCTTCATATTGGGCACATCTCTATCGAACTCATTCAACGCGCTCTACTGGAGAGAGATGGAGATGATGGCGCCCAAGTCATAATTCTTAAAATTTTTGTATTTCTTTAGAAGAAATAATAGTTTTACAGGTAAATATGTAGATTATCGGCCCGGCCGATAAACCGTAGTTTTTTCGTCCGTGTTCCAAAATGTTTCACGTTTTTGGAGTACATTTAAGGGGACGGCTCGTGTGGGGGTAAGTACAAGGGGGGGACCACACTACGATGATCCTGAATTTCATTAAATTGGGGGGGGGTCTGGGGGCATAGCCCCCCAGTATATAATCCTAATTGTTATAATGTTCTGCCGTTTACAGAGGTGAATGCTTTAACTACATCATGTCAGCGCCTTTAATCGTTTTGCGAATTATAATATGGGTGGGGGGGGGGCGTATGACGTTAGAAATGCTTGATTTCAATTTTTTTCCTACTTAATAGCTTTTTATTATCCTCATTCGGAGTCATTTTTATTTGTCAATATATTT
Organism: Ceratothoa steindachneri; assembly: GCA_963969495.1. NCBI lineage: Eukaryota > Metazoa > Arthropoda > Malacostraca > Isopoda > Cymothoidae > Ceratothoa > Ceratothoa steindachneri. The sequence goes on from OZ018318.1 coordinate 57,901,319, forward strand.
TTCCCCATTTTACTATTTTTGTTACCTTTTATACATTTAAATGTAATTGGCTAGATCATTTCAAGGAACTACTTGTTTTTTAGCAGTTTGGGTGTCAAATATTCCCCTTTTACGCAGTTTGAAAATAATCATAGAATTCTGAATTTTGTCCGTCGGCTATTGCGGAATTATTAACCCTAGTTTCTGATAAAGATAAATTAAACACCTTTTTGGATGTGTATAATTTAGTGCGAATTAAAAGTGAATGCGACATTTGTGGCCGAGCATTAGATGTGAACCCTAACTTCGAATTTAGATGCTCGAAAATAAAACGTGATTCAAGTCAGCTAGATTTCGAATAGGGCGCAGACGCGCAAAATAAATAGGCTTTCCTCTTCGCTATTTCGGAAGTATAACCACTGCATTTAAGTACGGGAAACAAAGTGTCTCGTTTGGTTATTTTCGGGCAATTTGGTGAATAAAATGGCCTACGTAAACAGCATTTTCGGAGGGTCTAGTTTCGAGATTTAAAAAAAAAAAAATGGCGGCAGCTAGCATTCGAACAAAACTCAAACGCGCATGAATATTCAAACACGGGTGAACGATAATATTTGCACCAAAAAAATTTTTCAGGCCAAGCCGACAATCTACATGTTTACCATTTTACATAATGTTGAAACATACTTTTGGATCAATATTTTGCTGAAGAACAAAATTTTACCTACCAATCTTAAACCAGATAAAATAACGCGCCTTTACAAGATCGAGTGGGAGTCTTCCTTTTTGCGTGGTAATATTTACTTGAAATTAATCTCCAGGTTTCTCAACCCCCCAAAACAACCCCATACCATGACCGTCCCTCCATCATGTTTTACCCTTAGAATAAATTTTTCCTTATCCTTTCTCCAGCTTGGCTCCTTACATAGACTATTCTATAATTACTTCCAAAGAATAAAAGTTTAAACTCATCAATCAGTCCATGGTACTTGGTTCCAGTAATTGTCCGGATTTGTTCATCTTTGGCTCACTCAAATTTCTTCTTTACACCGAATGTCGTTAATTATAGTCTCAGGCCAGTGTGATCGTAGCGAAATTATATATTTCTAGTGCATAGTGACTTTTTGGGCACCCTATATGTATATATATATATATATATATATATATATATATATATATATATATATATATATATATATATATATATATATATATATATATATATATATAATGTTTATCTCTCATGAGCGCGAAGCAATAATGAAATAAATCCAACATACTGCAAGAAAGAGAACGGAATAATTTTTCTTCGTAAATAATTATTACCAACTTTGAAAAAATCCGTGCTGGGGTGGGATTCGAACAACGCACACTGAGGCAACAAGCAACCGTTTTGATCTCAATTAAGCCGTCCCTTAGACGACTCGACTACGCGGAAGACAAAATATCTTCTGAATAGACAAACTTTTAAGGCACGCTTGTCAAGGTCGATTGGGACTGTGAAAGAGAGAGAAATTAATTGGGAATTCAAAGGACAAAGGAGAAATTTAGTTAACACGCAGTGAATATACAATGTTATCTCTCATGAGCACGAGAGAATGATGAAATAAATCCAACATACTGCAATTGAGGTCAAATGCTCGCTGCCTCAGTGTGCTTGGTTCGAATCTCACCCAAGTACGGATTTTTTCGAAATATGAAATAACTATTTCCGAGAAAAGTTATTCCGATTTCTCTTTCTTGCGGTATGTCGATATATATATATATATATATATATATATATATATATATATATATATATATATATATATATATATATATATATACAATGGGTGCAATAAATATCCGATACATGGTCAAAAGTTTATTTACCATAGTTACACAACAGCAAAGTAATCGAAAATTGAACATCTTATGTATTTTGTACGTTGAATACAAATTCGGTATTAGAATACACAAATAGTAAAGCATTGATATTATATCGACCAAAGTGTTAGATAATCACCTCAAAAAGTATCCAACACACCCACAAAATTAGTTTTAAAGCGATAATAAATAGTTCTCGAACATTCCAGAGTGGTTTACGTGCCAGGAATGCTGTAGAACTTTCTAGAAAAATAATCTACTTCGTCCACGTGAAACAACGGACCTCAGTCAGTGTCTGAGAGCTGCATGAGAGGAGGTCATGGTTCAACACTCTAATTCTAATGTGACGAAGACTAAATAATTGCCAAAAAGGAGCAGAGAACTAATTGTTCAGTTACATAAAAGTTGTTTGGGCTATAGAAAAAATTCATCTATGCTAAAAAGACCAATCTCAACCATTGCTGACACGATTGGCCGGTTCACGTCACATCAGTCTATTGCAAGTCTACCACGTTCAGGGCGTCCATCTAAAATTTCAAACCGTGCGGCTAAACATATAGTCCGTAAAGTAAAGAAGAATCCTCGAGTGACTCGATCTGTACTTCAGAGAGATTTGGAAGCAGCTGGGACAAATGTAAGCAAAAATACAATTAGAGCAGTTCTTAGGAACGAGGAATTCCATTCTCGCACACCAAGAAAGACACCTTTGTTGAAACCAATTCATATCAGAAATCGTCTATATTTTGCCAAGGAACATTTAGAGAAGCTTGCAAGTTTTGGGGACGCTGTACTATAGTCTGGGAGGAATAGTGTTAGTCACGTTTGGAAGCAGAAAAACTCAGCGCATGATCCTAAAGATACAATCCTAACAGTGAAGTTTGGAGGAGGCAGCATAATGGTATGGGGCTGCTTCTCTTCTGCAGGTCCTGGAAGACTCCATATTATTGAAGGGAAAATGAATGCTCAGATAGATGTATCGCAGGATTCCAGATGATAATCTCTTACAGTCTGCAGACGACTTGAAGTTGCCAAGAGGATGGACATTCCAGCAGGACAACGATCCAGAACATACAGCCAAGGGCACTGCAGCGTGGTTTCAGCAGAAGAAAATAAAGGTTATGGGATGGCCAAGTCATTCGCCAGACCTAAATCCTATCGAGAAACTGTGGCGAGGATTAAAACTAAAGATTCAGAAAAGGGACCCCAAAAATCAAACAGATTTAAAAAGAATATGCCAAGAAGAATGGGCCAAGATAGCTACAAATATTTGTAAGAACCTCATAAGTAAATATCCCAAATGGTTGGAAGCTGTACTAGCGACGAAAGATCATATCACCAAATACCCTCTGGTTTCCATAGCTGTATCGGATACTTTTTGAAACGTTTCTTTTGATATTTTTGCTGTAATCATAGTAATGTTTTACTATTTTTGAAATATGATACCAATTTGTATTCAACGTACGAAATACATAAGATGTTCAATTTTCGATTACTTTGCTTTTGTTTAACTATGGTAAATAATCTTTTGACCATGTATCGGATATTTATTGCATCCACTGTATATATATATATATATATATATATATATATATATATATATATATATATATATATATATATATATATATATATATATATATATATATATTATTTAGTTAATTAGTTAGAAATGAAAATTTAGTAGATACTTTTAGTCAACGCAGTTTAATGGAATTTACTATGGACGTGGAACTTTATGTAATAATTATAATGTAATAATCCAGAAAAGAAAAATGGTGAACAGGAATAACTTTAAAGGACAATAGTGAACTTTGACAACACATTCATATAAATAGGTTACATCAGCAAAATTTCTCATTCAAAACTAATCCTCATTTGTTTCCGAATCCCAGAAAATTCTAAGGTAATGCGAGGTTTCTTTCGCTGTCGTGTAAGGCGACTGCGTCATTCCTGAGAAGATAGTCGCATCGTCAACCTATTTTCATCATAGGGAAAAACAAACAAATCGGTTAAGATTAACTCAAAGTATGTAAATTTGCATTTTAAACAGTTTGTTGTAAACTTTTGCGGCCCACTATATATATATATATATATATATATATATATATATATATATATATATATATATATATATATATATATATATATGAAAAGAAACTCACAACTTGTACGTAAGTCAAAATTATATTAAATAACACCCACAAGGAAAAAAGATTCCGAGCGCTTTCGTCTTTATTCGAAAAGAGGTCTAGAATAAAGAAGAAAGCGCTCGGAATCCTTTCGCTTTTTTCTTTGTGGGTGTTATTTATCTCATATATATATATATATATATATATATATATATATATATATATATATATATATATATATATATATATATATATATATACACTTATAAATTCTAAGGTCACCAAACTTTGTCTCCTATTGTGGCAATTTATTTTCATCCTGCCCTAAAAAATTCATTAACTTGAATCAAGTAGTTTTTATGCAGCTATGAATAATAAAGTATGGCGAAAAAACACTACAGAAGACGACTGCAAAATCATCTTTATTGTTAAAAAGGTCAACACACCTAAGTCGCGTGCTCTCAATTATTTCAACAATTTTGAAGAAAAAGAATTATCAAAAGTATTACCAATTAACAAACATTTCATCTGACCTTTACAACCTTCAAAACTTTCCAAAACTCATTGAAAATTAAAATGGTTAACGACCGACATAGTCGCGTGAACGCGACTAAAAATGACTTGTCTTCTCTCTCAATCGACCAATTGCAATCCATTGAACATTAGATTTTAAAAAGTTGATCGAAAAGGAAATAAAAGAAGGAATAATTAAGTGTTGGGATAAAATGACATTTGGGGGGGGGGGGATGACATTGTAACTATTCGGCCGATTCTAACGAAATTTGAAATCATTATGTTGTTTTATATTCTCTTTCGAATGATATAATTGCCAAGGTCCTCCCAAGGTTAGCTGGGGAATTATTTGGCAATAACATCGTAACTATTCGGTCGATTCTAACGAAATTTGAAACCATTATGTTGTTTTACATTCTCTTTCGTGTGATATAATTTTCAAGGTCTACCCAAGGTTAATCCGGAAATCATTGAAAGTTTTGAAAGGTCGTAAGGTCCTAAATCAGAATAAGTGAGAGCACGCGACTTTGGTCAGCAGACCTTGTTTGTAAACAGAGCTGCTAAGACACACCCACCATTTTTGTTGATGGCTAAAAAAAAATGTCACGTGATTTTTCTACAATACCTTATTATTCATTAAATTAGAAACAACCATCATACTTGATGAAAGTTTCTCATTTTTTTTTATAGTATGGTAAAAAATGATTGAGGAAAGAGGATATAAAATTCGGTGATAGTAGAATTTATACTTAAAAGAGTAATTTAAATATTAAAAAGGTAATTTTCCCTCCAATAATCCAAACCTACACACATACAAGGAAACCCTCACTTCAAGATGATGATAATTATGAGGACATCACAGTGGCGGATCCAGGATAAAAATGGAGGGGGGGGGGATTCTTCCCTCTGAGGTGTCTGAGAAAAGGGCATTGATGATTAGTAATTGTTATCTTACACAACATTGATAATAAATAACAGTATCTTATAAAGGAGTAATCACGAACTCTTATCAGATTCGATTTTTTTTTCCCCCAAAATGAGAAAATTATGAATTGCAGTTTTTGGACGTCAGCTAAGGTATAATACAGAATTTGATAATTATTATTTTTATAATTACCTGTATTTTATACATAGATCATATAAGGTAATTCAATCGCAACGGTTTAATTTTTTTTCTAAATTATATATTTTTTTAGGAATAGTTTAATATAAGTATGGTTTAAAAAAAAGAAATATAAATATTAATGGGTTTGAATTTGGCGGGGGGGTGCTTCAGCCCCTAAGCCTCCTCCCCTTGAGACTTCATTATTGAAAAGATAGACACGATAGACGATCGGTAGGGAACAACAATTTGGAGGAGGAGCAAACGTTTATATTATGAACGCCTTCCAAAAGAGATAAAGGAAGATGGGCGTCGATGTCGCCAATGGGAGGAAATACGAGATCGATTATCAAATCTTCCAACTCAGTTAACGACCTCTTCTTACTCAGGAACGAGATCAAAATCGAACTGGAACATAAGAAAGAGTCATACTCTTGGCAAACAGACGCAACTCACTTAAAATTGACACCTAAAGTAAATAAATAGGTAAACTACACAACAAAGCAAGTATAACAAAAGAATGATCAAATGATATTAATCTCCATTAAAAACAAAAACCAATAATATTTCAAGTTTTATTATTCAAAGAAAGTGAAATTTTGCCAAACAGCAATGAAACATGTTGATCTGATACTAAACTAAGCGTAACTGTGAGAATGTTTTTAGGAAGAAAACACTTGAAAAAGACAAATCACTAAAACACATGGAAGAACACTTTAACAATTGTCAAATAGCAAATGGCAACACTAAAAATAAAAAACGAACAAATCTTTGAAACAGTTGACGATTTTTTCTCTCAGGACTTACTTCATAGCAATGGTCACCATACACCAGGTGACAACTTCTCAAGGAATAAAGAGAATTCCCGCAAGTAATGATGGGGGAAAAACGCTAAACCACCAGGGGAGCATGGACTTGTAACGAATCTTATAAAAGAAAGACCGGAGTTTACATCTTGCTAACTCGTAAGTTAGTCTGTTTACAAAGTGATTAAGGCTACGTAAGATTCAAATGGCATAGCCCAACGATTCTTTTATATATATATATATATATATATATATATATATATATATATATATATATATATATATATATTTTTAAACTATAAAGAACTCGAGGCCAATTAATCTTTTATCAGGAATATATAAATCGCTTGCAAAAGACATATCCTAGATACTGACACAAACACTGGATACTTCAATTAATCGCAAGAATAAGCCTGTTTCAGAACTAACTATAGTGCTTATGGTCATCTTCAAGTTGTTCAACAATTATTCCCTAAAAAAAAATGAATACAGAATATATCACTACATGGATTTCTTAGGTATGAAAATACCTCTGATTCAGTAATAAGGGTATATATATATATATATATATATATATATATATATATATATATATATATATATATATATATATATATATATATATAAGGTAGTAAAAGATAAAGGACTGCGTCTAAGACAAGAAATCACCAATGAGGAAGTAGGAGAGGGATGGGTAAATTCACATTAAGATTTAGCTATAACAGGTACCAAGGTCAAATCGAGAGGCAATAAAGAGTCAAGAACAGCCAAAAGGGGTTAAAACAATTAACGGATAAAGCGATAGTCTAAAGAGAGAGATTAGGAGAGAAACGAGAAGTAAATTGAAACGAAGGGGAGAGGGGCAAAGAGAGAGGAAGAGAAATAAAATAATGTTAATACAAATGCAATAATTAAATTGACAAATCGGGTTCCCATAAAAATGAAAATTGCCCCCCCCCATAAAATTAGGAACATAAGTCAAAGCTAATTTCTTTAAGAAATAGTTTTTTCATAACATCAATTTTAAAAAGGCCAGGGGAAATGTTAAATTTTATTTAATTTGCCTATACATGAACATTCAACAAGGTTTCTTTTAATTGAGTCACTTGAGCGAAAAATAAATTTTGCTGAATTCCAATTAATTAAGTGGTTATTTTCGGACATATGAACAAAAAAGGCACTATTATTTACAGCTCTCCTAACATTGTATTTATGCTGATTAATACGGACAGATAATTGCTTTCCTGTCTGTCCAAAATATTTAGTTGGACAAGCAGAACATTCGACCGAATAGACTCCCCCAATATTATTACAATATTTGTAAGCTAGAATGTTTTTTTATAGTTAACTCGTATTTGAATACAGGACAAATGATCTACCATCTACAAGATGGAATAAAAAAGACAGAAGAATAGAAAGTTGCCAAAGGGAATTAACTAAGGCGAAATACACAATGGTCTTCAACAAAATTTGCATATATATATATATATATATATATATATATATATATATATATATATATATATATGCAATAAAGTTTATATAGGGGAAACGGGGAGAAATCTAGACAAGAGATTGTACGAACACAAAAGAGATATTAGAGTAAGCAGCGAAAGTAGTGGAATATTTTGCCATGTTAGAGACAAGAATCATACGATCGATTTCAATGGAAGTAAAATGTTATTTAAATCGGCTAACTATGTTAAGAGAAGAATCGTAGAATCGAGCTTGATATATATATATATATATATATATATATATATATATATATATATATCAAATACAAATTTTGCGGCTGGTAACACCACCACCTGAGTTTTCGCCATTTTAATTTCTGCATTTCAAAACCTTTATTTTTTGAAGACGGAAAGAAAGATATAGAAACC